>JACDJE010000128.1:220188-519761 GCA_016647715.1 Pavo muticus
GGCTTCGGCGGGCGGGGCGGGGGGCAGCCCCTGCCTCGGGCGGCCGCGCCTTCACCCCTCGTCTCTGCCGGCCCCCGGGCTGCGTCGTGGTGTGGCGCCCGCCCGGCCCTGGGGTGAAGCCTCGCAGAGTGGGAGAAGCCTGGCGGGACGGGCGGAGAAGGGGCCGGGAGCCCCCTTCTGGGTACCGCGCCCTCCTCAGCCGCGCTCCTCCGCCGGCCCTGGGCGATCCCCGCGGCCGGGCCGGGCTGGGGGCGGTGGTGGTGGCATCGCGCCCCGAGAGCTCCTCCCGCAGCGAAGGGCACCGAAAGGGAATTTCTGTCCAAGTTAGCATACCATCAAGAAGACAATAAAAGCGCCGGCAGGTTTTGTGAGCAGCATGCCTGCCCGCCGTTGTCAGCCCTGCGTTATGCTTTGAAACCCTCTAGGAGGAAGGTGGTAAACCCACACGTGAGGGTTTTTTCATCTGTAAATGGGAACACAGACTGAGGGTGATGGCACTGCCACTCTCCTCTCCGCAGCAGCGGGGCCGTGGGGCCGCACTCCAACCTCAGGCTCACTGTGCTGAAGGGAAACGGCCTGACACGGCCAACCAATTCCTCAGCATTTGTGTGCCTCAGTATGTAATCTGTTGTGTAATTAATAAAGGATTTGGAGTTACGTGTGTTATGTGAAGCTGCTGGAGTGCTGTGTGCTGCGGTGGGTGAGCTGGGCAGGAGCGGCATGCTGATGGGCTCAGGGTTGTTGTCTGGAAGGTGCTTAATTACAGCATTACTGTTATTGGGCACACCAAGGAGTGAGTACGTCTGCCATGCGTGCGAGTTTGGTTGGTGGCACTGTTCTGTTGGGGTATACAGAAGCGTGTGGTTTGCAAAACTAAGCAAAGGTGCAGTCCTTGTGATCTGAGAGCACCTCACCCCCTAGTGTAATGATACGGCATGAAAAGAGTGCTGCAGGTGGGGAGGCACCGTTAGGACAGGGACTGTGACTTTATCGGCTCACTGAGCAGAGCCATGCATGTCTTCGTGGTTCCACGATCTTGCTGCAAACACAGCACAGCTTCTGTTTGGACACAAGCAAGGAGCATCCACAGCTCCGACCCTGCAAAGAAGGTTGCTGTGTAGGAGACGCCTTGAGGTTGTTCACATGCTCAAAATATTTTATAGGACTTTTTGAACTGTACTAAAACTGCTGTCAACATCAGAGGTTAAATGTGCTGGGGAAAAAAAACACGTTTTTCCTCTGCTTTTTCAGTTGTGAATGCAGCCTTAAAGACTGTTACACTCTGCTCGTACCGCCAGTAAGTGAATGTGTTCCCTTTAAAAAGAAATCCTTTGAAACTACTCAAACAACCAAGAGAGCTGCATAAAGCAGTGCACGTGGCAGAAGTGGCTGTAAAGGATAAAACCCCATCAGTTTAACTCTGCCTGTTTGTATGTTTTTTCCCCGGGTTTTAACCAAAAGTTTTCTTCTCACTATTTCAAAAAGTATGATTTCCTCTCATGCTTCTGCTATAGAGCTGATGAGGAAGATGTTTCAATGCCTACTGAAAGCGAAGCGGTGATTCCTGGAACCTTCTTTAGGTAGAGTTCAATGCATCAGCAGGACTGAAAGCATGACTCACTGCTTTGGGTCTGAGTGAAGTCTATCAGCAAAGAGAGGCACCAGAGAAGGAGCTGGCAGCAGGGCAGTAGCTTAGCACTGCAGTGCACCTCACGCACAGCTTCCTGATGAATGCAATTGAAATCCCACAGAAGCTGGAGGCTAAGGAAGCACCTCCATCACCCATTTTCTTCTGTGCTTCTGCCACTGTTCTGTCTGGCCTAGTTTGGAACAGCCTGAGCAATAGGACTTCCCCAGAGAGGTTTCTGTAATAGTAGCATCTGTTTGCTCAGAGTTAGAGCTGTGGTTAGGGCACAGTTCAGGGAGCTGCTTGTGTGCTGGGAGCTTTTGGTCATAAGAAAAAGAATCTTTTCCCATCTTTCTGCTTTGAGCTCTCACTGTAGCCTCCCAGCTGCGCGAGGCTCTGTAACATCTGACGAGCATCTTTTGCATGAGGGGAAAAACTGGAGAATTTTCACTGATACTGATGCTTCCTGTGGCCTGCCCTGCCAGCAGAGAGGGAAGACAAAACAAATCTCCTCCTGATGGCTTAGTTAACTTGTTTGAAACTCGTTGAAGACCTTCTCTGTCTCCCTGCATGCGAATTGACACAGAATGAGACACATGAGAAAGGGCTGGGTTTCCAGGTCTGATTTGCTTTTGCTTCACTGAAGTCAAATTAAGGAAGTATTCTGGAGTATATCAGAATGAAAGGCCCAAAGTAACTCTGAAGATTGCTCTTGTGTTCAGAGTGTAAAAGATGTTTCGAGATGGTTTTGTCCTTCAAACAACTTCAGGCAAGTTTTTTACCTGAATGAAATGATTTTGGTTGTTCCACTCTCTGAATTCTGCAGTAACAGAACCTTAAACATAAAGAAATGTCAATAAAGCCAATGTAAAAGAAACCACGATGCGTGCTTCTACTTAAAGTTGCTTATTTTTAAACTCCTTGCTGCTTTATAGTCACTTTCCAAAGTGATGCACTACATAAGAGGTGTGTATATTTTGCTTTCAAATTGCCAGGGCCACTTGAACTGGATTAGCCTTATATTTTTCAGAGGAACTGAGTCTTCCTGTAACCTTACAGGCAGCAATCTGGGGAGAAGGAAGCTGGGGTGACATGTTTGTAACTTACACCCCTTCCTGTTGAGCTGTGGAGCGGAGCAGTGACTTCGTGGGAAGAGAGTAATTGACTGAGAGTGTCTGGAAGGACTGAATGTCGTGTTGGTGAAAGACAGCGGCACGACTGACATGCCTGGCAGACAGCGAAGGTGGGAATGGAAGGCTGGTACATGGCCTGTGTGCGAGGGGGTTGGAGAGGCTGTGGGAAAGATTTTCTTATCTGTGTAGCTGGAGGAATTAATCTCAGAGCTGCTGCAGAGCACATGACACCTGTAAGACAGACAGGTCTGACATTATACTTTGTTTTACTGCATAGATGCTTGTATATAATTTTAATACAATTTAACGCATCGCTTCCAAGCGTTGTTTTCATTAGATGTTGTACTGAGGGACATGGTTTAGTGGGAAATATTGGTGGTAGGTGCACGGTTGGACTGGATGATCTTATGGTCTTTCTATGATTCTATGATTCTATGCAGAGCAGTTGGGTCAAATTCCAGCCCTTCTGAGTTAAATGGCTGCCTTTGTCCGCAATGTCCTGCAGGTTTCTCCAGGCGTGCAAAGGGAGGAAGACCTTTCTTCATTCTCAGAAGAGCCATTAGAAAGAAATGTCATTATGAAGGTTCTTTACTGGGGCCTCATCAGTGCCTCTGAGCAGACAAGCTCCGGTTTTGCAGGAGAGCAGAGAAGATTTGTTTCCATTCTTAAGGTGGGAAATGGCTGCTGCTCGGGGAAGGCTGCTGGACCAGACCACAGCGATGTCACAGCTCTTATGGCAGGTGATGTTGTCTCATAGCCTGTGCCCTCAGGCACCATACCACTGTAGCTGCCCGTTCATCCCTTCATCCTTCGGCTTCATATCTCTGTGGAGACCTGAGAGCTGTGAGAAGTCTCAAACAGTGCCTGCTATGGAACTCTGCAAGTCTGGGCCGTCTGAAAACATGTTTAACGCTTCTAAATGCCTTCCCCCCCGTCCCTAAAATTAAAAGTTTATTCCCTGAAGTCCCTTTTAGGTTTCATCTGACAAATCTCATTGTAATTCATTTGAGTGCTATTATGAGTATACTTTCCAAGGGAACAGAAAACAGATGTGATAAATGCCTGAACAAGAGATTTAACCTGGCATCTGTTGTTTTAAAGAAGTGTTACAAAACAAAGGAGCGTAACCATGTTTTGTTGAGATTTAATTGGTAGATGATACACCTGATTTTCATTGTGTTCTTTTCAGGTCACAGTGAAAACATGTGGTGGAAATGTGCACTGAGGTAAACTCATATGGCCTGTCCACAGCAGTTAGGACAAATTTGTGCAGTATTTGCAACAGTCAGCATATCAGATAAAATGAATCCAGTAGTCAGAATGGAAATTAGACTCCTTGTGCAAGGCAAGGAAGTAACGAGAATCAAATGTGGTAGGCAGGATTGCTCTAAGGGTCTGGAATCCCTCAAAGCTTGTGTGATGTACTTGTATGATACTTAACTGTAGAGCTAAGGGGCTAATTTGTATGTTTAGCATAATTATATGCTTAAGTGCTTTGCCAGATTCAGGAATAAATAAGTTGGGATTGTAACATAACTACTTGATGAATACTTCTAAAGATGGAAGCTAATTTGTCCTCTCCTCTGGGGGAAAAGGAACCACGTGAGATTCATGTCACAGAGGTTCTTTGCATTTCCTCTGTCGGGGTTTTTGGAAGTTGAATGATAAAATACTGGAATATTTATCTTTGCACTTGTTCTGAGATGCCACGTGGCAGAGTGCAGGCAAATGGAACATGAACTGAGAAGTTCAGCGTGTGGGTACCAAGAAAAAGAGTGAAAATAGATTAGGTTATCTCTTATTTTAAAATAATGGTACCAGTTATTTGTACTAATTATTGCAAAATTGATGCAGGGTTTGCATATCTGGGTTAGCAGTAATTTTTCTAAACACCTCATTTCAGTTAAAAAATAAAAAGAGCTTTGGAATGTGTGCAAACCTTCAGTCTTCTCTGCACTTGAATGCAAGAGACATTGCAAATTGAACATTGACCACTAGCAACACAACTGAACATTCACATTCATTGTGCTAGCCCCCATTAGACCTCATCTGAGGATCAAATCACAAGGTTGTGCACTTTGTTCTGTCGTTTAGGTTTTTTGCATGCAAATGACACAGTTGGTTTGGTTAAATTCTCCCTATACATCTCAAGATAACACTACACAATTTTTCTTTAGATTTGGAGCTCTTCTTCACTTTAACAAACATATAATCCTTCCCCATATTTGCTTGTTGATGCATTTGCATTACTTGGAGGGGGGAGAAGGGGTGATGAGTACCAGCAAAATCAATGCTCCTCTTCATGAGAGCTGAGGCTGTTTTCTATATGGAGCTGTCGTCACTGAGTGGATGCAAGGCGCCCACAGAGCAAGGCTTGTCGGGTGCCAGGGCTCTGCTGCTTGTGTGCTTGTCACGGGTGGGCACGGGGGCAAGCCGTGCAGCTGCAGAGCTGGGGCTGCAAAGGCAGCCTTCCATCAACCACCCTGTCCAAGAGGCGAGGGAACACCGTGCTGCATTGCCTTCCTTGTGTATGGGAAGGGCAGGGGGCACAGAGTGCAGCTCTGCAAAAAGAAGGCTGATGCACACTCTGATCTTTTGGCCAACTAAATAGATTGCAAGGCCCCTCGTTAACTTCTGTCTGTTTCCAAGCAGGCAGCCTGAGCAGAATAAGATTACTTTCTCATTTTACATAACGCTTTCACATTCCATCCCCCCTACTAATTAACTGCATTAAAGGGTCTGGCTTCCTTGAGTTCCTCCCTTCTTGTCTGATACACTTGGAATTAGATGTAACCATTATGAAAGGTATCAGAAGAAAACCACTAATTTTTTTTTCCTGCTTTCTACGTATTGTGGGTATTTTTAGATACACACTTCACAAACGCAGCAAAAATACCTTTCTGCAGGTGAATGCTTTATGTGCCATTAAAACCACTGTCCGTCTGGCTTTATTTCATTGATATGCAAGTTCTTATTTTAGATTTTCAGCAAGAGTAATTTATCCGTCAGTGGCCATGCGTTTTCCTGCTTTTTAAAGTATTTTTTTTGTTCTGGATCCAAAGAGTCAGTACTTATCCAAGAAGCAGTGCCATAACGAGCTCATACCCAGTCTTACTGCCATTAGCACTGTGTGTGTCTCAGTGTCTGTTGCTTTACTTCGGAGTGCATGAGGCAGAAGAATCAGACTGAGTTAACCAAAGATTTACTGTAATCCAGAAGGGCGGTGAGAGCACAACAAGGAAGCGCTGTACTGTCAGAAATCCAGCAATGCAGCCTCTTGGTGCCTCTGGTTAGTGATATCTGATGTATATCCAAGCCTACACTCGGGGCACAGTGAGCAGTTGCCAAGGGAAGAGCAACAAGACCGGTACTGTGTTTGAGCCCTGAGACTAAGAATGGCTTTGATTAAATTCATGTCATTTTACGGGGGCTCTGATATCCTTGTGTTTATTTTGCAGCTCACCTGCCTCTGTCTACAGCGTGAGGAAAAGGCATGGGAGCACATTGCTGAGGGAAAAAAAAAAAGAGAAGAAAGGAAACAAACAGAAAATTGAACTTGCCAGTGTTACCAGGGAGAGTGGTGTAACTGCAAAGGAACGGATGTGTTTCAGCTCGATGGGGACAGTCGTGCAATCCTCTGGGCACGGTGGCTGAGCTGTAGTCAGCCTATCTGCTGCGTGGGACCAGATTCATTAGCTTCAGCAAGATTGCTTCACTGAGTAGGATGAGTAGGACCTGGCTTTTAGAAAACCACAGAGAGTATTATTGCAGGGTTCTCAGGTTTTTCTCCCTGTTTAAATTGGCTGAGCAGGCCTTGCAACAATCACTGTTGGTTTGAACAAAAAATGATTTGCAGTTTCCTAGAGGCCGACAACTGTTTCTCTTCTAATCCGATATTGCCCCGAAGGGAGGTTTGATCTCCCTGTGGACTAGGCAGCAGTAATCCAAAGTTACTTACATGGGGCCAAATCCTGCTTGCCACCACGTTTAGAAGATGGTGTAGTAGTTTGTTTTACATCTAAGTCCACAGTGGCTCTGGGTGATATACAGAGTGTGGTAAGATTACATGGCAAAAATGGCTGTCCTTGATGATATTAGTGCTTGGGCATACTTTTGACAAAGACATATGGCTGTGATTTTCCTACCTTGAACTTGAAAGAGAAGTCAGGATTTAATTTTATGTCAGCACCCGGAGGCTCTTTATTTCTTGCCTTTGCTCTTTATTGCTCCCACACTGCAAAAACATACACCAAACTGAAGTCTCTAATAATACAGCCTATGGAAATCACAAATGCAAGGTCACACAGTGCTTGCTATTGGCCCCTGAAGTCCAACTTGGGCGCTGCTATAAAAGCAGAGATTCTTCTGCCATACTCTTCTCTCTTCCTGTGCTGTTGGCCTGGGAACACAGAGCACTTAAAGAGACTACAGAGCTTTCCTTCCGTGTACATGACAAATGGAACAGTGTCTTCCAAAGGGGCCGCTGATCTTCACCTGAAGTCCGTAGAAGCTGTCAGTGATCAGCATTTCCAGGGAAACAGCTAACAGTCATGTGCCTGCTCCTGAAGGTTGATATGTAAGGGCTTTGTCGGATCAATGGCAGAATTAAATTGCAGGGTCAGTCTTGACTTCAGTTTTTTCAGTAGATTTGGGTTTATGTGAAAGGGGAAAGGAAAGCAGTCAGAAAGACTTTATCCCTTTCCTCTCCCTCTGAACTGGCTCCTGGGTCAGATGGTAGTTGTGTTAAAGCCCTGTGGATGCACACGAGCACTGATGAAGTATTGCACCAGCACTGTGTTCCCCACAGCCGTGGGTTGGATACTCACTCTTTGGTCTTTGAATGAACTTGTGTGCTTCTGTGCTTCTCTTGCATGATACTGATGGTAAATCTCAAAATACACCTTGGAGAGCCAACTGAGCGTGCCCTGTTTTTGGGAGCTTATCCTATTTTGTAGTGGTTGTACTGTGATGGATGAAATAAGCATTTGCTTTTCAGTTTGAGGTTGCTAATGGATTTCAAAGCTATTTGCTATTGTAATATTTTGCCTAATTGTTTTCTCTCTGTAACCGTATGCCTTCCCTTCTAGGATTTACTTGTACATTCCCATGTAGTTAGATTGATGCAGATTCTCTGCACTTCCACAAAATGACTCTGTTCAGTAGCAATTGGGGTTGCAGGCAGAGAAGACAGAGGCTGCAAGAAGATGATTTTCATTTGCCGCTTGAAATGTAATTTCTAACCTGCTTTTGGAAAAGAATGACACCCTGATCTCAGGAACTGGGTGACATCTCATTTCATGTGGTACTCATTTCGAAGCGCTGGGCAGCTGACTAATGGAGGTGACAAACAAGCTGCACATGAGCCAAACTTCTGACTCTGCTTCACAAAGGCTTTTTTTCTTTTTTTGCCTGGAGTCAATTTATAAACAACAACGTGCTTTTTGGAGGATTTGGTGTGGCATGGAGGAAGGTTCTTGTAGGTTCTGCACCACATCAGAGTGGTATGTAGGCTCTGTAAATATTGATTCTCTTTAAACAGGTTGACTTTAACTTGTTTTTAATTAGTAATGGCAGATGTTCAGATGGAAGCTGGGATCATTATTCTAATAATGTCCTATTAGCTTTTAAACTCTCCTCTTCGTGTAAATCTGTAATTAGAGTGCTCTGTCTATCTGCTGTAGCCTACCACAAATCCTATCTGTAAGCCAATACACCGGGATGCCAAAAAGCTGCAGGGATTGTAAATTGTGTCTTATGACTGTGTTTTGGGTAATTGTGCTCTGAGGACAAAGCAGAGCAAAGCAGCAGAGCTGCAGAACAGCACCTACCTTCTCTGAGCCCATAGGAGCAATGCTGCATCCCGCAGTGATTCAGAGAGCTGCTCCAACAGCAGGGGCAGCAGGGAGAAGCAAAAGAGCAGTGACTGCAGCCATATCCCACCGCCACAAACAGACCCAGATGCAGAGCAGCCCTTGGTGCTGATGGTGGTGACCCAGCAGCCCAGTCCGCACCCCATTCCTAGGGAAAGCAGGGAGCCAGGGCAGGTTTGGGATGGGGACAGTCCGGCCAGGTGGGCAAGGAGAGCTCCTGGCCCTGTGGGAGGAAGCTGTTGTCCTCTGGGTCTGGCCGAAGATCCAGCAGCTCCCCTGCTTCACAGGGCCCAGCTGCATGGCTGGGGGCATGCAGTGGAATTCACTCTGCTGGGAGCTTCTGGCTTTGTGTGCGTTTGGATGAAGCTTTTCCCATAAGCTGTTGTTTCACCTCCTCACACGTGTTTGTGCCCCCATTCCCAGCACTGGGCACTCACTCAGCATTTCCTTCAGGCAATTTTCTATCAGTGCAACTGCACAGAATCTCACCAAGCTGTTCAGCACCAGACTGATGGAAACCAGCACTGAACCCTGTGTGAGATGTTCCTTCAGTGCCAGCATGTAGAACTTGGCTGGTCTAGTTATTTTATCCTTGTAACTTGTCTCTTACAAACAAGAAAGCAGCCTGTTTCATTCACTGCCCTCTGGTGGCATATTCACTTTTCCTCATATTAATCCTTCTCACGTACATCCATTTCGTTTGTTGGTCCCAAAGGAGAAGTTAATGTCATTATTTGCACATGGCAAACGTGCAACAGAAAAACAGATGCGTAGACCTTATTGGCTTCCTGCAGTAACATCAGTAACACCCCGAGCTGTGATGGCCCCAGGGTCCCTCCCCACCTACTGTGAGAGATGCTCCCCCTCCCCTAAACACTCATCCCAGTTGTGTTTCCTACTGGAATAGAAAATGCCAGTTATTACCATCAGATAGGAGGGCACTGCGTCTGTACGTTTGATGTTTCCCTCGGGAATAGTGTCATTAAACTCTTTCAGTGTTGAGTCTTAATTGTGTACTCTCACTGACATAAAATGGCATTCTAAAAAGCTCACTCCAACTTTTCAGCCTTCTGGAATGAAGCCTGGAACGGCATAAATCTGTCATGCTGTCCAGAAGAGACTTCCTTCTAGGCCAGCAGTTACTCAGACCTGATGGCTTACCTGCAAATCTTTCCTTCCTTGCTATCTCCCTGTGCTGATCACCGTGTCTTTCTTTTCTCCTCTGAGGGCACATGGCTTAGTTACTGGTTCCATTTAAAACAAATAAATAATTCCCTGGTATATCTGTCAGACTCTTCTGGATCCCTCTGAAGCAGTCACTCTGTGTTTGCATGACATGCCACCACCCTGACCTGTTTCTCTGTACTACAGCCTCTACACCCGGCAGAGTCTGCCTGTACTGATTAGGTATCTGTACAAATGGACTTAACAGATGGTAAATTTTATACTGATGTGAGACAGGAATCAACCTCCATATCTGTCTTTGCATTATTTTTACAAAACAAAAGATACTTCTGAAAAGCAGGTCGGTTTGTAGGGCTAGCCTGCATTGCCATACTGCTATGCCCAGTTTCATTCCATTAAATTCATACCCCCTCTTCATGTTGTGCAGTCTAACTTGAAGACTATCTAATCTCTTGCTTCTTTAGAGGAGAAGCTGCCAGGGATTTTTTTAATTACCTTGTATTTCTCAGTGTTTGTTTAACTTCATTCTTTTATTCAGACTGTGCTTGTAGCATATCCAGCCTGATGTGACTAAGCTGTTGACTCACTTCTTTTATGGCTGCAATAAAACTGGATCTAATGACCAGTGTCTGGATTCCAACCACCAACAGCATTTGCAAAATAATCCAGATAGTTCCTTCTCAAGGTTCAGTGTCCTGGTGTAACGTTCATTTAATTCGAAATGCTGAGTGAGCACAGCCCACTGGTAATTGCAGTTCTGTCTTCTGTTCTAGAGATTATCTGCCTGGCTTCAGCGTTATACCAAACCTTCCAGTTCAGAAGGTTTTAAACAGCATTCTTTTGGAATCTGTCCCTGCAACCATTAGTGCTGGTGATTGCACTTAAAGACTTAATGTCAACAATTAGCCTTGCGAAGGGATCTAGGGATTTCATGACTTTAGGAATTAGCATCTTGCCTGTATGTAGCCATCCCTATGGTGTAAGTTGGGTGTTCCTCAGCCCCTGCTGTCATGTCAGATATACATCCCACCGTGTCTGTGTCACACAGGGGTGAGGAAGTTTCTAGTTTCTGTTAGCAGGTTGACACCAGCAAGTTTTCCAGATGTAAAGAAGGCTTTGGTGAGCATCTGCATGAGGACGTGGCTCTAGCAGTTCTGCTCGTGTCTTTGCAATGCACAGAACGAGCTTCATGTGCAGGAGCATGGCACAGGAGAGCATGGCTCTCTCTAAATCCTTGGTAGTTTCCTTGATAGTGGCAAAATAGAGGGCTGTTAAAAGTAATACAAGGCATAAAAGGGAAGGAGAATCAGGGACCCAGAGTTGATTCCCTGGAGCCTCCACCATCTGCTGCACTCAGGGAAGCCTGTAGTAATTCCAGCCGGGCAGTCTCAGAGATGATGGTTTTTAGCCCTAACACATCTGCAATTACAAGGCTTCCAAATTGCAATTGTATCACAATATCTGATGCTAAAGTCATTCAGTTACATAAGATTATCAGTTTCATTTAAAAGAAAAGGTAAATTAGCCTGCACAGATGAGCTGAACACCTAGGAGAAGCTCGTGGTCCAGGGGACTGAACAGTCCAACATTTACTGTTTAACATCTCACGATTAGAATCTGTCAAACAATACAAGCAACCTCATAATGGGAAGGTGCTTTCAATGAGTACAAAGTTCTTTTATTTTAAAGAAGGCCTGAACTCAACAACTGAAGTTTCAACAGATGTGAAGCTCCCTGAATTCAGATGATATCAAACAAACAGTTTGGGAGGGAAATTGGGGTCATTTGCTTTGGAGAAGTTGAGTTATTTTTCTCAAGCACCCTAGCTTTTGCTTTGACATGGGATTTGTATTCCAGAATTGAGCTGTTAAATTAGTTATGAGTTATTAAATTAGTAAATTAAACGAAGAAGATAAATGAAGCAATAGGGGATGATTCAAAAAATTTGGAAGGTGAAAAAGTTTTGATTTTCAAGTGATGCACCCACTGTATGCACAGCTCTGAAGTTGGAGATCTGGCTGGCAAGCTCTTGGTCTGCTGGGTTTAATGCTGCAGGGGAAGTAAGCTGGGCCCTGGACATGCAGCACTGGCTTGTGCCCTTAGTACTAGCATGGAAAAACTTAGCTCTGCTCAGAGTCTGGCCTCCTCTTCTCTAAATAATGTTTTTTTAAAGTACTCTGTGCAATTTCCTTTGCTTTAACTTTCTTATCTTGCCACAAGCTGAGTTCATCTGAATGTCTCACCTTTCCAGGTGTAGTCAACAGGGAATTAGATGCACATTAAAACCCTGGTTCAAAATGATTTGTGAGTTTCTACTGAGGCTCTCTGCCAAGCCTAGCAATGCCAGCAGGGAACTCAGCTCCTCTTGCTGCCTCTCTCTTCTCCTCAGGGCCTTCCCTTGCACTGTCACTCCCTGCAGACCCTGCCCAGGCCTTGGTGAGGGCTGAGGACGGGTCAGGGCTGCACTGTTCTGTGCAGCACAGCCAGCACTCCATGCCTGGTGGCCCAGAAGAGTTCATATCACTGCCATCACTGCCATAGTCACGTTCACTTGCTGAACAGCGATGGAAGAGGCAATGGCTGTGGTATGAGCTGCATATGTGAGAGCAGCCTTTCCTCTTTTTCTCACCCTGACTGCATGGAATGGAAGGTCTCCAGGGGCAGGGATGGGCAACTTCCTTTTGTACAGTGCTGGGAACAAACTACAGACTTCAGGCCTCATGGGTGTCCGCTTGGGATACTGTTCCTATTAGCACGTGAGCAGGCACATTGCCAATGCCAGTACTGTACCCACTGCTTTAACTGTTGTCGCAAGCATACAGGAAACATCTGACCCCAGAGAGTACTATATGTAAGCTGAATCTATTTCCAGAAGGATGCTTACCCTTTATCTGCATTATTTCACCTAAAGTTCAACCTCCAAGATTCATTAAAAGATAAAAATAGCAGAGAGGCAAATGGCCTTTTGACAGTTTGGGAGACAAAGCTGCATCCCTCTTTCCTCTAACAAAAGCAAGCAATGGTCCCAAGGAGCCATGTGAGAATCATAGAATCATAGAATGGCTTGGGTTGGAAGGGACCTAGGGGATCATCAAGCTCCAACCTCCCTACCTCAGGCAGGGCTGCCAACCTCCATATCTAACGCTAGACCAGGCTGCCCAGGGCCCCATCCAACCTGGTGAGGATCTGGGCTGCCCTTTGGGTGCCACCAACCAAAGCCATCCTGCAGTGAGCGTGCCAGGGCTTGGGGTGGCTCAGTGGAAGTCAGCCCAAGGGTTCTGTCTGACCATGGCACGGCTGCAGCTCACACGGGGTCCACAATTCCTGCAAAAAGACAGCTACCTTCCGTGGAGCTCAACGAGAAGTTGTTATGCTCACTGCGAGAGCAGCACTGGCTTTTGCTAAGTGGTTGAGAGGTTTTAAACAATGAAAAATTAAAACAATCATTCAATTAAATGTGAGCAGATGCCCTGAAGTGAACTGGTGTGGCTAACTTTACAGTTTTATTGATGATAGGGCTTGGAAGTATTTGATCATTCTTATTTCATGACTCTCTCTTGCTTAATATTATCCTTTTTTTTTAATAGCTGAGGTGGTTTTAAAACCTGAGATAAATTTTTGTAGCTGCAATATGTTTTCCAAGAAAAAATATGCAAATCTCCAAGAACAGCTTGCTTAGAGGATACTTAGCCAGAGGGGTCTTACTCGGTGTTACTTAGAGCAAGATTGTAAAAGATATTTAGGCATTTACAGAGGAGACTGACAGCTGGGATTTCAGGCTCAGTTGTGCAGCAGCCCCCTGAATACGTGTTCCATACGGAGACACAGCTCCCTGTTCACATGGGAGCCACTTCTTGCCCCATCTGCAGGGACCAGCACAGAAATGGGGCAGCGGAACCGACACCACGATGTCAGAGAAAGGCCCCTTTTTAAAAATAAGTGTTTTATTTATCAGTTCTTCTGCATGAGTTAATACCCAGATATTTTTTGAAGGTTGAGGATTCAGAGGGTGGCTGGTTCCTCCTACTGCCAACACAGGACAGCACCAAGGTGATGTCTCCTATCAGCAGTTTGTCTTGTCACTGGATCTGACCCCTTGCTTACCTCTCTGGTCCATAGTGTTGTTCTCAGTAGCATTTCATCCTCATTCCTGTATTTGCTGTCCTGTTTCCGCTTCATTTCTGGATAAACCAGGCAGTTGCTTTGCTCTCGTTGCAAATGAAGAAGGTGGTGCAAGTACTGGAAAGCAGAAAGAGTGCAAATGACGACTTCCCTGGAAAGGTGAAGCATCACTTACCTTATTACAGTAAACTAATTAAAGCTGAGCTCAAATCTTATCCTTGGGGCTATGCATTGACACCTGGTCATAATATATCTAAGTACACATAAGTCAATCGGAAATTAAGAGTCTCTGTTTTTATTAATACAAAAGAATGAGCTTTATTCCTTCCGTTTGGGTTTCTAAGACTGGCTATTAACAACCCGGAGGGGAAACAATGTTCAGATGCTGCTATCTGTCCTTCCACAGTAGCATGTGGCAGTGGGCTGGAGTCCGGAAGGAAATGTGCAGATCTGGACAGTTCAGTTTCCTGGAGGCAAAGCCTCTGAAAGTACCACCCTTGTTAAAAGCCAGCGCAGGCTTTGGTTCTCGTTGGAGCTGCCTCACCCCAGAGTGCTCCACACTGCTTCCTCGAGTCAGACTGTCATTAAGGAGTTCCAGTTCTCCTTCACCATGAGATGAGATAATGACTGGAGAGGTCTTGATTAGGAACTGAAGAGATTACCCAGTCTCTTCCTCGGTCTCCTGCCTTCATTTCCCAAATCCAATATCGCAGAGATGCTAAAGATGCTTCAGTAAGTTCCCTGCACATGATGCACCTCTCTCCTTGGGCAACAGTTGCTCATTGTGTATATTTCTCTCTTGTCTCTTGATTTCACTGGAATTGTATTTGGTGTTGAAACAATCTCTAATTATCTGCACGTCCACATTGCTGCATTCATGGCTTTGGATCCCAAAGGGATGCAGTCGTTGCTTGTTTATTACCAGTAGGAAGCTAGAAATAACTCATCTGTCTGTGCAAGTGTAGGACAATAGATGAGCTGAAGAATGGCATTGAAGCCAGGCAACAGGTTGCATTTCTGAGAATTGCAGGCTAGCAGAAGTAGCAGCCTGAGAAGCTTCTACATGCCCAGAAATGTCATTTTAAAGGTACTGCTGATACCACTGGCTTCTTAGCCACACCACCGCTTAGCAACTGCACATTAAAATGTCCCAAACCTGAGTGTTAAGTTGAAAGAGGAGAAATGGAGATGATAATTTCATAGTAGAAGACATCAGTGCCTAAGGCATCGCTTTGAAAACTCCTTGAGAAGAATCATATGTGATGCCCCAGTCATCTAGGGCCAGATTGCCAACCCATTGCAGCCATCTCTCACAGATAAACTGGATTCTTAACAGACTGCCGAGACAAAGCCAGGCTGCAAAACATGTGCTGGGCCAATCCACAGTGGCTGTGGCACTGCTGTTGTTCCTGGTGCAGTGTTAGCTGTTGCTCTGAGGAGCTGCCTTAGCTGATGGCAGATGCTGACAGATCCAATCCGAGCCAAGATAGGCGAAAATTAATCAAGGAAAGTGAAGAGCTGTAGAGTTCAAGCAGAGAGCTGACTGCTGTTCAGGAGGGGCCCTCAGCCTGTGCTGCTCATGTGAGAGCCATGTCCTTACAGAGGAACAGGGAATCCCTTGCTCTGTCCACCAGACTTATTCCAAGGGATCCCTTCTGCATTGGTAACTCTTCAGGTCCCATTTGTCATAGCTCCCATAATGGAATCATAGAAGAGATGAGGAATGTCATTCTGAATGGCTGTGTTGGGGAACTATATGGAAACATTTCTTGGTATAATTTAGGATCTGATCCTGCAAGGAAATGAAACACTCCTCTAAGGCAAAATGAAAAAGTCAACATGAAGTGTAGAGTCTGAAATTAAATATTCTCATTTGGTTTTGAACTCTTAAACTCTTAAGTCCTCTATGATCATCTAGTCCAGCTGTGGATCTATCACCAGCATGTTCACTAAACCATAGAATCATAGAATATCCTGAGTTGGAAGGAACCCACAAGGATCATCGAGTCTGACTCCTGGCCCCACACAGCACCACCCAATATTTATACCCTACATCTGAGAGCATGCCATGTTCCCGAGTGTCACATCTCCATATTTATTGAACAGTTCCAGGGACGGCCACTTCCCTGGGCATCCTGTTGGGTTCTTAGTTTTTTTTTCCTGGGCAGAACTGTGGTTTGGGTTCATATTTCTGTGAATATCTTTGTCCATATTTTCATGGTATCCTCTGTGTTTTTCCCCTTTTTTTGGAATCACAGCACTGATTCCTGTGTTCAGCAGAAGAGATTTTAAAGCATCTTTCAGTGAATGAGAAGCTATAAAAGTCTTCTTGTTGCCAGTTCTTGGTTACTAAAAATGAATTCTCATGAGAAGTCATTCTCTTGGGTAAGTATATGGGAATTTTTCAGAAATCTGGATCGACAGAGTTTTCTTTAGTTCAGGACTGGCCATACTGAATGGACCTGTGTCCATAAGGAAGTACTGCTGTTCTGAAAAAAATGTTCTTTTACAATGAAAGATAGGTTAGCGTGAGAGAGAACACTGCGTTATGAGAAGTTAGAGGACAACCTTAAGCCCCAACCCTTTCATCTCTGTGATGCATTGTACACAATTAACGGGAATGATAAGCGACTGGAGGCAGAATCCTCCCAAGCAGAGTGTAAGGTGAAATGATCTCTGTGTACTTATTGAATCTAATAATTTACATCTCATTGAATCCAATCAAGTTAGCAGTTTATCACATTAAGATTGCATTAAGTTGGCTGTCTTCAGCGTGGCTGTATTACTGCTGGAAGGGACCCTACAGCCCCAAGCATATGGCTTTTCTGTTCCTCAGAAAAGGGTCTGACTTGGCTGGGGAATGGTCAGCAAGAAGGAAATGGCCTTGCAGTGCCTGACACAGCTCCATGTCTTGTTGGGTTGCGATGGAAGCAAGCTGTGGGCCATCAGGCAGGGACAGCTCCACGTCGCGGTCCTGTTCACACTCAGGCACTGAACTATCTCTAAAATCAGCATGGTGGTTTCCAATTTCTGTCCTTAAAGCTGATCATTGGTCACATCTGTGTACATTTTTAGCGGAATATTTTGAAATTCAACACCTTAAGCTGATCAGCTGTAATCAGAGAAAAATAAAATACAACAGCAAAACCCAAAGTGTCCAAGTTTAGAAGTGATAAGAAGTGGCCTGCTGCTCTCAGCAAGCTGCAGCCAGGGCAAGGAAGGGGGTTAACCTGAGAAACTGAATTTGGAAAATGAAATATTTTGCGTAGTGCAGCTACAGCATTCCAGATTGTGCAAAAAACACCAAATATTTTTGTAACTAACTCTTGCTTATGAGGCAAAATCAAATTACGGTGCTTCTTCCTTCATCTGCAAGTGCCCAGCCTGTAAAACATCAAGGGCTGGAGAGGAGGGTGCTGCAGGGATGGCTCAGCTGCCATAGAGGTTTTTAGGGAGAGTTTTGTCCTGGCAGCCATTCGTTGCTGCCCTCTGTCCTGTTTTACTTGGAGAGAAGTGGGCTGGAGGGAGATGCCCTCCTGCCCAGCTGAAACGTTTCAACCAGAAGAGAGAAATAAAAAAAAAAAAAGAGTGTAGTAAAAGAAAGCTCATTCCTGTCTGTAGCATTTTAAACAGCTTGTGGGCCTTTGATCTAGGATTACTGGTATCCTGCAAATTGGTTGTCATTATTTAAACATCAGACAGGGAATGCTCGCCCTAGGCCCTGGGCCAAATAAATATGGTTTTGCTGGAAAATGATTTTGCAGTGACAATGGGAACACGAGCTGAGGAGAGGGGAAGGCCCTCGACTCCCTGCCCACATCTCGTTACAGCTCACCCCAGCACAATGGATTGGGAGTCATCAGGAAGGACAGCTCCATTTCTATCAGATGCTCAGTGCGGTTTTTCTTGGGCTTGCAGCAGCATCGGGTTTGTTTTGGACTAGGCTGAATAAAATAGGGGTCCACAGAGGCTGGGAAAAAAAGAACACGTGTATTCCTCAATGATGATTTGGGGATTACTGGAAAGGCACTGAAATGCACACTGTATTTTCAGAAAGCAGTGTGGATTTTCATTAATTTCCTATTTCAGTGCTGGAACTGTTAAAAGTCAGCATTGTTGTCTCTTCATGGTGACCACTGCTCATGCTGCAGCAAGCCCCATGCGAGCAGCCGTGCAGCCTGATGTATGCAGCACATTCTCTTGAGCTGCCTTGCAGGTCCTGCAGCTCTTAAATTAGCTAGATCTTTTTTCTCAACTGCCATCTTATTGGTAATCATGTAATACTTTCAGTCCTTGCAAAGACCTTTCAAGCTTTCAGGAGAGCTCTCGCCTATTGCAATGCAGCCAGAGCTTGGTGCAGAACCGGGGCTGCAGGGTCATGCACACAGCACAGCTTGGCTGCTGTAACCAAGGTGACTTTGAGCTGCTGGTAGTGGTGAGGTTGGGGAGCTCTGAAGGAATGCTGGGAGGGAGCAGGTTCTGTCTGACCATGATACCTTTCTTTTCTTGGCCATCATTTACATGTCTCCGAGGCAGCAGCCCCATTAACGCTTCCAGCTGATTTTAGGTAAGGAATCGTCAACTGCTATTTTTAAGTCTGACTTCTACCACTGCAAGAGAGATCCAGTGCACTAATGAATGAAGTCACCATATTTAAGATTTGGCCAAGGAGCGGCTGGGCAAGAAAATCTTTAAGAAGTCATCAAGTCATCATGTCAGTAGTGATGTTTTTTTCTCAGCTATTTTTGCTTTTTCACAGGGGTTATACCAAAAAAAAACCCAAAAAATAAAAAAACAAAAAACCAACAACAATAAACACCATTAATGTAGTGGTTGTATTCCAAATCATCTACGCTTTATGCACAGAGAAGGAACACAAAATGCTCAGAAGTGTCATTTCAGTGATTTCTCTTGGTGTTTGCTTTAGAATGGCTGTTGCATTTGGACTAGACAGAAAATCCAATTTCCAAGGCTTGGAGAGTATTATTTTTTTAAAATCAGACTTGTTTATTAAACTCATAAAAGTTAATGGAAACAACAAAAAGCCAATACGATCTGGGGAAGCAGTAATAAAGTTTCTCTCCTTAGTAAAAGCAGAAGTTGGTGGGGACAGCGTTCCTTGTTCCCCTCTGCAGAGAACTGGGCTCCGGGCACTGGGAGGAGGGACCTGTAGGTGTAGTAGGACAGAGCAGCCCCGGGAAACTCAATTGTAGAATCATAGAATCACCAAGGTAAGAAAAAACCTCCAAGATCATCCAGTCCAATCATCCCCCTAGCACCTTACCCAGGCAGGCACTGTGACCCATTGAAGCACTGGCCTTTAGGAGAGATTAGCAAGTACAATTCCTACTTCTTTTTGAACATGTGGTGGAGTTAACCATTTGCTGAGCCTATTATTAGGGTTTTCTCTCTGATAATCTTTACTCACCGAAAACCTGGCAAATACCCCAGGGAAAAAACAACATGTGGATTAGCTCTCCTGGAGTACTGGCAGTAACAGTAGGGAGGCTCGCATAAGCAGAACAGAGCCTGGTTACCACCAGAAACAAGGACTTCTGTAAAGCAGGGCAAGAACTCCCAGATTTCCCTGAAGAGCACACACTAGTCTGAATTACTAGGAGGAAGTGCACCTTCTCTTAGAAGACATCATTAACCATTTGGGTCTCAAACAGCAAGGGAAGAGTTGTATTTGATGACCGTGTTGGAACTGTAGGAGATCTGTGGATCCCCTGGGAACAGCTGGCACACAGATTGGGGCATCCTGCAGCAGAGGTGCCTACCCTGAGGAGCTGCCAGGTGGGCCCCGCTGCTGGGAGAACTCTTGGCTTTGTTCCTTCCAATTAATGTCATAGTGTGTAAATCTGCTGTGTGACTCCAGAGATAAAGAAACCTGATGTGCTCCACTCCAGTGCAATAAATCCTTGGGCTCTGGCTGTGGGAATGCCAAATCCACCCATCAGTGTATTATTCATACACCCATCAATTGTGTAGCATTTGTTGCTGAAGTCCAAACACCAATTGTTTTGTGTGGAGGAGAGTTTTGCTTTCCTGCACATCCTCATTTTCAGTCACACCCCCGTGACCATTTTAAGATGCTGTAAATCACTTTCCCGCCCCATGTTCACCATTGAATATTTCAGATGATTCCTACAACACACACTTGCACACGTCTTGGAGCTCTCTAGTCATTTGGACCATAGTGACGAGTGGATGACATGATCTGGTGACGATGACATGGACTTGGTCTCTGCCCTGCAGCATGCTGGTGGCCAGGCTCTGGCTGTGCCCAGCTCATCAGTTGGGACCATGTGGAGCTGCTCATAGATTGAAGTGCAGCTCAGAGTGGTGAAGTCTCAGCCTTGGGCTCAAAGATATCCCCTGCTCTGAAGCCTTCTGCTCTTTCCTTAAATAAATCACTTGATTTTGCCGGAGACCTCAGTGCTTTGTCCAGTTGGTGTCCATTGAATCAAGCACACCAGTCTGGCTGACTGAGGCATTTGTAAAAGCCATGCAGCTCCTAGTGACAGACCATTTGGGACTTATTCTCATTACAAGCTTCTTTATCATTATTCTTCAAGTAGAAGCCTGCCACAAATAATGTATGTCTTGTCTGGTGTGAGCTAACTAATGGCCTGCTGGCAGGCAGCTGTTTTGCTGCCTACAGTACTTTGTGCCTGAATATTCTAGTGGGACGGGAACTGTGTGATGTTAGCTGTGGTAACGACGGGCTGCCCACACAGGCCTACCTCTACATCCCAGAAACCTGCTGCCTCTCGTTCTCATTTGTTCTTTAAGCACCTTATATTGCATGGGCTCCAGCAATGCCACAATTTAGTATCAGAAAAATTAGAGGGGAAATGCAAAAATAAAGCATAAAAATGCATCTAAATCCTATTATTCCATTTTTTCAGAACCGTATTTGCTTTGTGAAGAGAGGGTGAGGGGCAGTGAGATAGAAATTTCACTTCTGAGCAGTCCTTATGATTATTTATGCCACATCACGACAGCAGTCCCACTAAGGGACGCTGTCTTTATGGTGGCTGTATAGTGGCGTGAAGGATGATGTACTGCTGCAGGAGAGCTGTGACAATGTATTATAGTACTTGGAGAGCGAGGGAAGAGAAGTGGGTTTTGGGAGGCTTGTGAAAATGCTGTGGCGGAGAAAACACCCAGGGAAAAAAATGTTTTAAAGGCAGTGGATTTTTTGCATTATTTTCTGGCTATTTAGATTAAAAAAAAATAAAAATCAAACCAACAGCTGATTGCTCAAAATTTCAGCCAGTTCCACGGATGAGCAGGCAACTCCCACATGTTCAATGCCATTTGTCATTAAAGTGTTGGATCTTCACCTTTTCCTCTCTTTCTTTTCCATTAGCTTTTACAAGAAAACAAACAAAAAAAGAGTAATAACAATATTTGAGCAGCTGCAGGGCAAAAGTCTTCTTGAAATCATCCATTGCTGCTTGCCTATGAATACCATTAGGTTTCAGAAAGTAAAAAGTGTAAAGCTGCACGATTTTTGAGTGAGGGTGTAGGACTGGAACACAGAGGTTTCTGTTCTGCACCTGCTATAATTCACATTGGTTGATTTTTTGTGGTCTGCTGGTGAGACAGGAAGGCACAAAGCATTGCCAGTAAAACTCATAGCATCTTTGAAAGCAGGAGAGTTTCTTGGATGCGTGCTCATCCAGTCTGCAAACAACTGAACACTGTTATCAGTGTTGGGTATGTCTTTTTGTCCCATCTATCAGAAGACCCCCCCGCCCCCTCGTAGCCCTTCTTTTTCTTCCTAAATTGTCCAAAGAAAATGAGATAGAGCAGTTCACATAACATGTTTGCACTCCGAATTAGATCTGCTCAAGCTCTTGTCATGCAAGCAATGCAGGATCAGGTTTGTAAACTTTCTGAAATTTCTACTGCCTTCTGGTTCTATTTAGCCCACTTAATCTGGAGCCCTACACTAAAAGCTGAATGCATCAGAAGATACCACCACTATGTAATGTTTCAGACAGCTGGATTTGCTAATGTTCTTGCTGCATTGAGATAAAATAGAAGGCAACATCGAATTTTCCAATGTTTGTTTAATTACCCGAATCCCTTTCTAATAAATTAGGAAGTTGTTTCCCTTCTTGTAAACATATCTATTTGCACGAAGCTCCTTTTAATCCAGGAAGCCTGTCAACCCATCTTTCTTGCTTGAATTTTGGGTGTCAATTTTTATCACCGTCAAGATGATGGAATTTAAATTGGTGATTAAAAAAAGACATCCTTAAGGATTTCATTTGCTTTTAAGAGCCCTGAAAAATACAAGTGGTTCAATTCAGAGCTGCCAGTTAAGACAAAGTCATTGCAGTTTCTGGAGCTGTGACAGACGCAGCTCATTGGAATAACGCATCGTGGCCCTACGTGATGTACTTATTGGTTTCCTTTGCCTTCAGATGTACCTTCTGAGCTGGGAGCAGATTGGTTTGGGGAGGAGTTTAGGTTAGCTACAGGAGTTGGAAAAGTATAGGTTTCTGTCTTGTCTTTTTGCTCCCTGAATGAAGATGCCATGTCCCTGGCGTCTGAGATGACAGAGGTGGGTTTGGCCCTTTGGAATGCTCTGGGACCGCTCTCTTCTGAATGTACTCCACATCAGGAGAGCAGATGCCAGTTTGTTTCCAGCCTTATTTTTACACCTTTTCACTTGCTGCTTACTCTTAGCTAATGTAATAATCCCATACTTAATAAGCAGCCATATAACCAAATACACGCATAAACAGAGATAAATAAAATATTGATGCTATCTGGACATGCTGTGCTCTTTCAGGGATAAGGAAACTCTTTATACCACTCTGAATAACACCATAAATTATAGATCATATAATTATACTGTGTGACTGTGGGAAATAATAGGATGGAAGTTAACCAAAACAGACCAGTGGCGGAGCAGCAGCTTTAGGTGGCACGAACTGTGAACTGAAGGGAAAGGTTCAGGTTTTCTGATGCCAGTCATGCAAGCATTTGTTACCTGGGCTTGTATCTTAATCCTGAGTCCTCTCACTACCACAAAACTGAATTCTGGAACTTCTGGGAGGTTTGGAGGTGACGTTGAAAAGTCAAACTGGAGAGCACTGTGCCAGCGGGGCACTGCTGGGGGCAGAAGGCCACGATGAAGCCTTGGAGCAAATGGCTGTGAGCCCCTCCAGAGCCAACCAGCACTGTCTGGTGGGGGCTGGCACCCCAGTGTGGATGCACATCAGTAACCTTGTGGTGTCTGGAGTGAACAAAAGAAACCTGCACAGATCAGCATAACAATGTAGGCAAGCATAGATTTACATGAATTTATTGGTTTGGTTCACAAAAGCCTGCTGTATTTTGCTCCCTGGTTGTACTGGCTTGTCTTTGTGCTGATATGTTTGAGTTTGCTTTTCTATGAAGGAAAAATAATAAAAGATGAAACTGCAGGTATTGTCATTGTTTATAGCTCTCATACATCTTTGCAAAGCAACACTGGTTATAAGGAAGCCTAGCTACAGAGCAGCGTTCTTTGCAGCTTGTAAGATGCTTTTCCAAACAGCGCAGTAAATACACAGAGCAGTCACTGCCCAGCTGCTCCCTGCCCTTCAGGAGCCTGCACAAAGCCAGGGATCTGCTCGCTCTGAAACCCAGTGTAGATAGCCTTACAGATTTACAGCAGAACTTTTGAAGTAATAGAGTTATTACTGGGTTGTGTTTTTTTTTTTCTCTCTCTCTCTCTTTCTTTCTTAAAGTGTTTTATTCAGCAGATTTACAGCCATAAGCAACTGCAGTGAGCTGCTGCATCAGCTGGGGCAGCTCAGGGCAGCATCACGGCCGCAGCTCCCATAGGGGATGTCCCGGCTGTCTGCACGAGTTACCTCCTGATCCACACCATGCAGATCTCAGTGGCACTGCAGGATCTTCACGTGCAGAGAAAATCCTCTGCAGCTAGTAGCTTAGCAATGATCCCATAAAAGAGATGCCTGTAGGCATCTTTATGTGTCTATATGTTGATGTATTTACCTCTTCAGTTGGATGAGTGGCTTTAGTTGGATGCTAGATTTTATTTCACTAGTAAAGTGGCCTGTAGATAGGAATCTGTTCTTCTACCTCTAGCTAGAAACAGAGTCTAACAGTAATCTGAAAACCCGTCTAGACAAAAAACTCTAAAGCTCAGAAATGTGAACTGTGATGATTTGCTGGATTCCAGAGCGCTTTGTGCTGCACAACAAAGGTCGCTGTGATTTTTTGGAGTTAAATATACTGTAGCTCTCAGGTATTGATGTGTATAGAGCACCACAAAAACTGAGAATGATGTAGAGGGAAGAATTCTTAGATATATGTTGGGGGGCTGAAGGTGTAGCCCAGCCCCATGCTGAGGCATCCTGTGCGGTGTCAGAGGGAGGGCTGCACGTGGCTGTCTCCATCACAGAGCTGCCAGAGCTGTTCCTCCTCCCCATCAGTAACTGTTATGAAGACCTTTGCAGATTTGAATTTGCTTGTCCTTGCGTCACCCCTGAAGTAATATTATATCCATTTTACAAATGGGAAGCTGAAGTGCAGGGAAGCTAGATGGCTGTCCACAGCCTCATCTTCAATCAATGTGTATCAAATTACTTAATGTTCGTCCGAGTGCTCAGATTTAGCTAGAAGAAAGTGTGATCATCACCAGATAATGTCATTCACGTGTCATTATGGTCAGAATGACCAGACAGCATGAAGATACGTTGCTGCTTGTCCTGAGAGCCAAGTCACTGTGCGTTGTAGGTTGAAAGTAGATGATCATTCTGGTCCTTTTCAACCCAGGCCATCCTATGATTCAATGGTTAAAAGTTTCACCCTATGCATGATCAGGTTGTAGTCGGGTTCAACTCCCCAGCTTTAAGCTGAGGACATCATCTGTGGTATCTGCCCCCTCGCTCCCCCACACCATTAGGTGCAATTAATGTAGTTTAATACAAGTACGGTAAGGTTCTCTTTGGGATGACGAATGCTATTTCCTGCCAAGCAGCATGCAGGCTCCCCAGTTCCTGTACTCTGTGTGACAGATAGGTGAGTAAATGCGGTCACTCCTAGAAGGTCACCTCTGATAAATGCATGGCTTTGCCTGCTGGGACAGGGATTAGTGTGTGTCCTAATAAAATGAATGATGAAATGAGAAGAAAAACTCATTTTCAAATCAGAGATTCTGGCTACAAAGCAATTATTCTACACGCTTATAGAAGAGTGACTCCCAACAGGGAGGGCTTTGGACCACAGAGGCAATGCATACTTCCATGGCTCTCTGCTTATAAAGAAAATATGTATCAGCTAATCTCATTCTGTGACTTACAGCATGTGAACTGTAGCACCAGACACACCAGGGATACAGCACTGAAAGTCGGAATGGTTGCTTCAACATGGACAAACTGCCCGCTTTTGGAAATGGCTGAATGGGAAGTGATTTCCTTTCCCCGTTTATTTTCCTTCACAGGCTTTCCCAAAGACAATATGTTGAAAACTGGGCATCAAGAGGAAAGATCCAGGTATGTGTTTGAATTAGACTATAAGCACTCAGAGAGCAAGTGAAGCCTGTGGGGCCGCGTGTCATGCTGTGTGTTCTGCCTGTGGATTTCTTACATGGAGCTTTTCATAACAGCAGCTATTCTGTTTGTGCATGGTGCTGAACAGACAACAGGCAAATCACATCTTTGGAAGTGAAAGCATTTTGTTCCCCGGCAAGGGTTAGCTCTGGCTAAGCCATGTTTCATAGTAAAGTTCAGACATGCAAATGGGAGAGTTTAGGTGAGGGAAAACAACAACAGCATCAACAAAGGATTTGTAAGGGTCTGAAAAACTGCCATGTTCTTTTTGGCGAGAGAAAAATTCAGCTAGATGTTACTAGGAGGCAAACTGTCTCGTCTGCAGTGTCGGGGTTATTGGGTTTTTGCTGACAAGGCAGGCATTCACTTCAGCTTGCCACAGCAGTCATGATCTTCTGTTCTGTGTTCTTTCAGCTATTGCATTTAAACCTTCTTCTTCTTCTTCTTCTTCTTTTTTTTTTCTTTTTCCCAGATCTTCTTTGAGTCCCCTGAAATATCAAACATCATGATTCCAGATGTGAAAACAAGGAGGAGGACAAACCCGCCCTGACATATCTGTGAAGATGAGATCAGGATAGCAAGGTGAAGGCAGATGAAAAGAGAAAAGATGGGAAGGGTGTTGTTATCATTTGAACTGTAGACATAAAAAAAAATCTTTTTTTTTAGAGAGTACTGTAGGACTTGTTCTAGCTGAGGGCTGTGTTCATGGATTTCTGTGTACTCTTCCATCTCTTCACAGAGGGGTGTACTTGATGATACAAAGCTGGGAGGAATGGCTGACACACCAGAAGGCTGCGCTACCATTCAGCAAGACCTGGACAGAACAAAGAGTTGGGCAGGGAGGAACCTGATGAGGTTTAACCAGAGCAAGTGTAGAGTCTTGCACCCGGGGAAGAATAACGGCAGACATCAGTACAGGTTAGGGAATGACCTTGCTGAGAAGAGCTCTGCAGAGAAGGACCTGGGTATTCTGGTGGAGAACAGGCTGGCCATGAGCCAGCAGTGTGCCCTTGTGGCCAAGAGGGCCAATGGTATCCTCCTGGGGTGCATTAAAAAGAGCGTGGCCGGCAGGTCAAGGGAGGTGATCCTCCCCCTCTGCTCTGCCCCGGTGAGGCCACATTTAGACTACTGTGTCCAGTTCTGGGCTCCCGGTTCAAAAAAGACAGGGATCTCCTAGAAGGAGTTCAGCAGAGGGCCGCAAAGATGATGAAGAGCCTGGAGCACATCCCTGATGAGAAAAGGCTGAATAAGCTGGGTCTGTTCAGCCTGGGGAAGAGAAGACTGAGGGGAGATCTGATTCATGTTTAATAATATAAAAAGGAAGGTGGGAGGCAAATGGATGAGGCCAGGCTCTTCAAGGTGGTGTGTCACAAAAGGACAAGGAGTGATGGCCCAAAACTTGAGCGTAGGAAGTTCCATACAAAAGTGTGGAAGAACTTTATACGGTAAGGGTGACGGAGCACTGGAACAGGTTGCCCAGAGAGGTTGTGGAGTCTCCTTCTATGGATATACTTAAGACGCATCTGGACACCTACCTGTGTGATCTACTGTAGGGAACCTGCTTTAGCAGGGAGGTTGGACTCGATGATCTCCAGAGGTCCCTTCCAACCCCTATGATTCTGTGATTCTGTATGATTCTGTGATCCCCTTTGGGGCATGCCATGCAGTCAATTTGTGATCCCAGGAAAATGAGAGGAAGGCAGCCTCACTTACTCACCTCTCTTGATGATTTTTCCTGAGTTGTGACATGGTGTCTTCTCAGTGCTGTGCCACAGCTCTGACATCTTAAGCGTAGGTGCAGAAGTCTATGTCTTCTCACCATTTGAATTCTGTTTCTCTGCCATTAGATTCTCCTCAACATTCATCTAGGGGAGGCGGATCTCCATTTAGCTTGGGCAGGAGGATTTTATATTCCAGGTAAGCCCTGAGCATGATAAAATGTTTGGAGTATAGCAAATGGATTGCAGGAATCCTGAAGAAAGAGAAACTTGTGTCTCACATCAATTGCACCACCAGGGCATTCTCTGAACTACTGACCATCTGAAGCCCAATGAAGTGCAGTTCTCAAACACCCAAGCTCAGCTGCCTTTCCTGTCTACTGCTGTATCTTCAATATTACAGTAATGAGTAATCCTTAATATGCTCAGGGGTACAGAGAGCTGACTGCAGCACCGGTGTGAGATGGGTGAGTGGCTGTGTTTACATGCTTGCTCTCACTGGGTTTGGTCAGCTGTGAAACCACAGCACACAGGGAGCATCACTCAGTGCTCAGCACTGTCCACTGTGAGATGTGGGCTACTGCTGCTACTCCCGGGCCTGCAATGTGGACTGTGTGCTGCTCTGTTATTCAGACCCAAAGGACTGCTTCAATATGTATTCCAGGAATGAGATTCTGATCTACAAAGTGAGTTTGAATACATAGCAAAGGAGTCAGTCTTTCCTGAGAAAAGTGCTAGTGATGAGCAGAGGGAGAAGCAACCACTATCAGCCTCCTTGGGAGGAGCAACTTGTGCAGCTTGAGATCAGAGCGTCTTCTGCTTGGGGATTCCTGATCAAGCACAAAAGACATAAAGATCAATACTAAGACGTGAAGTTCAAGATTTGGCAGCAGTGTGTGAATAGCACAAGCCTGGCAATACACACCATCAAATAAACGAAAGGCAGTGCATTTCCACGGAGTGTTGATCTGATCTCTGATTGTGTTTATTTTGCCAAATCCTGTTTCAAGAATGCAAACAAAGACAGAATAGCTGAAGAATTTTCAAATGGAATAAAGACTGCTGCAGATGTGCCTTGTAATTGCTGCTATGTATTCAGCTTGAGTTTCTCTGCATTGAGACATGTATAAAGATCTGAAAGGGCTGCAGTAACATCTGGATGCTGTTTTGACAGCCTAATGGGTTGGTAAATAGTGTTTTTGAAAGCAAGGAGTGATGCTCTGCATATCTTTTTTTTCTGTGATTCTTCTCTCACAGTAGCTCCCAAACAGTGCTAAAGCAAAGATACCCAATCAACGATCCATCCAAGCTCCTGTAGCAGATTTCTCAAGGACAACATTGGTTAGGAAGTAATATTTGCTCTATACAGTTTCCTAAAGTCTCGGTGACCTGGTGGAGTCACAATGCTGAGCAAGGGAACTGCTACACTTGAAAGAGATTTTGTAGCTGTGATGATATTGACCGAGATACAAGGGAGATTTTTCAAAACTGGAAAAACCTGAGAAGCAAGGAAGTGGAAGCATTCACTTTAAGTAAAGCTAATGAGATGACAACAAGATCGGTTGTCATTAGCCCAGAACTGGAAGTACACAATGGGAATTCCAGTGAGTACCTCTGCTGACTTCTACGGCCGGTGCTCAGGTGGGATAACCCAACTGGAGTCAGTGGAGTTGTACATCTGACTGGTAGAGGAGAGCTTATAGAATCACAGAATGGCCTGGGCTGGTGCTATAGAATCATAGAATGGCCTGGGCTGAAAAGGACCACAGTGGTCATCTAGTTCCAACCCCCTGCTATGTGTAGTGTCGCCAACCACCAGACCAGGCTGCCCAGAGCCACATCCAGCCTGGCCTTGAATGCCTCCAGTGATGGGGCATGCTATAGTGCCACCAAACTGCAAATGTCAAATCTTACATGTAGAAATGTAAAATTTGGGGCTCTACTGTGATGCACTGAATGATCTTCAGACCTTAATCTACTTAATCACCCAGAAATAATAGAAAGTTTGGCTAACTCTAACCTTCACTGTTCCTTTCTTGGGGAGAGTGTTGATGTTCCCTGAGATCCCTTTACTAGTGAATTTTTACCACTGTGAGTAAAGGGAAAACAAATGACAGTGACTGTGTTACTTGCTTATGTTTTCCTATCACATAACATGAAGATAATCCCAACTATTCATATGAAGAATATGTCTCCAAATGCTTCACTGCATTATTTTATTAGCATTCTGCTGAGACGTTTCCTATGTAAGCCAGGACTACTTTACAGCTGCTGGCAGTGACAGGGCTTTATTTTTTAAAAAAACTAGATATGAGTACAGTACCATAATCTATTTATAAAGCTCAATAAATAAAGTTCAATTGAGTCCTGAATAAAGGAAACTCCACAGTTCCAGTTAGTTTCATCGCATATGTATTTTCTTCTATTCATTACACCTTTGCAATACAAAATGTAGTGTTCCTCTCCTTTATCTATAAGACAGACCTTGACTTTAATACAATTCTTTCCTGCACGATCTCCAACTCTGCTGAGAGACAGCCACCACAGCTGAGACCCTACAAATGGATCTTTGAAGGGATTTTTTTTCCTCTCCATTTTTATTTACTCTCCTTAAAGACTCTGGCTCTGAGGCAAAGAGAAGAGGAGCTCTCTGATACTGCGAATGCTGGGTGCAGCTGGTGCAGTGAGCAGGAAACCTCTTTGGTCTACGGAGTGAGCTGTGCCCGTGTATTCTCAGGGAGCTTTGGCCTCACCAGACACAAGGCAGATCTGCAGAAACCATCCTACCTGAGAGCTATGACTGAGCTTTAAAGAGAAAGGGAGCTGGGGATGGAGGAGACCTTTCCAGAATGAAGGAACAGGCTGCTTTTGAACCAGAGAGTACCAGATGGCATGCTTGAATGATTTGTGCATATCTGATCATACAGGTGGTATTGAAGTATTTCTAAACATGGGTGCTGAGGCTGTGTATTGCGATTCAAACTCAGAGGCAGATACAGTCAGTGGAAACTCAAGGAATACGTCATTAGGAAGCCAATCAGGTAGATTTTATGCAAATACAATTAGGCCGTCATGACTCAGTAGCTGGTGTTCTTGCTATCACCTTCCTACATTTATTCAGAACCCACTTTTAGTGCAGATGAGCATGTACCAGATACTGAAGCATGCAAACATCGGCTCTGTTTGTATAAAGTCACTTTTTGGCAAATTGGCTTCATAAGCCCTGATTATGCATTGGTGATGTACAGTCCAGCAAAACCTAAAATATAGAGGCAAGTAATGCATTCTGAATTAAAAGATTGCTGAGAGATGACATTGGTATGGGTAAGCATAAGGATGTTTCATTAAGGAGGCTTAGATTTTGCTGAAGTCATTAAATACTGATGTAGCTGCTCTGAACCTAGTAGTGAATGATTTCTAGTACAGGCTTCAGGACTACTGCATTTATCCTGACAGCATTTAAGAGCTGAGACATTCTGGAAAGGCAAAAGGCTAAAGAGAAAGATCAAGACTAGCTCTAATTTAACATAAAGTTGAAGTGCTTAAAGGTTTCTTGTCCATCACAGTGCATTTTTGGTGCTGCTTCTGCCACCCTCCAGCTCAGGAGGAGGAGCAGCAGGACAGTGTCCTTGTCACTTGGCAATAACCCTTCCCATGAAACACTCCCTGCCTTTGTAGATGCAAGCAGCCCTTTTGCAGTAGCATAAGATTAGTTTAGATCTTGCCACACTGTAAGGATGACCATGTCCTTCATGGCGACTCCTGGAGAGCTTGCCCTCAGCTCTGCCCCAGTGCTGCAGCATTTGCTAGACCTGGTGCATGTAAAGAAGTTGAGAGTGGGGCCAGAAAATCTGCAGACAGAAGGGCGTCCTGGTGCTCCTTGGCTGGTCTGCAGGAGATGGGCTTTGTGGCAGGGAGGAGCCTCTGCTCCACATTGCTGGGGCTAGCATGAGTCCTGTGCAAAATGGGGACTTAAGTCTGGAGGTGCGAGAATTTGGATGAGCCTGACAATAGCTGAGTGCTTGGAAAACCACTGAACATCCAAGGTGAAAGGCAGCGGGGGGAGCAGTGGCCATGACCAGAGTCTTTTAGGGCGTACAGCTGGGGAGTGGGTGTGCAAGTAGATTCAGGCGCGCCAAGCCCAGCAATTCATTCACTTTCTGTTCACAGTTTGCCTTTATACATCTGGACTTAGGAAGAGCATAGAGCTGGATGTAGCATGACCAGAGTGCTGGAGCCAATGCAGACACCAGTGTGGTCAGGCTCATCACCCAGGAGAGCGTAGGCTGAGTTTGCATCTCAGTGCAAAAGACAGACGTAGGTCAGGGACTGCGGTGGCTTTTGCTGCAAACTGCAGACGTAGCAGCTGGAGACAGAAAACTGGAGTACTTTGGTCAAGTGCAAGTAATGGTGAGCTGCCAGCATGCTTAGTCTGGAGAGGGCTGGCACAGTTCTCAACTGCATCATTTAAAATATCCTCTGTGATGATGGGGAAGAGTTTAGACTAAAGACACCAGCAGGTTCTCATTTAGAGTAATCCCAAATGCAACAAAAACTGCAAACAAGATCAAGCTTAGAACGTCAGTGTAAATAAACAAGGAAAGAGTCAAGCCTGTTAAACATTTGTATGTCAAGGACAAGGTCCATCCACAGCCAATGGGGCTCTGTCCAGAAGTCCACACTTCTCACGTGCCACAGGACAGTTCTCAGCTCCAATGAATCACCCTCCAACGGCAGGTCACCCTTTTAGAAACTAAGCATTCCCAGGAAAAAAAAAAGGCAACTTACAGTAAGTCATCTTGAACAGACAAACTTGGAGGAAACAACGATTTTTTCCTTATGTGTGGGAAATATTACAGCAATTTGTCTTTTCATGTTACGGTGAACCTCTAGGAAGGATGTAAGGCAAAGAAAAATAATGGAGATGCCAGATATTAAGTTTAGATTTGTAGCACTTCATTTATTAGATGGCAGAAATCAAAACGTTACAAAATGCCTATTTTGTCTGGAGGCAAATGACTTAAAACAGTCTCTGTAATGGTCTATTGCACTGGTAAACATTTTGGGAAGCTCTGTATGGAGAATTTTATAAGGAGATTAGTTAAATTTAATTTTGCATAGCGAACTCATCATTTAATGACTCTCCAGAGAGCCTACACACTGCAGAATTTTAATAAATATGAAAAATAGATTTTTTTAAATTCTGCTTAATGCTCAGGGCCTGATTCCTACCTTGCTGCCAAGGAACAGCTATGGCAATGGGAGAGGTGCCTTTCCAGGAAGACAGAATAGTCCACAGGATCCATCTCCTAAGCACACATTTCCAGGGGAGAACATGGGAGGACTGTGCCTGTGCAGCTCACGCCCACACCTCTTACTGCTCACACAAAACACCTGCATGTGCCATTCATGTCTGTCCCTTTCAAACTGTTTAGAAACGTCCATGTGCTTCTTTCAGAGCACAAATGTGCATTGTCAAATCATGCATTTGCTTGCAATGCAAAAAATTGCTTGCATGGGAAGTTCCTAATTTTGCACGTGTGTATGTCAGTGCACGTGGGTGAGGACGTCAAGTGCATTAAGAACAGGTTTTAGGCCTCTGTCTATCAGGTAAAAACGAACAAATGTAGTCACATATTCTCAAATCCAGTAAATATTAATGACTCGTTTACTAGGGAGGGAAATATTTTTCTTCATGACTTCAGAGAGCTCAGTTTGCATGCAACTGAGTGTAGATTTTGCATTTCTGATGGTACAGCTGCACTTACACTGACCACACTGAAAGGCTTAAACTACTGCATGTCCTTTGAGCACCAGAAACATTAACAAACTCGAGTCAATCAAAGTACTAGGGATGGTTTTTGTTTCTTAGGTCCAACGACCAAGAGGAACAGACAGAAAAAAAATCATTTTAAATCAAGAGTTGTAAAGGAAAACTACGTGCTACTGCAGGAATACTTCCAATACAAAGAAAAAGCAAAAGCAGAAGCCAAGAGAAATGGTTGTAATGGTATAATGTCCAATTACCACACATCAGGACAATGGCATCATACACATTATTTAGGCAGAGTAAAGGCATGAGACATTAAGCTGTATTCAGAGCTGTGATGGCAAACTCCAAGCTTAAAAAATATTGAGCTCTACTGCAAGAGTAAATCAGGCTCGCTGTTGTCAATGGAGTTGGACTCATTTACAGCTGCCAAGGATCTGTCTCATTAGGCTCATCTGATGCGCCGTGCTGGAAACCCCTGTCTTGTGCAAACTCTGCAGTTTTTGCTGCCAAAAACTTCTCAGCCTTGAGAGAGGGAAAGAAATGTGTGACAAAACAATTGCACTTTGGGATGAAGCATCTCAAAAAAATATCTGTTTTCTCTTTGTCCGGTTGCCAAATGCTTCCTCCCACATAAGCAATTGAAAAGTCTCATTTGAGCAACTTCTCATGAATAGAATAACTGTTAACAAAAATGTATAGCCTGAAAGCCCATCTTGAGTATTTAAAACAATATTTTCTCAGACTCAAGGGGAATAGCTGCCGACCTCTCACAAACAAGTTCTGGCCAAATGGGAGCTTGCCAGTAAGTCAGGCAGCCACTTAGAAAATGAACATTCCTCATTTCTCTTGCTGCAGACACCCACCACACCCAGATCCTCAAACGAGGTGGCTCACCTGCTCATCCCTATCTGTGGTCAGCCACTGGGCCTGTAAGAATACAGAGTATTTATTTGGGACACAAACAGAGTTTTATAAGTAACAAAACAACACATTCTTATCTCAGAATTGAAAATAGATGGATTTGACGGTTGAACAATTTGGTGGATAAAGAATTGGTTGAATGGTCACAACCAGAGGATTGTGGTCAATGGCTCTATGTCCAGGTGGAGGCTGGTCACAAGTGATGTCCCCCAGGGGTCCGTCTTGGAACATCTTTATTGATGACACAGACAGTGGGATCGAGTGCACCCTCATCAGTTTGCTGAGTACACCAGGCTGAGTGGTGCAGTTGGCACAACAAAAGGAAGGGACACCATCCTGAGAGACCGGGGTAAGATGGCCCATGTGAACCTGGGCAGGATGGACCCATGTGAACTTAATGAGGTTGAGCAAGGCCCAGTGCGGGGTGCTGTACTTGGGTCGGGGCATCCCAGTGTATGCAGACTGGGAGAAGAACTCACGGACAGCAGCCCTGTGGAGAAGGCCGTGGGGGTTCTGGTGGACGAAGAGCTGGACATGAGGCAGCAGTGTGTGCTCGCAGCCCAGAAGGCCGACTGCATCCTGGGCTGCATCAGCAGAGGGGGGCAGTGGGCAGGGAGGGGACTGTCCCCCTCTGCTCTGCCCTCGGGAGCCCCCAGCTGCAGTGCTGCGTCCAGGCCTGGGGCCCAGCACAGGAAGGGTGGGAGCTGCTGGAGCAGGGCCAGGGGAGGCAATGAAGATGCTCAGAGGTTGGAGCTCCTCTGCTATGGAGACAGGCTGAGAAACTGGGGGTGTGCAGCGTAGAGATGAGAAGGCTCTGGGGGGACCTCACTGTGGCCTTCCAGTACTTAAAGGGAGCTTATGAACAGGAGAGGGACTTACTTTTTACACAGTCTGATAGTGACAGGACAAGGGGGAGCAGTTTTAAACTAAAAGAGGGGAGATTTAGGTTAAATGTAAGGGAGAAGTTCTGCACCCAGAGGGCAATGAGGCCCTGGTACTGGTGCCCCATCCCTGGAGGTGCCCAAGGCCATGCATGGAGCCCTGGGCAGCCTGAGCTGGGGGGGCAGCCCATGGCAGAGGGATTCTATGATTCTATGGTATAATTCATACTGGAAGAAAAATGTGCCTGAGAGGTAGCACTATCCTCATTTAGAGATCTGCAACTAGGAGAGATTTGAAGTTACCAGGACGAAGTCTGACAGAAAACATGGGGTAAAACTATGATCCCCAGGAAATCGCATTCTTCTGTTATCTGTAGCCTAATTCAGAAAGACATCATAAAGATGAAATGCAGAGAGGAATGCAGGAGGACAGCTTGCTCAAGCAAGGAGCTCTGCTAGAAATCTGCAAGAGTCACTGACAAACAATAAGGGGAAAACAGGGTAGAAACAGGTGTAATACAGGAGTAGCAAAGATGTTATTGAAGAGCGATGTCTCATACACTCCGGATGGAAAAGGTGACTAGAAGCATGTTGTCCCATCACGCCCAATGGTGACATCTCATTTAGCAAAAACAAACAAAGAAACAAAAATCCAACGGAACAGAATACTGCACCACTAAACCACAGTGGAGAACAACACTAGGTCAGAAAGTGAGCCAACCAGTCGGAGAGCTGGGGCTGGGTGCCAGACCCTTCCACTCAGTCTGCTCAGTGGTGGTTGTGTGTGCAGGTTGGGGCATTGCTGATTTCTGGGTGGAAAGCATCTGGAAGTGGATGCAAAGTAGAGCGCAGTTTGCTCAGTTGGGGTTGCTCTGTGCTCCAGGAACAAGCTTGAACCCCTTGAGCCCCAGGGAGGTGTGGTGCAGGTATGACAGATGTTGGGAGTGATGGTGAGGTTCCTGCATCTATAGGACTCAGCACTCAGCAAAAACAGCATCTCTGGGAAGTAATATCTCTGGAAAAATAATTTACTGTTAAAAATTTAGAACATTTTAGCAGATGTTCTCCCTTGCTTTTTAAAATTGCAGTAAAAGGTAAATTTAAACTATTTTTGTCATCTTCGCTACATGACTTTTATGCATTAAAGGCTCTGTTATGGTAGCATTTTTATAGCTGGAGAAGTCCTAATTTGTCTCTATTGATTTTAACTTTGGCTTGCTTTTACACCATGGACAAACATCTTCAAAAATCAATATTTATACATTTTGACAAATCTGCCACAAATGGATTGTTTTACCTAGGAATCCTTGCCTTCAGAATAACAGTAAAATATAAAGCAGAAAGGGAAGCTAGTCAGGTTAAAACCTTCCCCATCTCACTTCATGTTGCTCACAGTAAGACCCATTGAACGTACATGGCATGTGCATCTGGGTTTGAATTTAAGGCCTCACTCATGACGATGGCATTGTGGGATATCTTGTACCTCAAACTGAGTAATTTAAGAGCAGTGCCATGGAGAGAATTTCCAAACATATTAAATGTTGAGAGTACCACTGAAAGTACATCTCACCGCTGGCAGCCTCATTTTACAGGCAGAGAAATAAAGGATTGGCAAGGTGATAGGAAGGCCACATAGCAGATCACTGAATCTTCTCCAAGTAGAGGTGCAGGTTTTGCCTCACTGCCTGTTTGCTGGGGCACCTCTGACTGGGAAAGAAACTGGATGTCTGTGTAGGACCAAAATCCAGAGCACATCCTCAAGCACTCTTACCCAGGGCACCTGTAGACGGTTTCTATATGTTCTGCTTCATTGCTTCACTGAAAGGCATGGGATTTTGCCATTGAATGTAACAGCTGCAAAGACAACTCCAATGTGTTTTTGAACTATCTATATGTTTTCAAATGGGCTGCTTCCATTAAAACTTCTCCTGGGCAGCATTAACTTTTGTGGCCAGCACTTAGCAGGTCATCTTGGGTCCCGCTGACACTGGCAGGGATTAAGCAGGTCTTAATTTTAATGAGAAGCTGTCAGACAATTTCTGTTGTCTGTTTATTCACAAATATAAATTCTTTTAACAGTCATTTCGGGCTCTGAAGGACACCTGTTGTTGTTTAATTTCTTCCAGCAAATGCATCTATTATGATGATGTGGCACTGAGAGGCAGGAGCACCTCTCTGCCCTTGACGGTGAGCACAGGAGAAAGGAAGATGGGACACAAGCTAAATGCAGATGATTCTGCCCAGCAGCCATGTAGCTCAGGGTGCTGCCCACACGTCCACTCAGGAGAGATTTTCTGGCCATTTCAGGGAAAAGTAGAGACCAGGAGCCACAATCACTGATTTCAGCTGAGAATTGGCCTTTAGCTCACAGCATTCCTTGGGCAATTTCTGTCTAGGCCAGCTCCTGCTGCAGCCACCAGGGGTGCATTCAGGCAGCCCCTTCCCCTCTGCATTGCAACAAGCCCTGGCTGCACCCGCTGAGCTGGTGCAACTTCTCATCTTTAAAGCAAGGGAGAGAGTGACCCCTCAATGACACAGCCTTATCCAAGTGCAGCAGGAAACTGCTCTGCTAGCAAAGTGTTAATGCCAGGTAAACTTCCCTGTGAAACCATCCTGCCTTTTTTTCCCCACTGGCAGGGCTGCTGCAGGGGTGCACGCAAGGAGTGCAGAAAGAGAGAAGCTGTCTTTCAAATGGAATGAATGCTGATGGCACATAATGCTTATTGCTAAATCCATGCTGAGTCTGATAGCATCATACAAGATAGTTATGTGACTTGTCCATTATTCCTCACACTTAACCAGCAGGAAGAGGAGTGCTCAGAAACAACACACAGAGTAGTTCAAGGGAAGGGACAGGCTTGTTATAAGGGGGAAGTGAATCAAGAGCATAAAATGAGGTCTGGCACCCTGCAAAATGAGGCTCTGAAATACATATTGCTATTATTTAATGATGGTATTAATCCAGCCAGCCATTTTTTTTAGTTCCTGCTCTTACCTCCTGTAAGCCATCATTCATCTACTGTACTGAGGCAGTTGCTTTGGAAAAGTTTCTCTGCCTGACAGAGAAAACAAGAAAAACAGCTAGAGATGGCTCTGTTGTTTCTCAAACACCTTGCAGATTCTGTCACTGCTCTGCAGTGTCACCAGGAATTCAGGGTCTTGCTCTATAACTGCAGAGGATGTGGTCACGAAGCCCTGGCTCAGGCTCAGCACTGGCTCCAAAGTCACTGGGCTGCGAAAACACATTTTGACTTTTGAGATGCTCTCAGTGGTAGCTATGGTGTCATTCTAACAAAGATTCCTTTTTCTTTTGAGATTACAGAACAATGGTTTGATTTCTTGTTTGAAAGAGCAGCCCAAGGTGTCCCAGCCCATTTCTCAGTGCTGGAGTCACAGAGGTCTTGCTTTGACAAATAAGAATGAGGAGAGCTTTCCCAATCTCTTGTGCACCCATTTCTGTGTGTCCAGTTAGAGGCTAAGGGCACCCACAGTCATGAGGTATGCATGAAAATCCTGCTTATGGATTTCTCCATCCCGACCACAAAAATATTCCTATGCTGCCAAACATTGTTATTCCTCTTTATCGTTTCCCCTTAGCTGTAGCCTACATGAGGTGGGTATCAACTGCCTTTCTGATTTAGGGGGATGGGGATCATTTGGTTAATTGTACAATGTTGTAGAATTGTAGAATCAAAATATCCTTAGAGTTGGAAGGGACACTTGAAGGCCATCTACTCCAACTCCCCTGCAATGAACAAGGACATGCACAACTCCATCAGGTGCTCAGAGCCCACCCAGCCTGGCCTTGGATGTCTCCAGCAATGGGCCATCCACCACATCTCTGGGCAACCTGTGCCAGGGCCTCACCACCCTCACTGTAACGGACTTTTTCCTTATATCTAACCTAAATCTCCCCTCTTTAAGTTTGAAACCATTTCCCCTTGTCCTGTCACTGAAGACTCTGCTAAAGAGTCGGTCCCCTTCTCTCCTGTAGCTCCCTTTAGGATTACCCTCTTTGTAGTTAGTAATACCAGCTATCTATAAAAATGATAACAAGGCACTGATTGGACTGCCTTAGTGCAAATTATTTATAAGTGGAAGCATACAGCACATCTTGCTTGTACCCCATCTCACTGCTATTTTGCAGGATTTCCTGGACCCTCTTGAAATGGTAAACAGTCCTACAGCTTCACACTGAGCTGTGAAGTGCCGCACTGCTGAGACCATCAGGCAAAGAATCAAAAATGATCAGTGTGTGAGCAATTCAGTGCTGAACTACGACATCAGGAGTTAAAATGTGGTAAGAGAAAGGCATAGCAGCACTTCTGGGTATATTTCCCACTCCAAGGACAAGATGCCACTCCCATTCCTGCCCTTTTTGCTTTTTAAATGCAAGCTTGAATCAAGCCAAAGAGATCTTGTTTTGCTAAGATTTAAGCAACTTTTTTTCTTGTATTTTTTAACATAAAAGGACCTCGTTAAGTAGTTTTGACCATTTAATTGGAAAACACTCTGTACTGCTCTTCTGACCCCTCTGAACAAGGCAGCATTATAACCAGCATGCAGAAAAGTCCTTGAGAGAAAGCACACATTGAAAGTATCTTCAACACAGTACAAATAAGGGGGTGGGGCTGAACTTTGGGGTGCTGTTGCAGTCATGCCATCTATTCCTCTGGAAGTGCATGCCCTCCCGCCTGCCTTCAGGGAAACACCAAAGTGCTTTATCAGCTGCTCCGGATGCACATAGCTGGTGTAGAGATTAGAGCATCTGACAAGATCAATTGCTTTTTCTGCATTCAAGAATATAAATCTCCACAGATGTCCCTTATCTGCAGTGTTGTATATTCAATCAGTACATTCAGTAATGCCACAGAAGTAGAATACCTGGGGTGGAATCCAGATTGGGAAGCGCTTGGCACAGACTGAATCACAACAGTGCTATGAAAAGACCTTAGCAATTCTGGACAGTAAAGCCAGAAAGAATGCAGTAATTATGATTAAATTTCACCAGTTTCTGCTCAGTGGTTTGGAACGTACTGGATGCTTCCTTTGGGTTTGATCACTAACTCTGTCAGTAGGACCAAAAGCTGTTTTTGTCTCTGTTTGGTGAAATGACAGCCAGCTGGGGAGGGAGGGCAGCATTGGCACTGCAGCTCCCTGGGTACGCAGCATGTGGGCACTCATCCCCCTTCCCTCAGTGCCCTCACTGCCCCTGCAGCACTCCAGCCAGGAACCGACATCCTCCACACCAACGTCACCAGTGCTTTAAAAAGTGGCTGCCATACTGAAACATCATCATTCCCACAGGAAATTCTGGTCAAAATGCTGATGATTGCTTTTAGACTAACAACATCTTTCATGAAAAGAGTTTTAATTCCAGTAAGCACAAAGCGCCTTGAATGTTCATAGAGTCAGAGAATGGTTTGGGTTGGAAGGGACCTTTAAGACCATCTCGTTCCAACCCCCTGCTATAGGCAGGGACACCTCCCTCTAGCCCAGGTTGCTCACAGCCCCATGCAGCCTGGCCTTGAGTGCTTCATAGAATCACAGAATGGCTCGGGTTGGAAGGGACTTCAAGGATCTTGAAGCTCCAACCCACCTGTCACAGGCAGAGCCACCAACCTCCCCATTTAATACTAGACCAGGCTGACCAGGGCCCCATCCAACCTGGCCTTGAACACCTCCAGGGACGGGGCATCCACAGCCTCTCTGGGCAGCTGCACCAGCACCTCACCACCCTCACAGTAAAGGAATTCCCCCTGGTATCCAACCTGAATCTTCTCTCTTTCAACTTAAAACCATTTCCCCTTGCCCTGCCATTATCTACCCTTCTAAAGAGTTCACTCTCCTCCTGTTTGCTTCCAGGGAGACAACATCAACCTTTCTGGGCAACCTGTTCCAGTGTCTCACCACCCTCACAGTAAAGAATTAATTTCTTCCTAATATCTAATCAAAATCTACCCTATTCCAGTTTAAAACCATTTCTCCTTGTCCTGTTGCTGCATGCCCTTATCAAAAGTCCCTCCCCAGCTTTCCTGTGGGCCCCTTCAGGTACTGTTGATAGCTTAGCTTTTTTTTTGAGTGTCAACCTTGGTTGCTAATATTATAGGCCATTGCTCTTCTGTCTCCTCTGGGGTATGAGGCATCACTTCTGTTATAAATAGGAAACATGCACTCATTTTCTATGCATAGGGGAAGCACTTTGTTCTCAGAGAAAGATGAATTGTGTAGTCCCAACAGGTGACACACAGTAGATGTTGTTGCTTTCCATAACCTGAGCTGTAACCCAGCCGTGCCCTTTGCTTTTGCAGATGTCAGCTGTACCATCTGCTCACGAGAAAAAAAAAACAACAGCCATGCATCGCTGTGAAAGCCCTGAGGTCTGTGGTCTTTTCTGCACTCTGATCAGGATGTATGTTTTTAAATAGCGTGACCTTTATTGAGCCTTACAAAAAATGAACTGTGTGAGATGGAAAACCAGAAACACACACAGTCAGGGTTTCCTGGTAGGAAAAAGAATACTGTTTTATTGCAGGAGCTTTAAAACGAGAAGAGATGAATTCAGTTCATTTCCTCCGAAAACCTTTGGGAGAGCCTCAGAGAAAAAGGAACAGGTGACAAGAGAAACAGAGATCTGATCGGAGAGAGCTGAAGGATGGGAAAAATTCTTGCCCCGTTGCAATCAGAGGCAGTTTTTGGCACTGCTTTCAATAGAATGAGGACTTCATCAGCTGGAATGTTTAATACATGACAGTTTTGCAGCCTTCTGCCTAAGGAGAGTGCTGTGGCCTGTGAGCTGGTTGCCGGTCGCTGATGCTGCAGGTGCTGGCTGGGAAGTGCTGCCAGCAGCCTGGGAAAGGAAAAACTGCAGAGCTGTGAGAGCCTCGCTGCCTTGTGTCACTCCCCTTCTCTGCATCCAGGCCGGCTGTTTCCTTCCACATCTCATGAAAGCTACAGAAATGCTTTCTTTCTGTAAATGAGGTGCTCTGCTCCAGTTTCTCCAAGGACAACTTCTGAGGACAACTTCTTCCAGCTGGCCCTCCCGAGGGTCAGTTCCCAGATCTTCCCAATAGGTTTTCTTTCCTCCATACTCACTGCCCCCTTGCTTCTTTAACAGCAAGAAGTCATGCCATAGAAGGTGAGCCCTTTGTAGCATCTGCCTCCTTCACATCCACTCCTTGCCCCATCTGGACAGCCCAGGGTTGCAGTTGTTGCTGGTCTCCGGTGAGAGACAAACCTGAGTGAAACACTAAAACAATTGCTTTGTACTGTAAAGCAAATATCAGTGGTTTTGTTTCCTCTGCTTTGTTTGATTGAATTCTAGCTGGCTTTAGAAGGAACACAAGCAGCACAGATCAGCAGGTGTAACTCAAGAGCTGCTCTGCAGACTCATGCCAGTCTAAGCTACTGCCAGTATGGATGGCAGCACTTAAACCAGTGTGCAAGCACTGACATGAGGTCACTCACACAACTCTGAGAAATGCGGCTGCTCTTGATAAGATTCTCTCTGACTACATTACTTGGTGTCCAAGGGCAACAAACTTTGCTCTTGCAGCTTCTGAGTACAAATCCCATTGCCTGGTCTTGGGGGCTGTCTAACAGGGGCTGACTGCTGAGTTATTCATCGGCTTTGCTTGCAGCCTGAATGTTCCTTACAGCTGCCAAAAAGTCAGGACAACTCCCTACATCAGATCAGGTGAAGGCTGTTCAGGGAAGTTATGACACTTAAATTAATGGGACCTACTCCTGAGACTGTTTCTGGGAGGTGACATATGTGAAACCACAGACTCCTCCAGAAAAGAACATTGGATGTCTAACACAGACAGATGCTGAGGTAAATGTTTATGAAGAGTTTTTTAGGTATGTGAAATTGTCTGTATGGTAATGCAGAAGTTACCCTGCTGGTGAAAGATATTTTATGATGTAAAAATCAGTGGATGAGGTATGGATGAGAACGCTGCCAAAGCAGGACCACTGCTATGACAGATATGATGCCAAGCAAGTGCAGCAAGAAGAGAATCTATTAATTACATATATTCACTGTTAGTGACATATCTTGAATCCATCATTTCAAGATGCTGTTAAAATTTATGCTGTTCTGAGAGGCACTCTTGGAATATGTATAAAATTACCCAATTAATCTTAAAAAAAGTCCAGTGAGATAGTAGATTTGGGGAGAGAAGTGGTGAGCAGCTAAATACACTGCCAGACACCCATCGAGTGGGCTCTCCTTGGAGAAGGAACACTGTGCCTCTGCTTGCTGAGAGCTGCCTTGCACCAGGAGCCGAGCTGGATTAGGGACTGCAGGAAACATATTTGCAAATCTCTCACTTTTTGAAAGGTATTCTTTTACGTATTAAAAGGGCATTTTACCAAACAGATTCACACCACAAATCAGTGAGTTTAATGGGGCAAAATAAATTACCTCATTACTGAAGTGCTTTCTTTGATGGACGCGGATCCTGGGATCAGTGGTCACTGGTTACTACACCCGTGATTACATCTGACAGTCAAACTGGGGAAATCCCTGAGATACTCATCCCTGGCAAACGAAATACAAACATTTTTCAGCTCTCCTTTTCTTCTTCCCATTCCAAACCTCTGCAGCACTCAAAAGCACGTTTAAATCATAGAATCATAGAATCATAGCATGGCCTGGGTTGAAAAGGACCACAATGATCATCTCGTTTCAACGCCCCTGCTATGTGCAGGGTTGTCAACCAGCAGACCAGGCTGCCCAGAGCCACATCCAGCCTGGCCTTGAATGCCTGCAGGGATGGGGCATCCACAGCCTCCTTGGGCAACCTGTTCCAGTGCGTCACCACCCTCTGGGTGAAAAACTTCTTCCTAATATCTAACCTAAACCTCTCCTGTCACAGTTTAAAACCATTCTCCCTTGTCCTATCACTATCCACCCTTGTAAACAGCCGTAAAGATGTGGCTCTGCATGGTAGGATCTGTAAAATGATCAGAATAACCAAACCTGTGGTTCCACTCCTTCCCCCACCACCCACTATTCAGGTGTTAGTGGTGGGGAGGGGGTGAACAGAGCACTTCTGCAACACAGGTGGATCCCCCGGTGTCTCTGCACCTCCATGATCTAGAAGTGCCTTCACCCTCCTGGCTGGCAGTGGCTGCAAGGTGTGTGTTTGTGTGTTCCTTTATGGCAGTCCACACTACAGCAAGGCCTCGACGTGTAATCTCTATCGTGGCAGTACCCAAAGTCAGTAAATGAAATCACAGTCTCATATTGATTTTACGTATGGCTGATAATGAATTTGGGAATCCTCAGGGATTAGGTAAATGTGCTGACATAGAGCTATGGGGTAAGCTCATATTTTTCCTTGTCATAGCAGCTAGCCACTATTGACATACACATTTTTTCTACGATCACGTATTAAAATGCAGTATTCATGTCTCGTCTTATTTCAAACAAGGTGGGGAGGGAGACTGGGGAGGGGGTGGAATTGGCCTGCTAATCCTAGTAAAAGGAAACCCATTCAAATGAGTAATTTTATAAACTGCTGAGCATTCGTGCTGAATGAGGAGTGAAGCCTCTTGCTGTTAGCTTTGGCAAAGGCAGAGCTGCTTTGATTATTAAAGCCACTGTGAGGGAATACCTAACAACAGATGCTGCCAGTGAACCACACAGACTTTGGTCAGAAGATCCGTTTGATATAAAAGAGCGGGGAAACATTTCATTTAATAAAAAGGACAGAATCAAACTCCCACTACGTCCAAAGCAGAAGTTATGATGCACCAAAAAAAAACCCCAAAAGTTACTATATATACTGTTTACCTTTCTCCGTGCTAAGAGCTGATGTTTAAAACACATGGCATCAGAGATCTGGACACAAGAGGAGAGGAATGTGCGCAGCTGAGGGCAGAGCTCTGAGCACCAGCCCCTCAAGCAGCTGCTGTCCCAGCCCCAATCTGTGAGAACAGGGGGCACAGATCAGGAACCCCACGTGAACAGTGACAGAAACCATTTGAGAACTGACTTTAATAGTTAAAATTCCATTTCCATACTTCAGTGACTTATGTATTAATATTCCCTAATTTTTGGTTACAGAAGGCAGCACTTGCAGCATTTACAAAGCTCACACAACCCTCAGAAGTTGCTTAGATAGTGGTTTTGAAGGCATGTTCTGCTAATCAATGTGTTAATGATTTCTTCCATGCTGCCATCCATCATTTTATCATAGCACACTGTTTAGCAATTTGCTTATGCTAATTATTACAACAGAGAAGGTCTGAGCACAGCCCTAGGCTGTGTTTACCATGTTATTGACATTCCCTCCATTTACCACGGGGAAGGCCCGGAATCCTACAAACACCAAGAAAAAAGTAGATACCAAAAGTGTGTCTCTTCCAATTGGCAAGTTCCCCTTGAGGCTCACTGCAGAGGGGAGAGCTGATCCCATTTCCAACACCAGACGAGCTCGTGGGTGCAGATGTGGCAATGAGACAGCCAGGAATCTGAGGGAAAGGGACATATACCATGGTAAATGTGTTGAGGGATCAGGACTGTTGATTACAAGAGCAAAGCAGAGAGAAAGCAGTTAGTTTGGCAGATAGAGCTCTAGGTCAGTGGGCATCACCTTCAGGCTTTGTTTTCCAGCTGTAGCTGCACTGCCTGTTTTGGCTGTTTTGACCTTTCTGAGGGCAGAAGGAATTGCCAGGGTGTTCTGCTCCTGTGAGTGTCTTCCTAACTGAAAGTATTTTGGCAGTGCAGTCAGCAGTGTATGTGGAAGTCTGAGTGTGCCTCTCCCATACTCTGTGCAGGTATGGCTGTTTGGTAGGGAAAACAGAGTTCTTCTCATTCCCACCTGTGCAGTGTAAATGTTACCCACCTTATATTCCATGAAGAGCACTTCCCATATTGAACCATTAGTGCATCCTCCCCATACAGTGAGCTGAAGGAGACCGTGAGGAGGAGCCTTCAGGTTATCCTCTATTGGAATTTTAGATGGCAAGGTTCAACAGTCCAGGATATCTGAGGGAGCTGCCAGCAAGGATAAAGGCATTGAGACACCTCTGCCTCCCATCTACCCTGAGAGAACACAGCAAGTACCAGTGTAGGCTTGGGAAACGTCAGGCATACCTCTGGATGGAGCTCTGCATTTTGGGGCATGCTCCAGAGCCCAAGAGGGTGAGCTCTGGGCAGGTGTTTGTGGGCTGATTATTTGAGTATTTGAACCTCCTGCCTTGCCTCTGGCCTTGCTGAAAACCTGAATGCAATGTTGAAATTGCAGCCTGTCGCAGAACAATAGTTTTCGACCTCCATCATAATTGTCCTCTTAAAAGTAGCACAGAAGACTTTCCTGACAAGGCCATTACTGTTGAAAGGACAAAGGGAAAGTAGTTAGTCGGCTGTGTTCAGAACTGGGTTATCAAATTAGCTTCAGTCACTTTCAATTACAGAATCTCATGGTTTTGAAATGAGTTCTAAATGAGGGGCTATAATTCTTTGTCTGCAGTGAGCAAAAGAACATAATCATCATTATTTAATAGGAGCATACAGTCTAGCTAGCTCCGGGATAAGTTCGTCCAAAAGAAGAAAGGATTCAATTGGTATGAGCAAGGGAAAAGATTATCAGCTGGCCAGACTTCAGTGCATTTCTTTAGTCCTGCAGCTATGGAAGTGACCTTGGGACTCATCCAGGGGAGATTTGCTTCCAGGGCCATTCTGAACTTCTAGCTAATGAAACATAAACACCAGAAAAATTAGAGCAGTAGAAGTTGTCCTGTATCATTCCACCTTAAGTTCGGTCTTTGTTCTGCAGTGGCTTTGATTCTGCCTGAAGAACACTGCTGTTGTTATGGTGGTGTTAATTCCTACCTATCTGTGGCTGCTTGGTGTTACTGCTGCTTTGTAACACAGGAACAAGGAGAGAGAAGAGCTGGGCTCACGCCAAGAGAAAGAAGGCTCACTTGAGGGATCAGGCAGCCTCCTGGAATGAGCCACTGCCTGTCCTGCTGCACCATGCTTTCCCCAGTGAAGCAGTGAGACAGAGCAGCATTTTGCTGTGCCATACTGCTACAGCCACTTTGCCCAGTGAGCCAGGCTGTCTGGGCCCAGTGGACAAACTTGGCCAGGGTGACTGGATCATCCATTCAATATGGAAAAGTCATCGGTGGGCACAACACTTCTAGAAATGTAAGGGCACTATATATGGTCTGTGCAGGAAGCCAATGCCATGCTATCACCATCCTCATAGGATGCTTCAGGAACCCCAATGCTTTGTGAATAGCCATCCCTGGGCAGCTGTGCTTATGTCACTTGAGGTGGGCAAGTCCATGGAGTCAAGCCAGTGACTGAGAACCCTAAGTTCAGCTATATAACCTGCCAGGACACCATGGTCTTGCAGGTGTAGGTGGGCCACCATGGGAGATCAACAGATATCTTGGCAGGCTTCACTGCATATTTCATGTCTTCAGTGTTCTCTGTAACTAAGGGCATGAAACCAGTGTAAATACATTAAAGAAGATGAATTATACTCTCTTTCTCAGTGCCTCTATCTGGAAACCCGAGACACTTTATATCTCAGGGCTGTAAGGATAAGAATGAAAAGAAGAAACTTCACAGATGTGCTCACAGTAACAAACGTAAGCTTCTCTGCACATGAAAGTAAGTAGTATGTGATACCATGACTGATTCTGTCATTGCACACTCCTAAGTCTTGAAAGTAAATTCTGATCTGGCCGTCTCCCACTAAGGCATGTACAAGGGCTGCCTCCTATTTTATGATCTTGGCCCATGACATCAGAGGCGGATGTTGGTGGGATGGCAGTAGAGGTTGAACCTTCCACCAATACCCCATTACATGTTGTTGCCATGTGACAGGTGGAAGCAGAGGGGCACTCTGACAGAATGGTGTCTGACATGGGAGTGCATATGAAGAAAAGAGGTGTCACTGAATTCCTTCATGTGGAAAAATGGCACCTATTGACATTCATCAACGCTTGCTGGATGTTTATGGAGACCAAACAGTGGGTGTTGGCACAGTCAGGCGGTTCATTGCTGGAGAAGATGCACAGCTAATGGTGGTGACTGTGCTGAAAAGCAGTGTTCTGTAGCTGAGAATTTGCTCTGCTAAATGGTGTTATTGTGCTCTTTGTACCTGTTGTGTTTTCCATGGGAAAGAATACAAGGCATTACTTTTGGAGTTGCCTATGTATTTTCCTCACCTAACTGTGGACTGGCACATCTACTTAAGGAGCTTACACTACCTCTAAGGCAAAGAGAAACAGATGTCACTGGATTATGATGAGGTGGGAGTGGGGAAGCAAGTTTTGAGCACTGTTCGATATTTTCAAGAAAATTTTACAGAACAGATGGACAATCCAAAGACTTTTTCTCTTCCCGTTCATTGGATTTCAAAGGGCAGATCTACTGCCTTTTTGGCTATTGATAAGTTTGGCTTAAATATCTGGGGAAAAAAAATCTGTCTCTGCTGAAATCAAGGGAGTTTTGCCATTTATTTCAACAGGTCATTTCTGAATCAACATGCTCAGGCTCAGGAATGTGTTTAGATTTACACACAAATGAAAGCAACAGAGAAATAAACCATTTCTTTTCAAGTCCCACAGCTTTTATTAATTTGTTCGGTCCTTGTTCTGTACATTAAATTCATTTTCAGCAAGATTTCTAATCTATACAGGTTACGAAATGGGTATCTGGGGAAAACTCTTACCATTTCACACTAGATTTGTTGTTACTAATGCTTTGAGGAATTTAGACATTGACTTTCTTGTTTTCCTTGACAGTTCTGTGGGTCTTATTTTGTTTTCCACCACAAATGGACTTCCACTGACAATGTCTAATACCTGCTGAAATTGCTTATAAATTTTCCTTGGAAAACATCATAATACTATATGAACATGAAATTACTGTAAGCAGTGGGAACATGAAGGTCAATCAGTTGTGTAGTATAAGATTCTATCATGAAATAGTGCAAGATGTCTACTTAATAGATGTATTCCCTGACTGAGGGTCATAGCATTTACACTCAACTTGCTGCTCAGAATGGCGAAGAACTCTCAGTTAAAATGAAAGTTAACAGAAAATTCATTTTCCAACTACTGCTGGAGAGGGAGGACCTCTTTTCTCATCATGGGCACGAGAAGAACAGCATGTGTTGATTGGTCACACTGGGGTAGGATCCTTTGGGGACTGCCATAAAAGGAGTTTCATTCAGGTGTTGAAGGAACAAGTAGACCTTGGGTTTACTCTTGGATTTGTCACCAGGGTCATGTGCCTTGATTGCCTTGATTTCACCTCTGTGAAATGAAGTGTGGTCTTTCTTCTTACTCGTGGGTTTTGGTTTTTTTCTTCTTAAGTATTGACATTTAAATTTTAGACACTTTGCAAGAGACAGAGAGAGTTCTGGAGATGTGATTTTGTCGGGTCCACTTAACACTGCCATGAATTGCAGTGTTTTTAATTATGGACTGTTGTGTATACATCTGGCATAACACAGAATCACAGAACCCTAGGGGTTGGAAGGGACTTCTGGAGATCCCTCCAGAGCAGGTTCCTTAGAGCAGGTTGCACCAGAACACATCCAGGTGGGTTTTGAATAAATCTAGGGGAGACTCCATCACTTCTCCAGGCAGTTTTTTCCAGGGCTGTGCCACCCTCAAAGTAGAGAAGTTATTTCTTGTGTTCATATGGAACTTCCTATGTTCCAGTCTGTGCCCATTACTCCTTGTCCTGTCACAGGGTATCACCAAAAAGAGCCTGGCCCCATCCACTTGACTCCTGCCTTCCCATATTATATGCAATAATATGGTCCCCCCTCAGTCTCCTCCAGGCTGAACAGCCCCAGGGCTCTTAGCCTTTCCTCATCTGGGAGGTTCTCCAGGCCCCCACCATCTCTGCAGCCCTTTGCTGGACTCTCTTGTCTTTTTTGAACTAAGGAGCCCAGAACTGCACACAGTACTCAGGATGTGGCCTCACCAGGTCAGAATAGAGGGGCAGAGTGACCTCCCTCGCCCTGCTGGCTGTGCTCTTTTCAATGTCCTTCTTGGCCACAAGGGCACACTGCTGGCTCATGGCTGACCTGTTGTTCACCAGGATACACAGCTCCTGCTCTGCAGAGCTCCTTTCCACCAGGTCAGCCCCTAATCTCTGCTGATGCATGCGATTACATCCCAAAATGCTTACTTTCTCATGGAGAATGTCCACACTGCCAGTGCAAGCAAGCTAGCTCCCAATTTGAACACTAAACACACTGTAGGCTATTAGCATGTCAGAACCTTTCTCAAGGGATCTGTGACATTTTCTGCAGTTTCTCCTTGACAAAAAGAAATCTCCCTGCATCCCCTTGCCTCCACGACCATGGTGCATGCATGCCCTCCTGTGCATGGAGTGCAGTACACGAGTATCTGCAATCTGTAAGAGGAATTAGCGTGCAGTGCAAAAAATAAAGGGGCAGCTGGTGTGTGGCTGTATTGTGTTTACACACCTCATTCATGCACACCTCTATTACATAGTCTAATGAGACAAGGTGCTCTGAGGGAAAAGCCCATTTAACAGAATAACAAATCCCATTAAGCTCGGTAGAGATGGAAATCTACTGCATAATAAATTAACTTGGAGTTCTTGACTCTGAACACATTTCCAGGTCCAGACTGATACATTTTTAAGCTTGCGTGCAACTTGGCTAATAAGCTCAGCATTGTTTTTCCTTTGTATACAAAATATTGACATTTTTAATGGTTTTTCTCTCTTTCAGTTTCTATAAGAGCAGCAGTTTCAGTGCTCTGACTTCCTTTTGCAAAAGGAAAAGCAGTCATTATTCAAACTGAAGGAACACATGCATTCTTGTTCCATTCTTGAGGCCACAAAATGGAAGGTACCTCCCAGACTTGTGAGCAGAGGACTATCCCTGTCCCACAGGCTTTGTAATCTAAAGCACTCAGATATAGTCCACAAACTCATGTTGAACAGGGAGAGTCTCTGGGTGACCCAGACAGTTGTACAAAAGATCTTTTAGGCTGGGAAAGAGTATGGCTGTACATGACTTAGTACAGGAACAAGTACACCTAGTATATCAGGAGGCAGGTTGTACCAACCCGGATGTAATTCAGCACAAATGTGGCCATGCAACTTCTAGGCCAGGTCTGCTGCACCCATTGCCCTGTGGGAACCTACTGGTGGTCTGTCCAGTATTTCAGCTTTGGGCTCTGTCATGTGGTGTAAGCATATGTTGTCTTTAGTGCAGTATGCATCAATCCTATCCTTGACATGGTCTCACTGGCATGTTACCTAAGAGACAGAAAAATTTGGTTAGGAGAATTAGTTTGAGCAACCTCCCTTTCAGTTATTGCTTCTGATTGATCACAGCAACTACAGGCATTAAACAGTGAAGTCATCAAATCAAACCACTTGAATAAAGCTGAATTTCCATCCTGTGAAGCAAGAATGTGTCCTCTTCACTGAAAAGACAGCTCAGGTTATGTAATTGGCAGCCTCACCAGCTTTTCATCTTTGAGTGGTACTCAAAAAGGAGTGAAGTTTTCTTCCATCTCTTGCAAATATTGATGAAACTGGAAGTGCTTACTGCTGAACGTCCCATCGAACAGAAGATGCCAAGAGTACGCTGCCTTGCTACCAAAAAGAAAAGAGATTTTGGAAAGTCAGTCTCCTCCCCCACCTTCCCCTTTTTGTTTAAGTGTCTGTTTCCCACCAAGGTTACTTGGGTTCTTTGGGTCTCCAGTTCAGACTGCATAGGATAGAGGAGCTCCACATTTGATCTGGAGGGTATTTCCTTACATCTCTTTCACATGCAGACTCTGGAATAGCTGTCTGCCTTTCTCTGGCATGCTGAAGACTTGTATGGCACATGCCAGGGGGTGGTGGACTGTGACCCTCAGCCGCCTCCTGAGCACTAGGTGAGCCTGGGCATCTATGCCAGCTCTGCCCAATTGTGGGAGCACATTCTGGGACTTGATTGTGAACAAGTAATGAATCTGTCCTTGTGTGATGGCTGTGTACTCCCTTTTGAAGGGCGAAAGGAATGTAAGCAACGAGCAGAAGTCCAACATAGTGGAGTGAATCAATTCCAATGTAACTTCATGCATGTCAGTAAAATTACACTTGGTCCAAGATCTATCTGTGCTGAGTACGTCACTGAATTTATTGCTGTCTCCTATAGAACAAATGAGATGTTTCTGTGATAGAGTTTTCAAAGGCAGAACGCCATCATTCCTCCAGGTACACTGGAAGGGTTAGCTGCATGCTGTCGCCATTAGTTTTAGCAGTCAGCAAACCTTTTGCAGAATGCAAGTCCATAAGGAGCAGGTGAGGAGCCTTTGCAGCCCAGAAAGCCAACCATATTGGAGGCTGCATGCAAAGTAGTGTGGCCAGCAGGGTGAGGGAGGGGATCTGCCCCTCTGCACCGCAATGGTGAGACCTCCCCTGGAGAACTGCATCCAGATATGGAGTCCTCAGTACAGGAGAGATGTGGACCTGTTGGAGTCCGGGCTACAAAATGATGCAAGGGATGAAACACATCTCCTATGGGACAGGCTGAGAGAGCTGAGGCTGTGCAGCATGGAGAAGAGAAGGCTCCAAGGAGAGCCTTTCAGTATCTAAAAGGGCTGTAACAAGAAGGAAACAGACTCTTTAGCAGGGTCTGTTGTGATAGGACAAGGGGAAATGGTTTCAAACTAAATGAGGGGATATTTAGATTGGATATAAGGAAGAAGTTTTTTACAATAAGGGTGGTGAGGCACTGGCACAGGTTGCCTGGACAGGTGGTGGGTGCCCTGTCCCTGCAGACATTCCAGGTCAGATTGGACCAGGCTCTGAGTACCTGATGGAGCTGTAGCTGTACCTGTTCACTCCAAGGGAGTTGGACTAGATGGCCTTTAAGGGTCCCTTCCAACTCAAAAGATTCTATGATTCTATGATTCCGTGATAGGAGGAGGTGGAGATATCTCTGACTGAAGCTGGAACTTGGGTAGTTAAATGGAATATACTATTTATATGTATATTTGGTGGTGTTTTTTGACTTTGTTGTTTGCTTTGTTTTTACCTTTAGGACAGACTGACTAGGTTTTTTGCTTTGTTGGTCTTATTCTCAATTCCCCTCAGCTTCTTCCTTTTTCTGGGCTTCTTAAAATCAGAAAGGTGCCAACAGGGTGAAGGAAATCTGCCAAGAAGGATGAGAGAACCCATTAAGGGGCTGAAGGGAGGATGTAAAGAAAACACTGGGCAGAGAACAGAACAGCAGGTGCTTGTACTGACCCAAACCGCCTCCTCACCAGGACCACATCTGCAGGCCGCAGCTCAGCAGGGCTACACTGTGAGCCAGATGCAGCCATGACAGAATGGCCAGGGCTGAGGCAAGGGTGGCTGGGTGGGGAACAGGAGCTGTGGTGGTTGTGGTGTCTGAGGAGAGCTGGGTGCTGCTGGGCTCAGGTGGTGCTGTCCAGCTGCTATCTGTTCCTGGTAGCCTTGTTCCTGTTTTGTGGGCATTGGCAGTGTCACTCATGTACTGCCTTGCAACAGATGAGCACTGTACACAAGCTCCTCCCGCCCTGAGAAGGCATCAGCCCTGAAGTCAGCATTCTGTGCCAGTTATTTTCTCCTCTGGTTGCTTACCTAATGCAAGAGAAAAGCAAAGAGAAACTGGCACAGCAAATTAGCAAGCTCCCGCTGACATGTGCTCCCCAGAGAGTTTCTGTCCATGCTTGGATCCTTCTCATGACATCCAGAGGTGATGACTGCTCACCTGGTGGCTGCTCCCAGGGCTTTCCCTCTTTCCAGTGTGTGTCTTCATTATCTTAACATTTGAAGGTAGTATTATTTAGCTCCTGTTTTATTTCCTGGGCTTAGCTGGGCTAAAACAAGAAGCTAAAATTGGAGTAGTTTGTGGAGAAGTAGAGTGTTTCTGCAGGTCTTTATGGTAGAAAAAGGGGATTGATAATTAAATACTTCGGAAAAAAGCCCAACATCTCTGTTGTCATGCAATTCAGCTTGGTCAAATGCTCTTCCAAAGAGAAGAAGAGGAATGTGACAGGTGACACTTGAGAGAAAAGTGTGACCCTGGGTGTATCTTAGCTCTGGTTTCAGATGCTGATACCACATTTGTTGTGTTCCTATCAGAGACAGGAAGCAGAAACAGGGTGTGGGACTTCATAAGTCTGTTTTGAGAGTTAAGATGGTCCTTGAATAAGGAGACTTTATTATTTTCTTCTAGTGTTTTATGTTCAGGATCATTCCTGAATAGCAGAGCTGAGTATGAGCAACTTCTGTCCCAGAGTCACAGAAAATGGATATGATAAACTTGATTTAACCTTCTGTGTTGTCATCTTTAGCAAGCGCTAGTTCACTGTTCCAGCTAGCGTCAATGTCACAGAGCAGAGCACTGATGCCTGTGAAATTTAGTATTCCTAAAAACGACCATCTCCATCACCCATGAAGTTCACTGCACCATGCTGTCTGCACTTCTACCACCACATTTTCCACACAGCTCTCTTTAAAATAGTGAATATTATTAGTCTCCAAAACAATTAAGGTACATTTTCCTGAGACAGAAGAGCTGGAATACTCACAGAGGCTACGTCTTCTGTCTGAGGGGTGCACAGACCTCTTCAACCACATGTATTAAACTTGCAATTGGACTTCTGTATTTCTGAATGCATGAAGCAGAGATGTGTTCTCACAGGTTGCACTTCCAGTTTTACAGTAGAAGACTCAATAGCTCTTCTTAAGTTTCACAGGGGCATCACTTGATTATTTTGGCATTGTTGAAAATATAAAAGGCATTGAAATGCATAAGTATGCTGTAAGAGTTTTTGGCTTTACGACTTTCATGCTTTTTTATTAACAGCACACAGCATTTCTTCCTGTCAAGGCAAAGTTTAAGTAGAGGAAATCTTCTGTATGCATTTTTGTTCAGTAGCTTCTCAAAAGACAACTCCTAATACAAAACTGTTGACAATAGTCTCCTCAGATAAAAACATTTCACTTCTAAAACTGAGCATTAAACTTTCACATCTTGCACTTCAGCTCTGATGTGCCTTGCTCTCTTACATTGCCCAGAGGCTGGATCACTGTTCCATTACTAGTATAAATGGAAAAACCTTTGTTTCAATTCAAGCACAAGTAAACTCTTTTCAAGTCCTAAAGTATCCACTGTATTCTTTTGATCTCTAGCTCTAATTTTGCTTTTAACACTTAGTGTTTAAAATCTGTTCTCTGGTGTCTCACATAACAACTTGAATGTAATGGCATTTCTCTATTTCTCATCAGTGATCTCCTTGCTTGCCACCTTTCTTGATCATGATGGCGTACGTTACCTGAATTCTCTGCAGCTCAACTTGGACCCTGGAGTCTGCACAAGTGAGAATGAAGAGGTGTAAGAGGATAGCAGTTCTCAATACCCAGGAGAATAGCATTATTTACATTCTTGGCAGCCTTACTGTTAGATACTACAGACTAGTGTATGCATTCAATTAGTCCAGTTCTCTGCCTGTCAGCTTTCTGTGCAATTAATGAAAGCAGCTGTTATTATGATTCATCTGCTTGTTCAGTGTTTCAGTACTGCAAGCTCACTGCTCTGGAAGTTGCCTCAGTGCACTCTTAAATAAAACTAAGTAATGTCTGCTGCCCTGCACTGGGTGCAAATTAAGGAAGAACTTTTTCTGACAGAAATTTCATAGGAGTAGCAAAAATGAAATAGTATCACATTTTCTTCACTGTAAACATAGCAGGCTTTCTCCTCAGCATTGCTGTACAATTTTACTGTAGCGTGCAAGTTACAGCTCTGAGCAGTCTTCAAGGGAATTAGTAAACTCAGTGCAGTATCTTTCTCTCACTTAGAATATAAGAATCAGATTAACTATACTGATGTCTGTCTACTGAAATGAAAGTATCATTTTCCTAATAGAGTTTTGGTCTATGACTGCATTACTAATGACTTGTTCACTCCGCTTCCTAGGAGCAGCCTAATTACAGTCTTGACATTGAGTAAGTGATTAAAATTTGCATGAAGAGATATTCAAGCATTTTATTTATTTATTTATTTATTTTGTGAGTAAATAGGTAATAGCATGCATTTTTTGTTAAATATTGCAAATAAACAATGTTTGTTAAATATATCATTTAACTTATGTACTGAACAGGAGCATCTATTCAAAGAATGGCCCTTAATTCTGACTACCTTTGAGAACAAGAAGTCCTTAACTTACATTTAAGCAGTTATTACAGAGGATATGTGCTGAATAGGGAGTGAAAGCTGTATGACAGTATTTGGCAGGATCATGCCCATAGCTACACATACATATGTTTTTGCTTTCGAAAACACCTCTGGCAGTTTAAAGGATAGTCCCTCACATATGAGGTCTCAGGGGGAGACCTCATTGTGGCCTTCCAGTGTTTGAAGGGAGAGTATAAACAGGAGGGGGAACAGCTGTTTACGAGGGTGGATAGTGACAGGACAAGGGGGAATGGTTTTAAACTGAGACAGGGGAGGTTTAGGTTGGATATTAGGAGGAAGTTTTTCACGCAGAGGGTGGTGAGGCACTGGAACAGGTTGCCCAAGGAGGCTGTGGATGCCCCATCCCTGCAGGCATTCAAGGCCAGGCTGGATGTGGCTCTGGCAGCCTGGGCTGGTGGTTGATGACCCTGCACATAGAAGGGGGTTGGAATGAGATGATCATTGTGGTCCTTTTCAACCCAGGCCATTCTATGATTCTGTAATGTAATGGGTAAAAAACTAATAGTGGGTTAGATTCTGGGCAGCCTTGTACTGAGTAGCACATGCTTCATACGGTAGCCCCACTGAAGATTATCAAAACATACCAGTAACACTAATGGTGTCTGCCCCATTATTGTTGGCTGGCAGAGAATATTGATATTCCTTATGCCTAATTTGAATTCACCAATACATATTTTAAAGGTACTTCTTTATGCAATAAGAAGGCAATAGACATTTGTATGGACATAGTGATGTAATTTTTCTTCCCTATACAAATGTATTGGCCTAAGTGAAGTAACAGTAGTTCAAATTAGCCATTGATATATGCAACTGAAGCTTCAGTACTAATGGAGGGAACTTTCTTCTCGCTGTTCTGTTGTCACAGAACTGTTTCATCTACCTCCCCTGCCACGCTATACAGTCTTTCCAAAAGGATTCAAAGCTGCAGGTAACTTCTGCTTTCATCTCCAGAGCTTGAAATGCAACATGCAAATCAGCTAAATGCAATTATAAGAATTGCCAGGAGCCCTGCAAGCACTGACTGAATGCTTGCAGGCAGGAACATACTGTGTGTCACTTGTCCAGTGGCAGTGCACCTTTCCTGTTTTACAGCTGGGGGTGTACAGGCACATGCAAGTTTCTATGTTAGTTGGCTCAGCGAGGAAGGAAATATTCACTGGTCATCTCAAACTCTAGACTGGGGCCTTTCATGAGCAAAACAAAATAGAAAGTGTCTCGATGGATCATGCAATTCTGTGTTAACTGTATTCCTTTCTGCTCCTTTGAAGTGTGCCTGCAATATGGTTTTAAGTATCTGTAACAAGAATTTATCTTCTTGCCTTTTAGGCTTAAGTAAGAGAAGCCTCTTGTTGCTGTCTTGCCAATAGATTTCATGTTCTGGGGAGATGGAATATTTTGAAGACTTGAATAGAAATAGAAATGCAAAACTGGAAAGTTTGAGGATCCACCAGGCAGGTGAGGCAAACTGCCACAAAAAGGCTGAGGGCTCCTGGTACTGTGGAATTAGCAAATGAAAATCTGAGTGGTGTAATGCTATTGAGAATCCAAACTTCTGCTGAGTAATTCCCCGTAAAAACGGTATGCAGTGAGATCTGACCTAATTGTAGCACTGAAAGCCTTGCATCGGAGTTTCACAGAAGGCAAGTAACCAGAATGTGAACAAGAATCATTTGGGAGCTGTGTCACAGAAATCTGGGAGAAAGCTCTCTCGAGTGAGCTGTGGAGATTTCAAGCAGCTCTGGGCATTTCTTGGAAACGGTAAGTTGTCCTGTTACTGACCATCTGCACTGACAGACACACTGTCCAATTTCAGAGGCAATTTATCTAAGAACACTGATATGAACAGAAGAGGGAACCATGCGTCAGAGCAGGCACAAGTCTGCCCTCATTTGTCCTGTACCTGCTGCCCCTTGTGTGACTACTTCAGTTGTGGATGCCCAGAGCCTGAGAGTGCTGAGTGGGACCATGAATGGGGATTTGGGTGCATATGTGACAGAAAAGCCACTAAGAATATAATTTCATTGTATCTTATAGAAGTGTGGAATCACCGAGGTTGGAAAAGACCTCCAAGATCATCCAGTCCAACTGCCCACCTACCACCAATGTTTCCCAACCAAACCATGTCCCTTAGTATCATGTATATGTGTTTCTTGAACGCCTCCAAGGAGGGTGATTCAACACCTCCCTGGCAGCACATTCCATTCTATGAAGCCAGCTGTTCTTTGGGATCCTTAGCATAAGTTTTTCCTTGTATCCATGCTGCAGAAATGGTCCTTAGCAGTGTCCTTTCTCCCTCTTTCAGAAGGATCCTCATATGCCAGAAAATCAGACTGTTCATTGCTACCAGCAAGCTGCTGTACCATATGCCGTAAGTTAGCCATATAGCCAGCCTTCCTGCCTCCTCTCTCCTTCCATTTCTGTGCTTTAAAAAGCAAGAAACAAATGTGATTGTTCTTTCTTCCCCCTGGGTTTTCTTTTTCTATGGACTAGCATCAGGTTTTTTTGTTGGTGGTGGTGTTTTGTTTCTTTTTACGATTAGTGCTGTTAAATAAGGAGAAAAGTAATGCCTGAAACTAACAAGCATTTTTTAAAAAGCACAGTTCCCTGTGAGATTGGATGATGGCCTCGCTGGCTGGAGATGTTCTTCTTGAGCAGTCTGGATGCAGAGGTGTTGTTAAGTCAGCAGCAGGACTTTGAGGGCAGCTACCATGCAAATCAGTGATGCCACAAATTGTTTTTTTCCCCGTGCCGGAATGGAGGCAGCACTATATCTGCATAGGCAGAGTGCGACAGTGAATTAATTCAACTTCTACTAGAAAAAAAGAAATCTTCATTACACCCAAATGCAACTGAACAGGAATGCTCGTTTTTTTTTCAGAGGCTTATTAAAGTTTGAAAAAGCATAACACACAATAGAAGGAAGATGTGCTGTGCATGTGTAATTACTGGCCTTAAATGCTCTCTCTGGGCAAAGCTGAGGAAAAGGAAGAGATCTGCACAACAGAACTACAGAGAAGTGAAATGTGTAAAATGGCAGCGCCTGTCCCACAGACTCACCCAGAACTGAGCACTGGGGGAGGAGCCTTTGCAAGTTCTGGGATAAGCAGTGCTTTCAACAACTGGATACATAACAAGCAAGCCTTTAGCATGGGGAATAAATGTTAATGGCACGCAGACTTGAATTCTATTTGCCTGGATCAGTAGCCATCTTTGCCTGGAAGTTACGACATTGGAGCTGAGCTGCTCAGCCTGTATGGCTCTCTTGTATGGCACAGCACCAGTTCCCCAGCCTGCTCCCCAGCGCTGCCGCCATCCAGTCCTCTGTGAGGCTCAGGTCTAGCAGAAGTCCTGGTGTTTGCCAGTGTACCTCAATCTCCTAATAACCATACTATGTGAGCAGAGGTAGGACTTATTGGGTAAAGGCAGTTCATCCAAACATGTAAATAATTAACCTTTATGCAGCTCTCTCCGTGTGCTGCACTGTTTGTGAGTTCTACCTTCTGCAGTAGTTTTAAACATGAATATGGGAGCCAGACTCATTCAGTGTTGTCCTACAGGTATCTGGTAAACGTGCACAAGAAGAATTGTGGTTTTAGTGATGCTGCTGAGAGTGCATCCCTGTTGTTCCTGGCCAAGTGTACTTGGTGCCTCCTCTGGAAGAACTTCCACCAAACTATGTATGTAAATAGGATGTAGGTAATGAGAAGAAATGCAGTGATTAATGGTTACAATGAGCAGACTCACCATCCTGTTGATGACTCTGGAAAAAAGAGGTCTGAAAGAAAGAGCAAAGCTGATGTCTGTGCCTGCTGAGGCTTTTTTTACCATTAGGTACCGAATGCCCTTGCAAGGGGAGGAGATGTCTCTGCTTCTCACTGGCATGTTGTTCTCCCTGTACACGTGTGTGTGTGTGCATGTGTGTGCCTGTGTGTGTTACAGTGGTGGTAATTACACTGTGGAGAAGAAGAATCATAAATAACGAAGGAAGAAGGAGCTTTATGCAAACTAATTAAAAACCCGTACAAAGCTTCTTTAGTTAGCAAGGTAATCTCAGTCAACCTCTGGCTCAGAAGATTTTTGTTGTATTGCAAAGGAAATTATTCATCAGTTAGAGTATTATCCTTCACTCTTCACCTTGGCAAAAGAGCATTGGCTTGGAGTGGATTTTGGAACAAAATGAATGGGTGCAGCTGCGATTGGCTATTTTCTTAATTTTAAGGAACGAGCACCCTGCATACTGCTTCTTGCACAGACAGCTGCTGGTCTGAAGTGCTTCACAGCCAATGACTTTCAACCAGGACAAAATCTTCACCTTTGTTTTCCCTCATGAGTATAGAGCTTCTGATGATGAGACCTCCTCTCAGTTCTAATTGTAATATACGTTGTGCATCCATCAAAGGTTTTAAATAGTTATTTGTACTTGTGTTTTGGTAATAGCTCTGGCAGGAAGATGTGGGGGAAGAAAAGGGTAGTTTTCTACAAATACTCCTGCTTTCAGTGTTCTGAGTAAGAGGCAGAGGAAGTAGAGGAAGTAGATCTTCATTAAAGATGCCTGCAAACACTAGCAATAGGACTAGAGGGAATGGCCTCAAGTTGTGCCATGGGAGATTCAGGTTGGATGTTAGGAAATACTACTTCTCCGAGAGAGTGGTCAGGCACTGCAATGGGCTGCACAGGGAGGGGGGGGAGTCACTGGCCCTGTAGGTGTTCAGGGACCATTTAGATGTTGTACTGAGGGAGATGGCTTAGTGGGAAATAGTGGTGATGGGTGTATGGTTGCACTGGATGATCTTAGAGGTCTTTTCCAGCCTCAGTGATTCTATGACTCTATGATTGTGAACCAAATAGTAAAGATACCTCAAAAGTTGAAGTCACTGATGTGTTGTAGCTCTTCACGTGGATCCAGCAAGATGTCCATGGTTTTGTTTCCAAAGGGAGGACAGACATATAAGAAAAATAAATCTCCTTCATAACTGACCTGTTTCTTCATGAAAGCAGATGTTACTCTTTCAAAGTCGGTAGGATTTTATCCAAGTTTGCACCAGCTGCAAACCTGACCTAGGGTGTTCTGTGTGTCAAAAGGGGGTTGCCACTATAGAAGTGATTTCCTTTCCATAGTGATTTTTTTCTTCCATAGTGATTTTTTCCTTAATGTACTTGTTTGACGTTTCCAGAATAAGTATTTATTGTGGGGGGAGAGGGACATGTATTGGAAGAGGAGAAGGATAATTAGCATTTATGTAGCAATCAGGCATGCCAGGTTCTCTTGAATTATTAAACTTAATTAGTTTCATTTATTATTCCTGCAGGCTACAAATATCTGTATTAAATGCCAACCTAAAATGTGGTATGGTGGATCTGATGGGAACATGGACTTGGTAATATACTGCAGTGCTACTAAACTTACAAATAAACTGATGATTCTGCTTTGCTCTCACTTTATGAATACATGTATTTTTTCATATGGTGCTGATAGAAAATAAGGTCATCTTAAAACGTGCTCCGCATTGTGTGATACATCATTAACTCAGTGGATGCAGCATTCTGTTTCTGAAGTTCTTTAGGTTCTGATTCCATAAATACTTGTACATGTGCTTCATGTTGTTCTTGATAGCAAGAATTTGTGCAAAACTATAGAGGGCAATTCTGATGTGAATCCTGGCTTCTGCTGACAATTCTGATGTGAATCCTGGCTTCTGCTGTTTTTCTTCAACTTGCAGTTAGTAACCTAAGACATATCAGGGTGTTGGTCATGTCATGATAAATAACGTAACTATGGCTTCAAGTTGAGGAAATGCTTTCTCTCATTTTTGCTGTGTAGATGATCATTTGATTCCTTCGCCATGTTATTTGTGCTCCTGAAAGCTATGAGAAAATACCCCTTTCTAGCTGCTGTGGGCAAGGAATAGACTCTGAGAGCAAGAGACTGATGCTGATCTTGTCAGTGGAATGACGAATTTTTGCCTATAAAAAGCCAATCTTGACAAGCAGGAAGATGTAGCAGGTAGCAATAGCAATAAAAGCTGACTACAGTGCCTCCAGCCATTACCGTAGTATTGGCTTCCAGCTGCAGCTTCCTTGTAGACAAGAGTTCATGGATACCAGGGCTAACATACCATCCCCAGCTCATTGTCTCACAGCTCCTGTGCAAGCCTCAGCGTCCCTTCTGCCCCTGACAGATAACAGTCTCCTGAAATGAAAGCTTCCATTTGGGCAGGATAGACGTGTGTGCGTAGAGAAGAGGAGGTGGAAATAACTCAGTCTACAGTAAGAATAGATTTGTTGCACTGGAAGTTTTTTACATATTTTCTTTTTTTCCTGCACTGCAAGCACTGACTTCCCAGCTAGCTGCTGCTCCTCCTCCTCCTTTGGACATGTTTTATGGCCTTCTGGAAATAGCTAAGCACAGGGGTACAGACAGAAAGGCAGAATTGTACTGAAACAGGCCCAACTTAGTCACTTAAAATTAATTGAAGCCTACAGTTATTTAATTTTGCAAAGAACAAAATCTCCCAGTCCTGCTGACATTTTAGTACTTTATCTTCATTTTGTGACTCAGGTGAGATTTTTCTAAGCCTCACAGAGCAGTGATTTGATTCAACTTCTTGCATGATTTCAACTTACATTTGTAATGCTCATGGCACTAATTACAGATTAATTTGTAGACACGGTTGATTAACAAAGGAAGGATAGCAAAAGCTTCTTTAAATTGTCAACCTGGCCATGTCAACTGACCATCTTTACTGTTAACTTCTCTTTTGAGCAGATGACATGCTTTTGTGTCTTTTTGTTGTGACTGCAGAATACTTTGCTGCGAAATAATTAATTAGTTCCATATATTAAAGTAATGAATAAGAAAGAGAACTGTTCTTACACAAGAGCTAGCTAGAATAGTAGTCCATTTAGATGACAAAGGATGTGAATTTTGCCAGAAAACTGACCACAGTCTGTACTGGGGAAGGGCTGTGATGCACTGGGAAAGAGGATAATGAAATAACTCATGAGGTTTTCAGCTGAATTCATATCTGCAGCCCCATTCACTGAATGATGCTTTAGTCATATCAGTTGGCTTTTAAATTCTTCTAACTTTCAAGGGATTTCAGTATTCCACATGATTGCACTGCATTAGTGTTGTAATAATGATGTAGTCTGCTATTAATTACCCTCCTGTACTGTTTTAGTCACGGTAGATCGTGCTAGCTTTAATTGGTCATTCTTTTTAATTACCAATTAGTAATGGCATGTATATCTATCTTGGTTTTGGTTTTGATCTTGCCCTGGAATATACCAAGAGGTTATCAAGAGATTGTTTAATAAGAGATGGTCTTTATACAAAACAGGGAGAGTGAAAGGACAAGAGGGCAACAGCGGCAAACAAGATCATCCTAGAGCTGTGTCGTGTTCCTGTCACCTTTTTCAAAGCAAAAGTCTTTGAAGAAATAACTGCTCCCCTGCTCTGTGCACAAGCCAAGATCTGTCCTGCCAACACATCAAGTAGACTCGGTGATAATGAATTTGTCTTACACAGTTGCTGGAAATTTTAGATCAACAAAAATGGCTCTTAAAACTACCAATACACTTCAGCATTAGCACTAACAGCACAAAAAAGCACAGTGCTTTGATCTGGAGCACCAGTCAGCCTCCATATCCACCTCTACAATGAAGAATCTGATTCATTGAGCACCAGAAGGAACAGGCATAAACTTTAAGAACCACTCACCCTTCGAAAAGCAAGCCTTTGTAGTTATGCCTTTTGAATAAGCCTAAATTGTCCTTGGGAACCCAGTCTTTGCCATGGCCCAAAGAAAGTTCTTGCATGGAATACTGTAGGTCCCATATGCATAGGAATATATATATTGCAACAAAGGTCAATTTTTTAGTGTTTACTAAAACAAAGTGTGTCTCCTTAAACTACCTTCTAAGTCCCATTCATGCATAGGTTTGTGGTATCATCTTCTGTAAGGGGTGCAATACTACTTCTATAGAGGTAGGAGGGAAGAGATATACGTGCAGTGTCAGAGTCCATAGAATGACCTGAGTGCCCAGTTTTGAAGGGTATCGTTATTACAGCATTCAAGCACAAAGACGACTTTGGAAGGGATTTGTTGATATAAACTGCAGAGAGGTGAGACAACAAGGGAAGGCTCAAGTAACAGGGAATTTCACAGTAACATGAACGGTGTTGATGAAATTGACTCCTAATGAGGCACAGAGCTAAATCACTGAAAACTTACCTTAACTTGCCTTGTCAAGAAAATAAATTGTTACGAAAACAGCTGTGTTTAACAGTCATTATCATACTGATGGGATGCTATAGAATATCCTGAGTCATTCATTAAAACTGAACATGATTCAGTCTGCTGCTTGCAGGCAGCTCTTGCTTTCTCTGAAGTGCCAAACTCCATAGTGGCAATACTACACTGATGTTAAGGCTTGTGTGAAAAAGCTGCTCAGAGCAGTACATCTGAACATCTTTATTATCTTGTTAGATCTCAAAGGTTCAATCATGAATGGGTCTGGTGCCTGTAATATCCACTGATGTAGGATTAGATTTTTGTACTTCTTATTTTTTCTTTCCAACAGGAGCTGGATCTGTGTGATTAGCAGATGCTCAGTTTCTGTCAGGAATGGAAGCCTGATTAATTCATAGTCCTTTTCATGTATTTCTTCTCTGACTGCTTTTCCAGTGCTCTTGAATTTAAAAACATTTCTAAGATAGAAACATCCAAATTGTGCTAACTGTGGATCAGCACTAATCTCCAAAAATAAAATCTGAATTTTGCATACAAATGAGTCTGATCACTCAGGGCATTTATAAACCTTCACAAACACAGATGAAGTCAGACTTCAGTAGCTCAGGTGTGACACTAACCTAATCTATTTATCATAGAATCATAGAACAGTTTGAGTAGGAAGAGACCTTTAAAGGCCACCTGGTTCAACTCCCCTGCAATGAACAGGGACACCTACAGCTCCATCAGTGCTCAGAGAAATATTCTAGAATATCTCACTATATTCTTGGTGCCAAAGTCTATTTTCCAGCAGATCTGTCCTAACTGCTACTTTTCCCAGATCAAAGAAACATAGAATCATAGAATGGCCTGGGTTGAAAAGGACCTTAAAGATCGTCTAGTATCATCCCCCCTGCTGTGTGCAGGGTTGCCAACCACTACACCAGGCTGCCCAGAGCCACATCCAGCCTGGCCTGCAGGGATGGGGCATCCACAGCCTCCTTGGGCAACCTGTTCCAGTGCATCACCACCCTCTGTGTGAAAAACTTCCTCCTAATATCCAACCTAAACCTCCCCTGTCTCAGTTTAAAACCATTCCCCCTTGTCCTATCACCATCCACCCTCGTAAACAGCCATTCCCCCTCCTGTTTGTACGCTCCCTTCAAATACTGGAAGGCCACAATGAGGTCTCCCCAGAGCCTTCTCTTCTCCAAGCTAAACAAGCCCAGTTCCCTCAACTTTTCCTCATAGGAGAGGTGCTCCAGCCCTCTGCCCATCTCAGTGCCCTCCTCTGGACCCGCTCCAAGAGCTCCTCGCCCTTCCTGTGCTGGGGGCCCCAGGCCTGGACGCAGCACTGCAGATGGGGCCTCACAAGAGCCGAGTAGAGGGGGACAATCACCTCCCTCTCCCTGCTGGCCACCACTTTTTTAATGCAGCCCAGAAAGCTTACTTAAGTAACAGTGGTGGTGTTATTGCAATAATGAGAGCAGGAAATGTTCAGTATTGCACAGAAAGTCTACCTGGTTACTTACTAAGGGATTTGCCCTAAATTCCTAGAGAAAAACCTCTTAAAATGACTTAATGCACTACAGGTTAAGGTCTTGACCTGTTTCTTATATAAAATTAAAAGCCTGAGCTCACCCAACAAAAAAATATTTGAACATTCAGTGGAGAGATGGTCTTAAAGTTCATAGTTCAATACAATAAAGCAGAACTGGGGATGAGAAAGCCACGTGCCACAATGACATTGTCTGCTATTGTTTAGGATAAGAAGAGAGGGTGTAAAACAGTGCAGGTGTCAATAGGCTATTGAAGTGAAGAGCAGCTGCGATCCCGAGCACATCCCAGCTTGCTGGTGTGTGGTCTTCTACAAGATATTGTGAAAGTGCAGGCTTGGGTGATGTCCTGCAGGATGGCAGCTAATACCCTGCTGGTATCAGCAGGGTTTGCACTAGATGGTGAAAAAAGAAATGCAAGAATGGTGGTTTTTTGGTGGTGGTGTTAGTTTGTTCTGTTAAGCTTAAAACTGGTCCCAATTTCCTGAAATAAGAACTGTACTCCTTAAGCTAAAGGCTTAGGCTAAAATCATAAAAGTACAAACAAGACAAAAATAACGTCCTGACCTCCCTCCCTGCTTTCAATTTTTCCCAGTGGTGTCTGGAAGGATGCTGTATGTTGCAAACGTGTCTGGAAGAAAAATGCGTTCTGCTTCCAGCAGCAGGGAGGTGCTGCTGTGTCAGGAGGACACTTGCACTGCTGCACGTAAGGTGGGCCTGCCTTCTGCCTGGGCACGGCTCTCTGACACTTTATTCATAGTAGAAGTGACTACAGTGACTTGTGACCTTTCCTGTGGTGTGCTATGAAGCTTGCTGTGGAATTGGCAGAGTGGCAGAACAGCTGTCACCTGCAAGAATCTGTCAGTCCTAAATGCTGGAGTATCATTTTAATATCATTTTAATTGCTTTTGTAATTGCCCTGTTGTTGCATGGAACAGATGTGCACATTAGAACTACTGAAAAGTCTCTTAAATAAGGTCAACAAATGCACAACCAAAGAAGTGTACTTAAAATCCCTGGATCAATCTTTGAAAGCATGGCAAGATTAATTTTGAGCTGAGTTTTTGACTGATGTAGAGAGACAGAGTTCCGTGGACTTCAATGGGTCTGACCCAGTTCTCACCCAGACAGCCAAACTTTGACCATGGCTGTGCCCCAAACATTTCAGCAGCACATCTGTGGATGAGTTTGTAATCAGAGGTTCAGCAGAGCTGCTCTGGGGGAGCACAGCTATACTGGCAGCCCTGGCTCTGTGCACTCAAGCAGGATCAGCTCTTTCCCTTCATGGTAGAGTTGCTTGCTTGAGGATTTGGGATGGAATTTCCATGGCTTGGAAAAATTCTCTTACTTTTGAAATAGGGAAGGAGGCAGTTAGTGAAATATTCCCAGATGTGGGTAGAGTTGGTTTTTAGAACTACATTCTGCCTCCACCCTCATGGAAACACGTTGCAGGGCAGCGATGACTAGAACAGATCAGCTGTGTTGTATCAGATCATTCAACTGCTTGGAGAGAGAGATAAAACATGAAAAGGGGATCGATATATGCTTCCAGCATTGCAATTTTTATAGTGCTCTCCTTCCTCTAAGCACTGACATATATCTTCTGCATGGGAAAATTACCAGACAATCTGTTATAAGCCTATACATCTTTCAAGTGTCATAGTGCAATATCTCAGGGCGATAAGAAACTTTTTCTTAAGAATACCCTTTGCTGGCCAAAATAGACAAGTTAGTATCTTGATAAAGAGAAGCTTTGGGGATTAGGTTTTACAAACCCATTGCCTGACATTTCATATGAAGTTGTTAATTTCTGAGGTCACAAAGCAAAGATTGAGGTACAAAGTGGCTTCCGAGCAGGTGTTGTGTAGGATGAAATCTTAGTTTAGGGATTTGTTCTCAGCTCCATATTCAAGGCTTGAGTCTGATTCTTCAGATGCAGAAAATCGTCAGTGCTCCCCTGAAGACCAGTGGAAGAGGATGTGTTGGCTGTCTGCTTGCCCCATTCACAGTTGTGTTATTTTCCAAGCGTGTTTTTTTCTAAATCCTCATTTGCCCTGAAATCTCCAAAACGAAAATACATGACCTCTTGTATTTGATGCCTACTGTGCTCTGTAAACAGCCATGGGAAGTGGAGCAGATGTGACCTTTTCAGGCTGCTAAATAACTGTACCTCGCAGTGTCCTGGAAACTGAAAAATGTTACATGATGCAAAGATCACGGCTCATTCACATCTCTAATGAGAGTGGGAGGTTCTCTGTCTTACTGTAATCATTTTGGCCCCCAGCCTGTAAGCTGGGTTACAACATGTAGCTGACACACAAGTTCAACTCTCAAAGAGCAGATGCATTTAGTAGGGTTTGTATGGCACTGTTGTCCTAAACTATTCTATCTAACTAAACAAGTGATGCCCTTTTTGGCACCTTCTGCTATCAGAGCATCAGTTGCAGTCTTTTCTTCTCATGAGACATTTTAGCTCAATGTAAAAGACCAAAGGAGGCAACTAAATACAATATTGTGTCGAAGTGCAAATCCTGGATTCTGAGTGTGTCTCCCACATGTTCACAGGCTACACGGGCAGATCAACAGTTGTAAATCTCAAGACACACATGCATGATGCACCCTTCGATCCTCCAGTGATCTGGAATTTCCTTCGAGTTCAACAGCACCTCAAATAGACAGCTTTGGAAGGAGAAGAGGTAAAAATGAACGTGCTTTTACAGACCCCTTGCTGTGGGTCTGGCTCAGGGATCAAACTTCTATTCCTTCTGTTGACCAGGAGTCATTTAGGCACAGGATGTGGTGCTGTCCCAAGTTCAGAACCAGTTCCCCTCCCTGCCCAGTTCTCCTTACCACTTACAATCTTACATAAAGGCAGTGTGCTATCAGCGTCCCAGTTGGAACTCTGGATCAGCAAGTGTAAGTGGTCCCATGTCTATGGAGACATCTGGATTTCTGGTTGCTTTCCAGTGCATTTCTGCAAATGGCTGATTTTCAGCTGCAAAGCACATAAAAAATTTAAAGAATCACTAAACGCTAAGTAAAAAAAATACAATGGAGTTCTCTGCACTCAGTGAAATTATTGAAGCAATAAAGAATAATGCTTTTGCAGATGAGGCTCCAGACCAAGCAGTGCAGAAGCAAATCAATAATGTCATACTTCTTGCCAGAATCAAAATACTTGTGGAAGTAGCTGTGGAGTGAAAGGGGAAAAGGTTTGCTTCAATCAATCATTCTTGTCGTATTAGTGCAATATCACAGACCAAACCTGCTTGCTTGCTGGGGCCTTTGAGCTTGAAAAGCATTTAATCAAAAATGTTGAGGCATTGTTTATCCTGAAGGCTCGTAATAAAGGGAGCATTTGATGGATAGAGGGGAGGCAGACCTGAACCAGTGAGGCTGCATCAGGTCCTGGGCTTTTCCTTTGCATGGCTTCATGCAAGAAGGGGATTCCTAAAGCTGCAAGCCTGATGTTTCTTTCAGAGAATCTCACTGCTTGTTCAGCCCATGAAACAGTGGGAGCAGTGCTCAGTCAGGGTGCACTGGCTGAGAGGAGTGTGCTTGGTATCTTCCTGTTTGTAATGCATTACTGCACGGGAGCCCAGCCTTGCCCAGTTCTTCACTCTGCTAGCTGTTAGGAGCACACAGTATTACGTGGGCCTGTTCGTGGGGAATTGACAGTATAAGTGACTAGAAGATGCTTAGAGCAGAGAAAGCTCTAATGAAGCTAAATGACCTGCTCAGAAAACCTGTAGTGACATTGTGAACTGAATGCAAATCTCCTGAATTGTAGTCCCATACCCAAGCCATCCTTCTAATCCAACAAGGAAGGTTTTGATGACCACTAGGCTATCTGAAGGCTTGAAGCACTTCAGGTTTTGGAACAGAAGCTGTGTTCTCTGCTCATTCTGAGGGATAGTGGAAGGATCTAGAATTAGATGCTGTGGTTCAGTTCTTCCTTCTTCAGCTTCTGAGTCAAAAACAAACCACAACAAAACCCCCAAAACAACAAACTTGTAAAACATGAGATCCATCTTCTGATTACTCAGAACAGGATTTTCAGCCTCTCATAAGGCAGGTCAAGCAACACACATAAAGTTTTCCCTCCTTTCTTTGGGCCATTAGAGAATTAAATTGATTTCATCATTTTCAGTATCATTTCACAACAGTCAATAGTACATCTTCCAAATTGTATCAGTGCCTCGTACCATAATACCCATCTGGGAAAAGGAGCAGCTGCCCCTTACAGACACAAAGGCATTTAAAATTCTCCTACAGAAAATTATTCAAACAAAACAGTAAGATGGCAGTAATTTTCCAGCTCTCTTCTCCAGCAAATAGATTCTTTAGTAAGAATGAAATTATTTGCTGTTCTTTTTTTCTTCTCCCACCAAGTAGTCTAAATTCACCATTATGTCGAGGTGTTTAGATCAAAAGAGAATACACACAGTAATTCTGCTGCATCAGTCATAGGCACTAAATGAATCAAGTCAAGAAGTCAACATAGAGGGTAGGAGGAATCGATTCTGACAGTGTACTCAGTTGCACCGCTGTGACTTCTTACCTGGAGGCTTATTTACTGGTAGGAAGAGGCAGGACTGCCAGCCTGGCTGCTGCGTGCCTTGGGAGTGAAGCAGGAAAGGCAGCAGGAACCGGAGCAGAGCTTCACACTTCTGGAGGGTTTTATTTTTTTTCCCATCCCAAGCTACAGTGCATTTTCCATAACTACTTAATGAAAAATACTTTGTCCCTGGCTGACTCCTCTACAGATGATCCTCCTCCTCCTCTGTAAATTACAGCGGTATAAAAGAGCTACTTGCAGTATCATCAAGATTTCCCTGTAAATGTATTCTGCATCAGTAACAGGGTGCAGATGCGGTCCAGAGCAAAAATTAAGCTTAACCTTCCTGCCCTTGACTCTCACATATAAAATAATGATGTGTATATTTCTAGTGTTGGATCACAGCTGGCTGGAGAACAGATGTCAATTGGTTTGCACCAAACACAGCTGCAGTCTTCCTTCAAGCTCCCAACCAATTGTTTTCCCAGTCTCCTGAAGTCAGCTGCTGTCTGTGGCCTTAGGAAGCTGCTGCTGGTGCCTCTGCCTAGGTTAGAAGGCAGAGAAAACATGTCACGTGCAGCAGTGATTTGTCACTTAGTGGCTCAGTACTACTGCCCAGGCTCCAGCAAAGATTAGCCATCATACTTTAGGTCAAGTCACAGAATCATAGAGTCACAGAACAGTTTGGGTTAGAAAGGACCTTTAAGACCATCTCGTTCCACCCCCTGCTGTAGGCAGGGACACCTCCCATAGCCCAGGTTGCTCACAGCCCCATCCAGCCTGGTCTTGGGTGCTTCCAGGGAGGGGGCATCCACAGCCTCACTGGGCAACCTGTTCAGTGTCTCACCACACTCACAGTAAAACATTTCTTCCTGATATCTAGTCGAAAGCTACCCTCTTCCAGTTTAAAACAGTTTCGCCTCATCCTGTTGTCATACCCTTATAAAAAGTCCCTCCCCAGCTTTCCTGTAGGCCCTTCAGGCCCTGGAAGGGCTACAAGGTCCCCCCAGAGCCTTCTCTTCTCCAGGATAAAGAGCCCCAGCTCTCTCAGCCTTTCCTCACAGGGGAGGTGCTCCATCCTCTGATCATCTTAGTGCCCTCTTCTGGACCTGCTTCAGAGCTCCATGTCATTATTGTCCAGAACTGGACACAGCACTCCAGGTGGGGTATCATGAGAGCAGAGCAGAGGGACAGAATCACCTCCCTCTCCCTGCTGGTCATGCCTCTCTTGAGGCAGCCCAGAATATGTTTGGCCTTCTGGGCTGCAAGCACACGTTGCTGATTCATGTTGAGTCTTTCATCCTCTGACACCCCCAAATCCTTCTCCTCAGGGCTGCTCTCAAGCCATTCTCCACCCAACCTGTATCTGTGCTTGCTATTGCCTCAACTGCTGTTTTTTGTTGTGAGTTTTTTGTTTGTTTGTTCATTCCCTGAGGCTTCGAATTTCCAGAGTATGAGAGCAAACTGAAAACCGACAGAAAGCACATCCCTGTGCTGGCCGGACCTTGAGGCATTCACTGAACAAGCCCACATCTGAACTTTAGGGCTTTTCAGTTGCTCAGCCGAAACCTCTCTCTTCTGTATCCCTGAAGGTTTTGCTGCAGCAATTGGAGCAAACAGCTCAGTGTGATCCTCTTCTGCTGAGAGTGATCTGCATGCCTTTATTTGATGGACCCCTGAGTAGGGAAACTTTCTTTTTCAGCCAGATCTACAGGATTTTCCAAAGCATTGCAGAAGGAAAATATTTGCTCACCTCTGTTGGCTCGAGCTGGAAATGATCCCTATGGAAGTAAAGCTGCTAGCAATAAGCAAGGCTTGATAATTTTGGACAAAGCACCATGCTAGTGTAGTTAGTTACCTTCTGGCTTTGGCCCTTGAGCAATAGCTCCTAGTTCAGACATCTCTGCAGTGTACTCGGTTTGGTTTGTAGATGTATACAAAGTGTACAAGAGCTCTAAATGAACTGATGCTAACACTCCTACTGTCCAAGCTGAACTTGGAAATTGTTGGTTTTTGTTATTGATCTAAGCTTCCTCGTTTGTATCCTACCTGAAGATGCATATATACGGCAGCAGAGTAACATCTCCTCCTGTGACTGCAATGCTTAAGTCCACAAAAAGCTGCTGGGTACGCTGACAGAAATCTCACGTGAGCCCATCTGGGCAAAGACATCATATTATTTTGACATACCACTGCTAACAGGCTGGTAACAGAAAATCCCCTATGGGAATGAGATTTGAACAAGAAAAAGTGCCTTCCCCTGGGAGCCAAGATGTTCAGAGATGGGTGAGCACTTTTCCTTTGTAATCCCTTTCCTTTGCACTAGTCCCTTTGTCATTACACCTCCTGTATCACGATTCCACCGCATTGATTTTTCTTATCGTTACAGGTCTCCGTAGTGCATTAACCTGCCAGATGAGGGGTTCCCCATCCCACTGTGAATATAAGCATGCTCTTAATGAGAGCACAGCAGGAATTGTCAGGGACTGTTTTAAGTGAAAACTGCTACTTCTCCAAGCACCATCTGTTAAATTGTAGGATTGCATCCTGAGGTGATGCAGGAAGGGGAGGGAGAGGAGTCCTCTGCTTGTCTAAGAATACCACCATTACAGTTTGATGGGAGTTGTTTCTGATAATATTGCTTGTAACTGTTCATGCCATGTAATTCAGCCTCCCTTGGAGTTCATACTGGGCCAGAAAACCTATCTCTAAAAGCTACTAGTGATCATATCTGTTTGCCTGCAGCTACTCCATCTGTGCCCCCTCATTCTCCCAGGGGCACATTAGGTTCGTGTAAGAGAAGTGCCCCTGGAGCATCTGACTGAGACAAATCTGTCATTCCAGATTTTCTCCCACCTCAGATCAGAGGGCATAGCTTTCCTCTCAGGAAAATGCAGACTGTTTTTCCTGCATAATTTGACTGAAGCTGACAGTGGCCATTCCCCTGGCTGTATTACCCATTTACCAGCCAGCAGAATATATTGAAGGGCATATGGGGGGAAATGAGAGGTTAAACATAAATTTCCTCTCCCAGAGCCTGCGGAAGTCTGATGTATAAAATGCCTGGGAACACACTGTGTGCCTCTGATAGCTGAGCTTCTCTGAGTACTTGATGTTAATAGGGTACTTGCCTCTTCATATGCTGCTCCAAAGATTTGCAGAGACCTTAACCATGGGCTTTTCTGCAGAGCTGAGAGCAGCTGAGGGGCCTAACAAAACTTAGGGAGGGCATTTGCTGTACTTGCTTAAGGGACAGTTGGAGGGAGAAGCATTTGCTCCTGGAAAACCTGGAGATCACAGCTGTATTGATTGCCAGCCAGCAAAGGACTCAGTTCAGTCCTTTAGTGTTCTCCATCCACAAGTACAAGGTAGTATGTGGGCAAAGATTTGCAGGGATCTGTTTCCTGCTCTGGGTCAGCTGTGGGCCAAAGGCAGGAACTGCTTGAATTGGAATAGCAGAGCTCTATCTGCAGGCTTCAGTTTGTGAGCAGCAGCGGTGTGTCTCTCTCTGGGCACTGCTGATGTTTTATCTTTTAAAACCAATCTGTGCTCTGTTCTGTGTGCTGCTCATGAAGGTTGTTGGAAAGAAACTGGGAAGTGTAAATGATTGCAACTGCAAAGTGACATTCTGCAAAAACTGCTCTGACCTCAGCAAGGGTCTTCACAGCCCACCAGGCTCACCGTGGCTCTCTTCCAAAAGCCAGCATGAAATTCTGTTGTGCTCAGCTCCCCTTCAAAGAAGAGGGAGGGATTGTTCTCATCCTGTAACACTGTCAGCTGCACCACAGCCTTCAGAAGGTGAAAGATTTGCATCTTCTTGCTGTTATTATCAGCATTTACTGTAACATTTTGAGTACCATCAGTTCTTCCAGAATGACCACCAGAGACATCTACCACCAGCAGCCCTGGATATTCAGATATCATTTCTTATGTTTTGTTTCTTTGCTCCCAGTGACAGTTCCTTCTGATAGCACTCCCACACGTGGTTTCAGAAATTATAACTGCTGTAGACTGAATGCCTCAGGAGGTGATCTCTGTAAATTGGCAGCTTTGCCTCTGTAAATCTTCTGCCAACTTGTGGAATTCACGTGGTTCATCCTTTAGGCTAACAGCCTCCTTGTATTTAAGCACACACATATGTGCGCCCTCCCAGGGAGTTCTTCATCTTAACTCGGAAAACCACTGCAACTTTCTGGCTGTTCTGTTACCCATTAAAGTGAAGGCTGGTTCTGCCTTTTATATGTTAGCCATTCTGGCTGGTAAGCCATTGTGTCTGGTCCTGTGGTAACTCTGGTGGAGAAAAGGTGTTCTGGTTTTGGTCTTTGCTGTGTTTGTGCTGGTCCCTTTAGGATCAGCAGTTAATGATAGCTGGTGTAAGTAACTGATAAAATCAACATTATCTCTGGTAAATATAGAAAATACACCTTGAACTACGTTGTTCCATAATCACATCTGTGTAGCTTGTCTGTGCATCCCATGCCCTACAGTGTTTATCTGAAAACCTACACCAACCAAAAGGGCTGCTAAAGGACCATCAGTAAATGCTCTTAATTAGTCACAGACCTGTTGTGCTCCTTGCTTTTAAAATAATTTGCCCATGGCTATCTTCTCATATTGCTCTTATATCTCTAAGTCAGTTCTGGCAAGGAAATCCTGGCTGCAGTGAGCACACCTGACATGAGGTGGTAAATACAGCCAGCACTTTGGTTTGTGACACTAAGCCTTTTGCTTCAGAAAGGGACAGCTATTCAGGAATAAGATTTTTATAAGTTCTTCTAAAACATGACAGATTTAGGGGCCAGCTGCAAAATTCAGTAGCAGGACTTTATGCTAAAGATATTGTCTGAACATTGGTTTGAATTTCCTCATAATTTGCTGAGCTGCTCTGACAGACGCTTCACCCCTTGCCATAACACTGTTACTTGGGGCACGCTACTTGGGGCCAAGTGCTGCTTTTTCAGATAATCTTGAGAAGTAGCCCCATGTGAACTTAATGAGGTTGAGCAAGGCCCAGTGCGGGGTGTTGTACTTGGGTCGAGGCAATCCCAGTGTGTGCAGACTGGGAGAAGAACTCACAGACAGCAGCCCTGCGGAGAAGGCCGTGGGGGTTCTGGTGGACGAAGAGCTGGACATGAGGCAGCAGTGTGCGCCAGCAGCCCGGAAGGCCAACTGCATCCTGGGCTGCATCAGCAGAGGGGGGCAGCAGGCAGGGAGGGGATTGTCCCCCTCTGTTCTGCCCTAGGGAGCCCCCAGCTGCAGTGCTGCGTCCAGGCCTGGGGCCCAGCACAGGAAGGGTGGGAGCTGCTGGAGTGGGGCCAGGGGAGGCAATGAAGATGCTCAGAGGTTGGAGCTCCTCTGCTATGGAGACAGGCTGAGGAGCCGGGGGTGTGCAGTGTGGAGATGAGAAGGCTGCGGGGAGACCTCATTGTGGCCTTCTAGTACTTAAAGAGAGCTTATGAACAGGAGAGGGACTTACTTTTTACACAGTCTGATAGTGACAGGACAAGGGGGAGCAGTTTTAATCTAAAAGAGGAGAATTAGGTTAAATGTAAGGGAGAAGTTCTGCACCTAGAGGGCAATGAGGCCCTGGTACTGGTGCCCCATCCCTGGAGGTGCCCAAGGCCATGCATGGAGCCCTGGGCAGCCTGAGCTGGGAGGGCAGCCAGCCCATGGCAGGGGGTTGGAACTGGGTGGGCATTAAGCCATTCTGGGATTCTGTGATTTAAGGCACAAGAGCTGGTGCTAGCTCAGGCTGGCACAGAAGCTGCCTCAAGACAGTAAAAACTATTGTAAGGGGGCGTAAGGATGGGATACTCTCAGTTCTCAGATGCTCTATTCCTCAAAGCAGCGGCCATAAATCTGTGGAAATAGGCTTGGTTCCTGCATTCAAAGCTTCATGTATTTAGCTGGTGATTTTTGTAGTATCTCTTCTGACTTTGCTCTTACTAAGCTGATGTTGTGGTAATCCTGAAGTGCATGCGAGCAGGCAGAATGAGAATTGGGTACCTCTTGTGTGTGATGCATTACTGATGCATTACATACATACTAACTGGAATGACCATCCTGATGCATCTCTTGCTCACCCGCAGTTGTTAATTCAAGGATATCTCCCTGGGGTTGAGGCTTGGGTGCCAAGACCCCATAAGCTAGCAGTGCTGTGAGTTCTGTTGTCTCAGAAGTTGTTGTGGGCCATGCTGAAAGAAGGTATTCACTGAAATGGCATTGGCAAAGGACATGAGAAGCTATGGGATCAACAACTTTACCATCAGACTGACTTGTGGAGTAAATAAGTGATTGAGTTAGAAACAAAACATGAACAATTTTAATGGAGGGCTGCATAGTCTGCTAGACAAAGTCCTGGATTTTCCAACTAGAAAATGCACAATCGTGACCAGCTTGACAAACTTTCCCTGTAGATACATTAATTTGGCTAATGTAAGCTGTATGTGGGCTAGTTTCCCAAGTAAAAGAGGCTTCATAAGGGGTAGGATCCTGTTGGCGTGGGCCTGTGCCACTGCCTTTGGTATTGCTAGCTAGGGGTGAAATATTTTTGGTTTGCTCTGAACCTACATGACTGTGCGACAAATGAGGAAGTGCAGGCCGCATCTTATTTTGACGCAAAGGTTATTTCAGATAGGTAACTACAGGACTTTGTAATTATCTTAAATTAGAAGTGCTGATAATTATCCTATTTCAAAGTGGATAGTTACAGTACTTGTAACTAAAACTTACTTGGCAGCTTTTAGAATGGGAATGAGAGCTGTTCTGCTCCTGTTGCTCAAGATGAGGCGAGTGGAGGCATGAGATGTACTATCTCACATCTGCACTCAAATCTGCTTCCTGACAACATGAATGCTGATGTATTTGGAAAAAAATAACCCATCACAATCTGGTAGAAAATATCCATGGTGTGCACTGCATAATTTTAACAGAAGCATCATGATGGGGAAAAAAGTCTCCATCGTCTGGCAGTCTTTTAGGGTTTGATAAAACTGCTCTAAAACTGTTTCCCCAAAGCACAGCCTTGTAAATCAAACCCAATTCCATACCGGAGTCCAAAGGCTCCACTCAGAATACCGTAGGATGGGGTGACTTGCCCTTATGATTGGTTCTCTGTGTGAGTTGGTATCACTGTGAGTTTAGGACTGGATACAGGAGCAGTCAGCAGCAAAGCTTTTCTCCTCTTATAAAACTTCATGCATATATCACCTCTCATGATCTTTTTTTAGCCTGTCCTACAAATTTCTTTAGATACTCTTCATTTTTGGAGTCTTGCATTTAGTGACTTGCCTTCCCACCATTCCTGTGGTATCTCTTCATTTCATAAATTATCTTTTGTATTTTCTGGATATGCTCTGCCCTTCCCTCTATTTTTTTTGTTGTTGTTGCTGTTACGGTTGGTTGGTTTTTGTGATGTGAGGAATATAACATGATGATGCTAAGAGATTGTGTCATTTGTTATCTGCCATGCTTGAGGACAAGGTAGAAAAGTATCATCAGCAGAAGGAGTAACTTGCACAGAACACAATAATTCCATGTTCTCCTCTAAAAGAGACATGATGAAAACCTGTAAGATTGAAAGGATAGCATAAATTTGAATCAAATTCATTCTCTTCTATAAGCATATGAATTGATATAGTAGGCTTTGAGAAATGCTGGATTCTTCTGACCAAGTTGTCAGTTCTGACTTGTTGTGTCTTGCTCAGAAGCTTTATCCTTCTCCTTGTGTTACATTCAGTCTGCTAAATATAGATAATTTTCTGACATTCACACATGAAGAGAAGGTAATTAGTGGGGTTTGTACAAAAAAAANTTTTATGCAGGGAAAACAAACTCTGTCCTTCACTTCCATGACAGAGAGCAACTGTAAAACTGTAACATACTTTTTTTTTCCTTCTCGGAGATGGAAAGGGAGAAAATTGACTTCTTTAGTCAAAAATGTACTCAGAACTTGGAAAAGTTGATCCAGTGCTGCACTTGAGCAACTTTTAATTGAGTCTGTTTAGTAGCAAATCATGTTCATGAACAAATGGAAATTAGAATTTGAATTGGGACAATATCAAATTGAATTAGGTGAAGATAATGATCTGGTTCTCAACTGACATCAATCAGCTTAGCTTCATCAGTTGAAGAACGTGTGCCTGACCCACTTGCTGTTGTCATCAGAGTTCTTCTACAAGAACATTAAAATCAGTAAATCAATAAGATGGAAAAGAACTGGCAGCTGGAACCACTGCTGATCCTGAAGGCTCCAACAAGTCCAGAGATGCTTCCTACATACAGACAAAACTGTAAAAAGCAAATAAAAACCGCTTTTCTCACAAAACGGTCTCAATTTTTGGCTGTCTGCCTACTTTTCTTGGTAAGCACAGCTCTAGATGTGCAGTGGTGCCAGATGGGTAGCCTGACTTTGTTAAGGCAAGGAGAGGTTGGCATGGAGCTGCACGTGTGTGACATTGAATTGACAGCTGTGATGAAGGGAAGTTTCCAGCTTCATAGTGAATGCACCTGGTGTTTTAGCCTGCAAGTCATTCAGATTATCGATGGGGGACAAATTCTTACTTTTTCAACTAGTTTTCAAGAAGTGCTCTTCTAACAAAATCCATTGTTGTTTTTTTTTTGCTGCTTTAGGCTTGTTTATCACCACCTACAATAAATTCATCTTGAGCAGTAGTGACTTTGCTCCTTAAAGTGATACAATTTGAAATTTACCTCTAACATACTCTACACTTGTCAGTACGTCACTGTCTCTGAAGATCACTTTTCTGTAGTCACTAGTGCAAGTTCTAACCTAAGAAAGAAATGAGAGGATAACGTCTTGAGTGGTCTGTATGAACAGAGAGAATCAAAGAAACTAGAGCCTGGGTGCTTGAGAAGTGCTAGAAGGAATAATAATGTTGAAGATAGGGTGAAGGAGAACTAGGAAGATCTTGGAAATCATCCAGAAGAGCTACATCTTGAAGGAATAAGCCATTAGGATATTAAGAAGGCTGAAAATCAAGGCTATGCATAATAGCTGGTTTTGTAAGATCAGGAAGCTATCTAATGATATCAAGTATGTGAATTTGTTTTGTTGGGACACTGGTTCAACTTCACCTGGTGTGTAATCATCACTAACAGGCTTGGTATTTCCAGGAAGATGTGCTCTTTAAATTGATGTCTGATTTCACGACAGACATAGCAGTGCTGTATTAGGAGCATCTCAATGCATATTAACATGGCACCTCTAACTGCTGCAGTGAACAGATGTGCTTTTGCAAGCTGAGTTCTGTTCAACATTTCTATTGGTTGGCACATTCCATGCATCACATCTTCACGTGTTCAGTTTCAGCCATTTTTTGTTCAATTCTACACACTTAAGTTTTGATACTGTTCAGGAAGGCATTAATCTGGTTTTTATGCATTGTCATGACATGAGTTTGACATATTAATGCTCTGGAATGAGGTTGCAATATATTTTAACTTCCCAGGTGCAGAGTTTTTCATGGTTTCAAAAATCTTAACTTATTGGTGCTTTTTTTGCCTTCATGTTTTGGTCTGGAGGAAAAAAAAAAGATGTGATCTGTTAGGCCACTTCCAACATGCCAAAATTACCCCTTTTCTGAATAGCTCTGTCAGCGTTAACCTGGAGAAGTCTCTGGTTAATTGCATATATTAGGAAATTGGTGCTTATCTGATCTTTCCAGAAGCACTAGAGCTTGGGAAGTGTTAAGTATGGATGTGAATGATCTAGCAAATCTTGGCTGAACATTTATTTAATGAGAAAATGTGGATGGGACCCTTTGGATCCTGACAGATGCAGCCCACAAGGCCTTTTCCCTTCCAAGGATGGTGGTATTTGACCCTGTGGTGCTCCATGCTCTGTCCCCATGTCAGGGAGTGCCCCAGGGAGTCAACACAACCTTGCAATTCACCAGCAGGTGTCGTTAATGGAGCAGTCAGTTGTGCTTTGGGCACTGCTAATGAAGAAACGTGCTGCATTGGCTTCCTGGGAAGCTATGTTTATTCTTGTTACCATTTTACTTGCCAGCTCATACACCTGAGCTCTGCCTTGTTAGCTTTTCTTACACTTTCAAACCTTGTGCTCAGTGATTGCCTTGAGTTTCTGTTGTTTACCATTCAGTGATTTTTTTCCCTGAAGTCATACACCTTATTTCTCACCTCTGGGTGATTGAAATGTTGTTGTGCTTGGCTCAGATATGTTATGAAGAACCAGACTGTAAAACAATAAACGGATTTGGAAAAGTGCTTTGGATGCTTCCAGTAAGAATGAGAATTTGTAAGCCAAGATTTGATCGCTCAAAAACCACAATGGCTGTCAGTTGGAAGAGAAGGTTTCGGGTCACAAAAGGAAATGAATTTCGAAATAAAGACATTAGTTTATCCAAATTGATTTTCTTTTCATGCATCACAACTTACAGATCACTTTCACTTATGGCTATTCAACAAAAAGTCATCTTCCTCACCCTCTATGATGTCGTTTTGTTGCTGAGGGAGCACATCCTTCACACCTCCACACTGATGTGCTCTCCAAAGAAATGTTCCAATGAATTCTTATGCCAGCCAGCCTCTTAGTGCAAGGGTTTCAATGGGACAAAGAAACAGATTTACAGCAAAGATTGCCAATTGGGTGCAGGCTAGTGTCCAATTCTCTTCCTTCAGTGAGTCTTAATAAAGGATTGCGTGGGAAATTATCAAAGACTATAAGAAAAAACAGTTTAGACTAGAGGTATGTATAGAGAAATAATCAGCACCTGTTCAAAAACAAGGCCAGGGAAGTTAGTTAGAACCCAGATTAATCTATCAAATTCAGGCCTTGAAAAGATCATGCTTGAGCAGTGATGTTTACACATGTACATTCTGTAGCTTGTGACTGATTATGATTCTACCTGTGTTATACTTGGCAAGGCGACAGCATTTGTTCAAGGAGACTATTGCCAGCTGTGCTGGTGAAAGTGCTTTTCAATAAGATTCCAATTAAATGTTTTGTTAATATTTATTATTCACTGGTGGCTGTTGCTGGTAACACACATCTGCCCGGGGGAGGTAAAATGAAACACAGCAGGGTTTTACTTGCTGGCAAAGGGCAGCAAATGATTCTTTGGTTGTATACACACTTGCCTGGTATGTAAATTGCTGAGCAGTGAAGTCTACATGGAAACTCTCAAAGTGGAACACAAACTTGCGTGAGTGACCTGAAGGTTGTGTGGCACTGTGGGTGCACAGATTTGATAGTGTCCCACAAGCCCAGGGGACAGGTGGACTTGAAGTGTCTCCCAAATCCATCTACACTATCTCCTACCCCCCATATCACAGTTGATTATACCCAAGGATGGTTTTCAATCATGAAGTTTTGAACTAGTAATTTCCATCAGCCAAACTCCTCTTGAGTTAACACAATAGCACGTTTTAGTAAAGTGATAATTGTCCATTTTCATTAATATCCCTGTATAAAGGCATTGCATGCTCAGAGCTATATCTCCCCTCTTTGTTATCAGGAGTAAAGGTGAGAGAAGGGCAAGACAGAGGTAAAGGCTTCCAAACAAACGAAGACTGGCAACTCAAGTCATTGAACCAAATGCCTGAAGTGCTGAACTTAGCTCCTCTTTTTGATCGTCGCATCAGATCTCAAGGATATAACCTATATATTTCTACCAAAACCAAACTTCTGCCCTCCAACACAGACCTTTTGGCTTGTACCAATTGTGCAACTACCACAACTGGGGCTTTTTGAACAATCAGTGCATTTGTTGAGCATTTGTATTAACCTCTTCTAAAGTACTGTGGTACTGTTTCTGTCATTATGGTATACTGGCTGAAAAGAACTCCAGGGGAATTAAGCTAGAATGAAGCTGTTGCAAAAACAAGAAGAATTATTGCATTTTTCCTGTGCATATGAGCATTTATGAATGATTATCAATTCTGAACCATGTTTTTCTTCCCCAGGATTTAAGAAGAGAGCTTAATGAGATGAATTGCTATCCTCAAGGTGCTCAAAACTTGTATTTTAAGGCAAAATAGGCAGATATTTAGTGTTTTTAAAAAGTCAGAATTTCTGGGAGGTAGTTCACAAAACCTCCAACTTATTTTTTCATAAAGCTTTGCTATGCTTCACATTGCTTTTGAGTGTTTAAGTAAGATTATTGGATGAGTGTTTTTTCGCCTGCTCCATATTAGTAACCAAACCATCTTGGCTCTGCAGATTAAATGAGCTCCATAGTTGGTGCACGCTGATATCTTTTTACTTAGTCATGTCAGATTTAATTGATTGGGCTTAATTATGTGCATGGGGAAACTTATCATATGACTAAAACCCGGTGATATTGGTGTGCTCGCTGATAGTCATTTACTGTCATTCAATTAATAAATATCCTTTTTTTTTTTTTGCCTGGATTTAAATAATTTTTAGAATATCTGAGCACGGTTATAATGAAGTTCTCTAATGTTTGAACTAAAGCAAAATAGCATTTGAGAAAGTGATTCAGCTTCCAACTTTTAGGGCTCATTTCTGCTTGTGATTATTGAGGAACCTCGGAGGCACTTAGGGGTTTTGTTGATCAAACAGACAGAAGTTGGCATGGGAGGAAAAGTGAGTTACTGGATCAGCTGCATCTGGCTTTAAATTTTGGTTCCAGTAAAATATTTTGGAACCAACCCAAGGCAAATGGAAAATGACCAGGCAAGGCCACTTGTGGCCACTGGGGGCACATCCTGCTTGGTTGGGGATGGGAATAACCCAACACAACCGGTAAGGAGGGAATTCACACTGCAGAACTTGTCTTAAAGGCAGACTTTTACCAGATGATTTATAAACTAGATTAGTGAGTCTTGCCGTGTATCAGGGCAAGGCAGGCATGCACTTGGCCTCTTGTCTTTACACAGCATCTGAGAGTGGCTGGAATAGAAATGAGAACATCATTTGCTGAGGTGGCGCATGTTTTCATTAATCTGTAATCTTGCACCTTATAATAGGATAGATAGCAGCTTCAGGATTGAGCCTTATATACAGGAGGTAGGAGCAGAGAAAATTAATTTTTTTTCATTATCTTGAATGGTAACCCATCTGTCAGATAATGTGCAGAACATTGCTTGCTCTGTTTTTCTATGGATAAACTAATTAAAAGATTATAGCTTCTGTGTTTAATAGTCATTCAAAATGCATTGGTGACACTGCTTGCCGTTCAAATTTCATCATGTTGAGTGCAGCAGAGGGAAAGCATGCTGGCACTTCCCTCTTCTGGATTTGTTTCCTCTCATTCACTCTCTAATCTGATCTCCTGGGGTATCACATGAGTGCTTCTGTTTGTTAATGAATGCCCAAAGTTAAATGAAAACCGGTGTCCAGCAGTGAGCAGGTTTACTTTGTGCAAGGACCCACTGGCAGGCAACTGGTCTGATGTCCAACAGAGAACTGACTTCTTCAATTGTGTGTAATAATAAAAAAAAACCCTTTGGCATACTTTGGAGCTAGAACCTCTTCTGTGATATTTGTAAATAAAAGCCCTTAAAAGTGGTGCAGAGAAGCAATTACTGTTAACTGCATCCCTCACTGTCCAGCTGGGATGGGAGTTTCCACTGCCAGCAAGTAGCTAAGGCTGATCTCTTCAAACCCAGCACTTCTCTATATGAGATCCTATCTTCTGCTGTTGCTGCTGAGTGAGACTTTGGTTTGACGTGTACTGTGTTGCAGTTCTATCAAAATCTTGTTCTGTCCTAAAATCAAGAGGTTTAAATAGCACTTGGCATCTTCAGAGAAGAACTCTGCTTTAAATAATAGCTCAGCTGTGATTTGCAATTAGAAGTGAAGGCGTGGACTGCTTCTCTCAGATCTGCTATCATGACCTAAGCTACAGTTTCCAATTTTAGTATTGCTAACTTCAGTGGCTTTTGAAATGTGAGGAACCAAATATTTTGCCAAAGAATCTGGGGCAAAAAGTAATTTGAGTATTTGAATCTTTTAAAAAATGTGTATAGGTACGTACATGTACATATATATATATATATATATATATATATATATATATATATATACATATGAAGCTTAGGAAAGTAGGGAATACAAATGATGTGGCTCTTACCATGTTTGCAGTTTACCATCCAGCTGGCTGACTGGGTTGTAGGACTGACTTTGGGAACAGGACTAGGACAGTGCAAGGACCTTGAACCCCTCCTGTGCGTGTGGTGAAGAGGTTTAGAAGGGTCAACTTCAGCTCCTAAAGTGCAGCGCTGAGGTGGCAAAGGACACTGCCAGTCATGGTGACCATTTGCTATCTCCCATTGAATAGGCTGGCTGAGGTGAATACATGCTGAATACCTTGGGAGTCTGAGTGACTTGGATGCTTATTCTCAGCTATGGGGAATGACACTCATCACACTGCTCAAGAAAGTAGGTCCAAGACCTACAAAGCCCAGGCAGATCCTCTGTGTGATCTTGCATGAAAACATACATCTAAAAGTGGCAGATTATGAGGATTTAATTGCAGTCCAGTGAAGATTATCTCCAGCAGAGATTAAGTGTGCCTGTGGTGCATTCACACAAACTGCTTTACTTTGTCTCCTTGTTATTAACACTTCACCACCGAAGGCCAACAAACAGCTGCATGAGATGACAGCACTGCATGTGGAGTGCTATTTGCATCTTCCATCCCTAAGTGTGTCTGTTTAATTACACTTTGCAGCCTGGCTGGCAAACAACCCATTGGTTCTGAACTGTTCTTTCCAGCAAATAGCTGCAAAATGTGAGAGGTCCAACAGTTCAAAACTGTCCATCTCTTGCTGACTTTCATGAGAGGGGAGAGGTAGGAGATCTCCACTGCTCTTTCAGTGCTGTGTTCTTCACACTGCAGTGACTAACCCTCCTTCACTTTATACATTTTCACCTTTTTTCCTCTGCTTACATAGGAGAACAGCTTATTGACATTAACCAGTTGGGAACAAAGACTTGGGAAGTCCGTTATTGAAATGAATGCTTAGTACGTGATTTCTAATTCTGTAAAAAAAGTTTTCAAGTTTTCAAACTTATTTCTGCTTTGTCTAGACTCTGCAGGAAGAAACTGTCATTGTCCAGCAGTGTCACATGTATGGGGTGCTTAGGAGACCTATCAGAACTAAAGTATGAGTCGTAACAGTGACTTTGTGTATTAGGTACGGTATTTTTCTTACCGAAATTAAATTATATCATAACTTCTGCATTTTCTGCTGCTTGACAATAAGCAAAACGGTCACAGACCGTCCCTTGGTGCCACTTTGGGCACAACCCCTAGCTGCAGTTACTCCAAGATCAGTTGATCTCCCTTGGAAACAATAGGGTTGTCTAGGGGTACATTGGAGAGGAACTGATTGCAAACTCGTTGCACTTTTTGATCAAAAAGAATAGCATTGCATCTTGCTTGGTTTACCGTGGCACTTAGACTTTTCTAAATAAGAGCAGTTGTTTGATAATGAAAGAATTATTTAGGCAAAATTGACAATATTTTAAGAACCCTGACAACCGATCCTGGCAAAACTACGAATAAAACTGAATTCAGAACAGAGGTCACACAATGAGCAATTGATGCTGAATTCTTTCCTTTTATTTTTTTTGGTTCAGCTCTGTGCTCACTTGAGTTGATTCATTCTCACAACGAATTCTTTCCAGGAAGTTCCCCACAATCCTCAGGATTTTTCTCTCTGTACTATTAAAGTTCTTCTTTCTCAGTTATTACAGTCTCTTTCTGGCTGAGAACCTCTTTCATTCCTCTTGAAGGACCCTTTTAAAAAAGCAAATGCAAGAGCAAAGCTGCTTACTACTCATGTTCACTAGGAGAGCTGCTCTAGTAACTCTCTACTTTCAAAAACAAAAAAAAAATCATATATAAATAATAAATTGTTTTCATAATTTCAGCGAGAGCATGTTAATGGGGTAAGAAGTAGTGGTTAATGGGGTAAGAAGTAGTGCTGCTGTTGATAAAACGTGTTTTGTTTGCATGCTCTTGCACTGGGTTATGGCAAAGTGTAGATGAGGGTTTGCATGAAGCTTTGATGAGAACTTGGACACCATGGCTGGTAAGATAATGAGTATAGAAGAATATTTCCTAGGCAGTTACAGAAGAAATCACCTTCTTGTTTGTCCTGTTTATGAATACCCTGAAGTCAGGACGAAGAGTTATGCCAATAGGGGACTTTACATCAAGCACTGCGCTGCAAAAGGTCTAAAACTGCACTCTTCTGGGAAAACTTGGAGAACGTCAGGATGGAGAATTTTGAACAGATGAGCAAATGTCAGATATTTACCTCTTTTATTGCACAAAGCATGGTTTTATGGATAGTGTTTCCCAAGCTGGCACTTATGGTTTAATGCAAAACAAAGCATGAAGAAGGGATGACAGAATATACATGGCTCCTCAACGTGCTACATAAGATGGCTTGTATGGGGTTCAAGGGCTCTGTTGCAGACTCATCACTGAGGTACATGCAGCAGGGACAGACACGAAACGTAGGCTCCAGGTATTGGAAAACAGAGGTGTACAGTGACTGGTCAGTCACATATCTGATCCTTCAGTGCAGACCTCTGTTTGGTAACACTATTTAGTCATCTCTCTCCGGTTGTAACTACCTATTTCAGCAGTGAAGTCAGGAGTGAATCAATTTTTACACGGAATGAGACAGCTAATGCTTGTCTGGTTTGACTTACAGTGAGAGAGAATTGAGGAATCAAAATTGTCATAACTAGATTGTCAATACGAAGGACAATGTCTGCTCTCGATTGTGCCATTGCTTTATGAAGAAGGGAAACCACGCTGCATGCAGCAGGATGAGGTAGGTATGAATATCTGAACCAGTGTAGCTGAAATGAATTTTGCAAAGGCTTTTTTCCAGCTAAAATCATGACAAGGTTTTGCTGACGCTTGTCAAGGTGCAGGTTTCCTTTTGCAGTACCGTGTTAACACAGGGGCTCAGTGGTGATAGGAGCAGTGGGAGAAGAGCTTTCTGTGTGATGAAAACAAGGATGTGAGTGGTTGTGTGCCAGCCTGGCGGTGGTATGATTGCAGTTAATGTGGTCGTGCCAAGCTGGTGAGCTGGTAAGAAGCATCCAAGCAATGGCTGAGGCCCATATTGTGGGCTATGCTATTGTCAATTCAGGTGTGCCTACATAGGATGCAAACGTGCCTTGGATTGCACAGCAGATCAGTCACTGTCTGGGTCAGATACCTACCTTTTCTCTTGTTTCTGCTTTCATCTTGATTTGTTCTTCTAAGAATTCAGAAAATGCCTCCAAGTTGTGCTCCCCAGCATAGGGTACCTCCTAGAAAGAGATTGAAGATTAGGAAAAGTCTTTAACTCTCTACACAAAATGCTGGAAATAGCAGCATAATTAGCTGAAGGATGTCAATGTTTTAGACTGCCCACACTCCGGACTTTTGCTCTCAGTTTAAAAAACGAGGGTAGAACTGCAGCAGTTAAACATTTGCAAGATATTTGGGGAGCAGAGTATTTTGCAGGTCCAGCCGTGATATTCTGAGCTGTCTGAACATTTTTATGGAGACTCAAAATCCAGAAACACTTTTAAAATCCACGTTCCCCAGCTTGAATATTCAGTAAGAGCAGGAGGACGTGGAGCAGTTACATTCATTTTCTTACACTTCACCTTCAGTTGGGAGCTCACGAGAGATTTTCTTAGTAAGTTTAGTGAGAAGCGCTTTTAATTTGGGTCTGTACAGTTCTCTGAATAAATCTGAGCACCATACTCTATTTTCAAGATGGTTTTTGTTTTCTTTTTTTCAAATACTATCACTTCCGAGTGCTCTCTGGATAGGATATTGCACAAATCTTTCAATGAAAATTTGCAGAAGCCCATGTGTGTGACTTCAGGAATTGTCTGCTGTTACCAGAGTCTATTCAGACTTAGGCAGAAGCCTTTTCTCGCTTGAGGGAAGCTGACTTCTCATGAAGACCAACAATGCTGTATTACTTTATATCAGATGCTGTTATTCCTGATTTGAGTTCAAAGGACTATAAACAGAACGCCTCCATTCCCTGGTGAATTCACTAGATGTATACATGGGTTTAATATTCCCCATGAGAATAGGTGTTCTCTTGTAATAAAAGGTGTTGCAGCCTTGAAGGTATTTTTCTTTGCAAAATTAACTTTCTTGAGTAATATTATTTGATTCCTTCAGAGGCAATTAATATTCTCGGATGAGTCCTGCTCCACTCTAATGGCTGAAATGGAACTTGCTCAGACCAAAGACCTGTAAAACCAGATAAGCAGTTGATCCCTGCTCTGGTTACTGAGGATATGTGTCGACAGTTCTCATTAGAGCAATCAGTGCATAAGTGTATGTCAATGTTATTTTTCTCAGTTAATCCATAGAAATAAATCAAATAACCTTAAAATCTGCCTGAAAAATTGCATGTTTTTCTCTCACATTTGGACTTGATGACACAGAGGATGAGTTGTTCATCTCACAGATGGAGCTCAGATGATGCCTGGTCACTTTCCTACACACAATCATTAGTTCCACTTCTCTTGTTCCTCCGGCTCTGGCTATAGCTGTTCCTGGCATACAGCTACGTGCCAAATTTAATTGTTCTTTGGGGGAGGAGTAAACTTTTCTGTCTCACTGAGAGTTGATTTTTGCTTTTGACATCAGAAGATTCTTTTTATCTTATCAATAGCCATCTAGCAACACATCCTTGCACTGAAATCAATAGTTATTAAATAGAGAATGGAAAAAAATACCCATAGGAACACAGAGCTGGTGCTTTGGAACACTGGACCCATGCTTAAGTGTCCAGCTATAGATCTAGGTGTCTGGGCTCATGTAGCTCCACTTAACTCCACACTAAGTGGCTCCTGGTTTAAAAATGAATTAATTAAAAAAAATAAATAAATCACCAAGTTTTGCATCCACTGTAAGCAAGAGGGTAACTGGTCTATAGCTTCAGAAAATTATGACCCCTTCTTAGATAGCTTAGATGAAGAGTGACTGGAAAGCAGACAGTTCACACCCTGCAGACCAAGCAGACAGTCCTGTCAGTAGGAAGGCAGTATGGAATGTCATCTCATCAGGTTAGAGTGCATGGAAGGGTCTGTGTAACAGTGTGTTCTGCCCCTGGCTTTGCCTTTAAGGAGGTGTAAGGGAGGCTGTGGTAGCCGAAGAACATGATAAACCAGTCTAGAAAACAGCTATGAGTCATGTTATGTTAACCACATTTCCATTGGCTTATCAGGAGCTGGCTCAGACTCCTTTATATTTCTGTGTGCTTTCCAGAGTCTTTTGATAGTTATTCCATCTTTAGAATTCTACCTGCTTCCACACTAGCTTTCAGATCATCCTTAAACAATGTGGAGGATCAACAGAGGCAGTTAGAAGGCTCGTGTTTGTTGCCAGCACTATGCAGAAGGCTACAGAAGATGCTTCTGTGAAATCAGGGTTGTACCAGGTGGTGATGCTGGATTGTAGATATGTCCTTTCTTCTTCCTTCTGCACGTACCAGTTTCTCTTTGTCTCCAAGACCTTTCTGTTGTGCTTTCCATGGGCAGAATAAGGAGCAGGGACTGTGAATGTGGGGCAGTGCCTACACAGTATATTGTGCTCTGCGCATTGGCAAGTAGGGGTATTACTGCACCCTGACCTTGGTTAACTTCTAAAAAAGCATAAATGTACTTGGAAGAATAACTGTATAACTGCTGGTTGGGTAGAAAATGCTGAGAGCTGCACAATGTCTGTGTATTAATGGCTTGAGTATGTCTCTGGTTATTTATGATGGTCTGTGGCCAGCTGTCCATACAGTGCACTAAGAAGGAAGGCTGGGACATGGGTCAGCCACCACAGGAAGCTGCAGGACACCTGCACTGCCATCAGGTACAGGCTGACATCTCCAAAGCCAAGGGGCCTGGCATAAAAACATGGTGTACAAGCAAGAACTTCAGATCTCAATCAAACTTAGGGGTATTTTAAGTCTGAAAAAATCCCTTAATGGCTACTGAAAGTTATTACTGATATTTTTTAACAAACTGGCATTTATTATGAGAATTTCATGGATTTCTGCTCTCCTCTTTAAAGACAAATCACAGTGTGAGTGTGCAGGACTACAGTTCAATTCATTAGAAAATGTGCATGCACATCTGAGAGCAAAATATCTCCCTAAAAGATTAAATGAGGACATGAGCAAATGTCTTCAAATTTAATTTAAGTTTGGGACTAAGAAGAAAAATGAAAAGCTTAGTAATGTCTTAATTATAACGGTATCTTAGAATTTAATTTATTTTGGCTTCAGACATATTTTCTTTTTAATGAGATTGTATACATAGATGCAGGAATATAACTATCTGTCTGATATTTTTCCTTCTTTCAGCTGTAGCGTCTTCTGATTATTCTGTAACATGGCATTAGGTAGCATATTCTGAAGATCATTAGTCTTGACAACAAATATTTCTTCCCTACTGAGACTGAATGAAATAAAATTACTGGCAGAACTGCACAGGAGTAAGTCTTGAGAGCTGAATGTTGTGAAAATATAGAGGATGTGACAAGTGATAGCAGTATTTTACAGCCTAGTCATAGCTGCTGCAGAAACAACTGGCAGAGCTGTTCTGTGACTGTCTGCCTCTTGCTGAGGTTTGAAGAAAGGCACTGTAGTGATGAGGAGCCTGGCTCTGAGTTTTCCCTGAGGTGAGACTGTTGCTAGAACCCAGACGGGAGGCTGCTAAACAGCAGAGAATGAGGCAGTAGTGAGGTCCAAGATGGTGAATAGAGCAAAGGCTCTTGCTACAACTTCACACTTCAGGGATGGTGGAGGAGTTTCCCCTTTAATTCAGATTCTTGTTGATAATGAGCTCAGGGTTGAGTAGATAAAGAGCAAAGCCTTGCTTAAAGGATGTGCTTCTATCTGGTCAGTGCACACACAGCCCCATATCAGCACGCAGCTATGCCATCCCCTCAAGCTTCTCACCTGGATATCGGGTCCAGCAGGAAAGAGTCTGAAGAAGGGATAGCGATCCACCACAACTGACAGCACATCGTTTGCTGTGATGTCTATCTTCGCAATGATTACGTCCTCGTGGCTTTGATATTTCTCTCCTAGCTCATCCCAGATTGGCAGAAGTTTTCTGCACTCATAGGACCAAGGGGCATCTGCAAATGTAAAAGTATGCAGTCTGTTGGAAGAGCACGTCCTGGTGCTGAGTGGGATCTGCTAAGCCTGTGAAAGTTAACAGGGTTTTATGATTTCTCTTGTGGTCAGTTTCTACTTGAAACAATCTGTCCTCCATGAGTCTTCATATAGTGATAACCAGCCTAAGGTTATCACTATCTCTAAGGCCTTTCTGGCAGCAGCACTGCTTCTTAGCTCCTTATTACCGTAACACACAGCACTTGCTGTATGACTTTGCTGGAGAAGCATGGCAGATAACCAGTGCAACCCAAGTAACACATTGCTCCCATGATAAGGTACTTGCCAGAAGCACAAAATGCTTTACACATATTAGAATGTCTCCAGACATATTAAAATTAACTGTGTCCATAAACTATGCTATAGTTGTACTGAAAAGGAGGAGTTTGAGGTATGGTGGTGCTTTGTCTTCAAGCAGTGCATGTTAGCAGGTTAACAAAAAGGCATACTGCTGAGAATGCCATTAAATAGCATACACAGCCACAGACTTTCCATCAGGAGAAGAGTGGTCACGATCAGATTAGATGGAATTAAAAGCATTGCATGATTGTGCTACCTTTAAGAATTTGTTAGCATTATGCTGAATGCTGTATTTATATTAATGCTGTATGTTTGCTCTGCTGAACAAATTCAGGCACAGTGTAATCTCTGCTGGCTGGTATAGGATAGGGCAGCAGTTTCCTGTAGAGAAAGGTTGAGCAGGGAATGCCACTTTCCTTGCAGAGAAGGGAAAGGAGTTAGATTTACTAAACTACAGCTCGTCTTTGGGATGTAATACTACAGCTTTGTATCCAGACAACCTTACTTAACTCCCTTCTGTCCTTGGAAGACAGCCAGACTCATACTGTACAGGATATTATAACGTTCCATTGTACAGCATGAGATCCTGGTGTCCCTTTCCTTCAAGGCAGAGATTTGAAGGAAAAAACTTACTGAAGGGACTGAGAGTTTCTCATTGCCACTCTAAGTCAGCAAAGGTAGTGCAGCATTTTCATAGACAGGACAAAATTTTTTTAAGTGCTTTCAACAGACATCAAAAATTTGCTCAGCACGACTTTTGTAAAGTGCAAAGACCAGTTTAGTATGTAAGAATGAGCTTTCTATTTTCATTTCCAATGGATCACGTTAAAGCAATCTGAATACGACGACACTTACAAAACATGACAAACACAGTCATGGTCCTATTGAAGACAATCCTGTTGAAATTCTTCCCAACGAGCACTTTGACAGGCATCTTGTCCCAGTCTTCGGCAATTTCTTCACTAGAGAGATGTAACTAAGCAGAAGCAAACACTGCTGTGAAAGTACAGGAAGCATCGAGGAACTGAACACCAGATCAAGTTATTGTGAGACAAGTGGGATCACCCTCTGCCTGAAGTCCACATCTACTGAATGCTATTTTTCCTCTCCCGCCTTCACTCTGCTCTGCCCTCAGCCAGGAACTGGTATCTTGCACCCCTGTATAGTAGGTAGGCAGAATTATGTGCCCCTCTTTTGCATACAGACATGATGGACAGTCTGCAAATCACTTTTGGGAACATATTTCTATTCATTATCCTGGATGCTTGCTGCCCAACGTTCAAAAGCTAGAATGCTGCAAAGCTTATCCCCTTATTGGGGTTGAAACTAGATGATCATTATGGTCCTTTTCAAACCAGGCCATTTTATGATTCTATTGAGGGCTCTCAAAATTAAGTAATACACATAAGAAGGTGAGTATTGCCTATATTTTTTCTTCTACTGCTGATCACAGCCTCCACATGACTCCTACAGTTTCCAGCATATGGCCTGGCAATTTCTTTTCTTTTAGACCAAGTAGAAGAATGTCATGCTCTCCTCTTAGGAGCTGTTCCATAGCGTGTGTGTGCCACCAAAGCAGCTCTTTGTGGAGGAGACACCTGCACCTCTTCTGTCCCTCTACCTGCCTCAAGATTGAAAATAGGATCTGCTACTCAAATTCTTCAATTCAGTTTACTCTGAGTGATCACCTCACCACTCCTTGTGATGAAAACAAAAGTAAATAACCCTGAAGAGCACTGAAGAAGGAAAACATTTTCATGTATTTTCCATGTGAGTATGAAGGATGATGCTTCATTATGACAAAAAATACTGTATTTACCACTGGGAGTGATTCCTCCTGTGAAAATTCACTCTGCTAGACTCATTTGCAACAAATGCTAAATTCTGTTCTACTGTGAAGCTGACAATTTTCTGTTTACTGAACTTCTATAATTTCAAATTCCTTTGCAATCTTAAGTGAAATTTCATTTCTCCCAACTAAGAGAGTAAATTTTCTCCATGATTACTGGAAAGATGGAAGCACGGGGAGGCTTTAAAGCACTAAAACATCAGCTTGCATCAACTGAAAAACTGCATCCTAAATCATTTGCTCATTTTTCAGGCAGGAGAACTGGAGAGCTTTGTAATTCCCCTCTGTTTTAAATACAGAGGAATGCTCTTTCAGTAACTGTCAGTGAATGCACTGGGGCAAGAGTAAGTTAATCAGTTGATAATCAGAAGAGCACGCTGTTCTAATACTAAAAGGGATGTTTTAACTTTGCAGTTTTGTTTTAATTGGTGTAGCAGAGGGGCATCTCATTAGTCATGGACATACCTTTGCTTTTCCATCCAGGTAGCTCTGGCAAAAATGTCTTACGTTCTCCACAGTCACCTCATCGGCAGGCATTTTGTACTTCGCTTGGCTTGTCAGATTTAGGATTCTTACAGCAGGAACATCGACTTCCCTGATGCGAAAATACTCAAAAATGCGTCCATTTCTTGTTTCATTAGTATTCACCAACACAAACATTATCTGATAACAAAGAGAGCCAAGCATCTGGTTGAGTCTTCCAGCTTTGGTTTAGCCATTTTAGAGAAGTGCAGCTTGGCAGCAGGTTCGGACCTAACCTTAATTGAAAGCAATTTTGTAGAACCCTTTTTTGGTCTCAGCCCAACAGCCAGCAGCTCTGTGAACATTTTCGTACCTTGATCCAAGTTAAGAAATTGCAAAGCAGCCAAAATGAATGGAAATTTCCCTTCTGCCTTTTCACACTGGTTTGCTACCACTTATTTTAGTAACACTTTAGTAACACTTCCTCAGAGTTCTTAATAGATCTTCACAGGACAGAATTGCTGGAACACATGTCATGCGTATGTCTTTTTAAATACTCATGTGTACTCTTCTATTACAAGGCAAATTATACTTCTTCAATCTTGAGCATAGTTAGAGCAGAAGTAGCACCACACTGGCTGGCAATAGAAACTGAAATACCTCTGTATAAGACTGCTCTTATCTGTAAATATATATGTGCAAACACTTGTGCATTGCAGACAAATCTTGTGCATACAGATGCCTTGCAGTGTTTCTCAGGCTTTGTAGCTGAAACCAGCTCTTGTTTCAGGCAATGCCCTGAGATCTTTGGGCCATTTCCTGGCGCAGGCAGAAATTGCCAGAAGCTTGCTAAAACCAGCTTTGGTTGGAAATTGCTCCTAGAAAGTTGTATGTGTAAAATCAGAAGCAAGTGGAGTGGGAGCAGCTGGAATTAGTGTTGGTTTCTGTGATCTATTTGTTTTAAGGAATCGTTTTGAAGTGACATTTACTCTTTGAATTTCTCAGATAATTCTGTTAAGGGTCCAAGCTGAAAAATAGTTGCTGAAATGTTTTTTAAAGGGTTCAGTAGACCTAAAGGCAGAGTGGCAGCAGTGTACTTTTGCAAACGCCAGTGGTGTTTTTCCACTGATCTTTTAGCATTCGTATTTGTGTAGTAGGATTCAGTATTACAAACCTTCCCTCTAAATTCTGCAGCAGCAGACTTGTAGTTTTCATAAGTTGTGTTGAATGTCTTTGAGTTCGTTGGGATGAACAGCAGGATGTGGTTTTCAATAGGGACATCAAAAATCTTCACAGATGTCTGGAAAACAACACTCAACATCTGTTCCCTTCCTCTTAAGTAGAGCAGGGAATCAGAGGCTCAGAATATCAGTGTCATTCAGTTCTGATATTGCAAGTTTTACTTCTTAAGGCTCTATTCCCAATCATTTCCATAACCCTGAGATTGCTTTCATTGTTTTAGAGAAGATAAAGTGAGACGAATCAGGAACTCCTCAGTATTTTCTATATTTCAGTAAAAATCTCATTGTTATTCATGGATTTTACAGTCAGAAGGGACAGTCTGACCTCCTGTGTAACACATACTGAAGAATTAGTGCTGCAGACGTGCTGAAAGTAAAAGGCAGTGTTACCTAGGGAGGCCCAGGTGCAGCAACTAGAGCCAACCGGGACACTTCCCTCACTTCTGCATGCCATCAGCAGCCTGCATCTCCTCCTCTGCAGAGAGCTGCCCTTTCTCATTCCACACCATGATCAGAGTTAATGGGGTACCCTCCCATGTAAACATTTCCATGCCTTGTCTCTCCTTCCTACACTAGCAATGGCTATTCCAGTGTTTCTAGTTTCTCTTGGCCCAGAGGCCCAGGGTGGTCCATGGGAACGGAAGGGTTGGAGACAGGGTGGAAACTGACCTTCCAACCTCCAACCCACCGAGCTGCCTCAGAAGCCTGAGGTTTGTGCCACCTCTGCAGGTCGGTGGTATTTACATGTTCAGGTGGGCTCATTGCTTGGCCAGCCCTTCCCTGTCCCCTTAAGAAACATCATCTTGCTAAGAGGGATGCACCCTGTGGTCTGGATTTGACCAAGAGCTGCTTGTTGGATTTTGCTGGGGTTCCTAGATATGTTCAGGGCTAGCCTAGTCAAACAACATTCTCAAACACTAAGGAGCAGACCAGCTCCTTATTTTCTGTATGCATTCCTCTGCAGGTGGTCACTGCCAGCAGAGTTCACAGTAACAACAGTTGTTAGGAAGAAAGACAACTGTCTTCCCTCTTCCCTGAATTCTTAACATGTAGACTTAATGTCTGGTGGGTAGGGTTTCCTCCCTCCCTACTTCCTTCCCATTTTTTTACAGTATTATAAGAGGTACCAGGAATGATAGCTTGCAGTAAGTGGGAAATAGCATGTGAAATATGTTAGCCAAATACTCCCTTCTATTCCAGGTAATAACTTGTCAAGGCACGTAAGCAGATTCATAACATGATGCCTGCATCAATCTGATAGCCTAAAACCCAAGAAATGAAGGGAGATTTCTCAGAGGTTGATGTGAAATGTTGCTGGCTGTCCTTCTTCTGTGGCCTTTGTTAATACAGTAAAAAAAATACACATACCTCAAGATTATATTCAGTGACCAAATCCAAGGTAAAGGTTTTGATTATCCTTGTGAGGTCCAGTTTGTTCCTTCTGCCATCTTCAAGCACTTCATTATGCACAGGTTTTCCCTTAGATAAACAGTGAAGTTTGAGGTTGCTTTATCAACTACAGGAACAAAAACACTGTCTTTAGGCTGAAATGTTGCTCTTGCTTTTGCTGTTTTATGATCCTCAGTAAGTGAAATTCCATAGCTTGTAAAATGAAAGTCATGGATTACAGAAGACTATAGCTAGAATCCAGGATATGGCTGACAGTTTTCATTTGCTTGTTGATCTCAATAAACTAACAGGTCTTTTCTACACTAGATGTACTATCTGTGACACACCCATTTCGGGTCTGACTACTTTGAGGCCTAAAGTTTGGTGCTGTTACTGTATATTTGTTCTTGTTGGCCACTTCTGATGAGGGCTGGAAGAAAAGATTCCTGATTGAAGGAAAAGGGAAGAGAGAATGTCAGCAGAACTCTGTGAACATCACCATGTTCAGTTCATGGTGCGTATGGGTGATTGGTGAACTAGAGCATAGGGATTCTGAATAAAATGGCTTTAAGTATAAACCAGGATCCTGAAGTGTGAGCAGACAGATGGAAAATATCCAGAGGTTGCTGTCTGCCTCTTCCTTATCTTTCTTGTCTGCAAATGCAATATTTTTTGTGTTAAGCTGTTTGAATTTCAGGTAAGGAATTATTTAACCTGAAAAAGTACCACCCTGCTTTTCCATAGCCCGAAGCTGCCACAGCAGCTTGTTGCACCTTACCTCGCTAGGCTTGCACTCCTACCTTCTTAAACACAACAAGAGCGTTCGTTTGGATGCCATAATGGGCACAGATGTCCTTGCTGCTTGTCATCCCAAAAGGCATCTCTGGCACATCTTTTGCAGTCTCACGGAAGACTTCCATGCTGTCGTTGTGAAGTTCCTAGTCCCAGAAAGAGTATTCATTAAGAGCTGTGTCCAGGATCCTTACAGGATATGTAGGAGTGAGAGCTGCAAGTGATGTGGGCCCAAAAGGCTTGTGAGGTGTAGGTGAGTGCTAAGTGAGTATGGTTTGCCACAATTACCTTCACGGGGAGATCTTCAGAATAGAGGAAATCATAGGAGTGCTGTGACAACACTAGCAGGTTCACTGTTCTGGCTAGTGTTGGCTGGGCTGGAGCAATATGGCTACTGAACAGCCCCCCATCGCCTTCCTGCACTCATCTCATCTGCCCTGCACTCCTCTGGCATTGCTACACTCTGCCAAGACTTCTCCAGATGGGGAAGGATTGAGCTAGCAGCTGCTCCCCTGCTCCAGCTCTGCTGCACAGCTGCAGACAGAGCTGCACAGACAAGAGGGGAGGGCTGCCTGCTTGCAGGAGGACCTGATGGATGTGTCTGGGGCTTTGACTGAGTGCTCCTCAAAGCAGGGATCTTGACTCCTACATCTGTCAAACAGTCACCGTTCTGTCTACCCTCGAACTAGTAGTCAACAAGCACGATGAAAGGCAGCAGCTCTTTCGGGTATGATTTAATCAGACAATTATTTCACACTGGATTAATAGCAATTTATATGCTGAGATCTCCCAACACATTTTGGCACTCACATTTGTGAGCAATCTGTGACTAATAGAAGGCCAAATGCACTCTTTATTTACTTGGCCACCATTGCATTAGTTTCCACCCCCCTGCATTTCTGACATGGCCTCGCTCATGTTGGTGCTCATCTACTGTTTTCTCAGGGAAATTGTGGAGTCCAGTCAGACACATCTGCAGGCACTATCTGCTATCAGCCTTTTGCAGGAGACTCCAGCATCACTGCCATACCAAAAGCGTCTCAGTCTGGTCCAGCACTGGAAAACTGCCCTTCTCCATACATGGCTGTGAGCAGATTGCTGCAAAGCAAAATTCTGGGCTCTGTGAGCATTTTCACAGTTTGTCCTATTATGCTGTTTGTGTTCACCACCTCTGTTACTCTGGGCAATTTGTTAATGAATCCTACTTTCCTCAGCCATAAAACATGGTCTGTCTGCTGTAGCCAGCACATTTGGGACCTTATCAGTTCAGGTATGAGTCCAGGCGTCGTGCCTTGAACTGGGCAGAAAGTTACCAGAATAAAAGTCTCTTTAGAGCATTGATTGAATGTTTCAGATAGTGAAGCTTTCAAGGACACAATGAAAAAGCAGAATTAAAAAACCTAGCCCTATTTTACTGACCTCTAACTGAGTGCTTTGACAGCTCATATTTACTTTATGCTATTTGGCTATTGCTCTGCATCATTCAGTCCCAAATCCTGAGAACTTTATTCTAATCTGGAAAGTAGTAGGATTTTATCTGAGAAAGGGCTGCATGATTTGGATCATACACAGTGCAATATTTTGACTTGCTATTCCCTGCAGATTTTTTATCTAGCAGGAGCTAAATAAACTGCTAATAAGTTACTGATGGAGCTCTTTTCCACTCCTCAAATGGAAAGATAAATAAAGGGCATTCTGGCATATTTGATGGTATTTATCGCCTTGTTTACGGATTTGAGCATGAAGGGAGCTTTCCTTCCCTTTGCCAAATATTCACGTCTGTGATTTTACACCATCTTTGAATAGAAATACTGTGATTAGGTGTTGTGGTTATGGCTGGCATGGAGTTTAATCTTCTTTGTAGAGGCTCACGCTGTTGTGTTCTGGGTTATTAATGGAAGTGGTGTTAGTACCCCAATGTTTTCACTTTTGAGAAGCTGTGCTTGTGCAGCGTTGAGCACTTTCTGCTGCTTGTGCTGCCCTGGCCTGCAAGGAAGGAGGCTGGAGGGTACAAGAAGTCTTTCAGCAAGTTCTGGGCCTTTTGGATGTGCAAGATTTGGTGGCAATGGAAAACAACATAACCCTAACAGATCAGAAGGGAAACCAGCCTTCTGAGCTCTCCAGTGAATTACCTTAAAAAAGCCAATCACTGCCAAATCATCAGCATTTATGATGGCTTCGACCTGATCAGTGGAGTTGATTAAAACTGTGCTGGGTCCAGTTTGTCTTTTGAGCCATGTGATAAAAGCTGAGGCCCGTCTGACTCCTGTGGCAAGGAAAAAAGAATTAAAATGACCTTCAAAATGAATGAGACTTTTCTGAGCAATCAAGATAGAAGCAGTGGAAGTTGAGAAGGATGCTGAACTTGGACTCCGTAGGACTGAGGTCAATGCTGATTCAAACCCACCTTCTTGGTCCCATCACCACTGTAATTACTGCCAGCTCTAGAAGATCAGCAGTGATGAGCACTGTTTTGTGGGACCTCTGCACCCTACTGTGTCCAGTTAATTGCTTGGAGTGTAGAGATGAGAAAATTCAGACAAGTAGAAAGCCTGTTCTGCAGGGTTTCATGTGCCCCACAAGTGAATCAAAGTCATAATAAGCTATAAAGAGCTATCGACCTGAGGTTTAATCCAAAATGTCTTCAAACCAATTGCAGATTTTATTGAACTGGCAGTTCAATTGATTTAGGTGTCAAAATTGTTCCTTTGCTGGTGCAGAAAGGATCTAATAGGTACAGAGATGTGATAAAACTCCCCAGTGGTACTGCAGCTTCACTTTTGGCTTAGACATGAGGAACAAAGCTGAAAACTGTCAAAGTTGTCCTTAAGTTCGGACATTCCATCTTTGCGGTTCCAAATTAACATTACTGTGTTCATAAGTTCATACTCAGTCCATTTATTTGGTAAATTCTTCTCAGGTTTTCAGGAGTTTTAGAAATCTTAAATCTCTTTAAAAACAGTTTCTAGTTATTGTGTTTTCTAAGGAAATGGAGCCATAAATTGAGGCTCTCAGCCATAAAAAAGCCCCTTCATCTCTGTGAGCCTGGCAGCCTTTTTGAATTAGAACAAAAGTCCAGCATAGGGTTAATGAAAACTGTACATGAAAACGTCTGCATGCGTTATGCTGGGAAGCACCAGAATCAAGATGTGCTGTACAAGTGGATAATCAAAGATACAAGTCCTAGTACTGTGTATTTTAACAAAGCGGCAAGGTCAAAATTGAGTCATACCATTTTACTGCCATCAAGTCATTTTGCAGCAGGCTGCACTGCAACTAGTTTAAAATATGGCTTTTTTGGTGGTGGTGGTGGGGTGTTTTTTTTTTGTTGTCATTGGATTTTTTTAAGGCCAAGCTGGCAGACATGGACTGTAAGGTGTGCAGGCTGCAGAGCAAAGCACAGAGCACTGCCTAGCGGCCACGCAGGGCTAGGCTTCTACCCACATTCAGAGCCGGGCTCTCGCAGCTTTGTGTCAGCAATATAACCTCTCAGCAGGTTTTCCATGTGCAGAGTATTCCTGCTGCTGCTCTACACGGCCTGCAACTTGTTTCTTCTGAGCAAATTCTGGCCTTGGAGTTGTAAATACCGATTTCTGCAATGCCTAGGATTTGCTTGTGGATGCCCAGTGTTTGCAGTTATACTTGCTAGGTAAGCTTTCACTAGCAATTGCACAAGCAAATCAGCAAAGTGTGATTTAAGTCATTATGAGCAGTGTATGTCTCTGAACAGTCAGACTGCAGGGGAGAAGCCAGTTTGCTAACTCCTTATGTGCTGCTGGGAGGTGTCTCTTAAATAGCAGCTCTCAGCTGAAGGATGGCTATGTGCATCTTGTGTTACAATGCTCTGTGTTCTCTGGCTCTCTCAAGCATGCTTGACAAGTTAGTTTACCAATATAAAAATGTTTTCAAGTCAGCCCTATAGATTTAATCAGAAACTTAAGTCGGAGCTTTCACTCTCATGTATCAGCACCTCTAATATGAGTTCTCTATGGCAAACTGTGCTTTCAGTGGCATTTGTGCAGGAGCTATTTGCACAACTGTAGATTATGGGGAACTTGGGTACGAAATTCAATAGCTGATGTACAAGGAGAAGCAAGTTACTAAAAATACTTCAGATCAGCTTTCAGCAGAGCAGCCACAGGAGCTCAGGAGTTGAAGAAACCTGAGCACTCCGTTGTGTACAGGCTCAGAAACAAACTTCACAATCCCTTTTTAAACTTGTGACTCAAGTGTACTTGCTCAGAGCACAAATGGAGGCTTAGGCAAGTCATGACATTGCTGCTAACTCTGTAAAATTGAACGTTTTTAGGAAGAAGAACTAAAAGGAGAGGGGAGGGGAGAGAGGAGAGGAGGAGAGAAGAGAAAAGAAATTACTTGTCTGCACTTTCATTGGAAGAAAAGCTCTAGCAAGGCCTGGATTTCCAAGGATTGCTCATCTCTCCTATCCCAATATTGTTGTTTTTGCTGAGTAACTTTCCCCAAAAGATTTGAAATTATTCCATAATTTCTTTTCTGAGCCATGTATGAGCTCCCTCTGATGGCTGCACTGTCAAATTCTTTTCTTTGGCTTTGTTCAGCATTTGTTGTTAAATGCAGCATATTCCTGCAGCATCCTGTTGCAGGTACAGCACCTGTGGAAGCTGCAGTGAGCCAGCAGAAGTGCAAACTGAGTAGGTTTGGGACCAAATTCTTGTTTGGTGTAACTTTTATTTATGGTTTTTGTTTGTTTGTAGTATGTGGGAGTGTGTGAATTTGGGGGTGTTTGTATGTCCTCAGAAGAATTATGCCAGCTGTGAGCTTGGTGTGTGAATTCAACAGAGAGAAGCACATTCAGTTATAAAAGTGGAAGACCAATTAAAATCAAAGTTCTTGTATGGGTATGGAGTTAATTGCATGTTTAATACCATGGGCACAAAGAGTTTGCATAGCCTTTATCTGAGCATCCTCGGATAAATTTATCCTTGGCAGGAAAATAGGTCAGCACATCCTGTCATCAGCAGTGCATAAGATAATTTACCTTTGCAGTCTATAGGAGCCTCCCTGATGCCATCCACAAAAAATTTCACGGTAGGAAACTCTTGAATATTAAATTCTTTTCTCAAATCATGTTGGTCTGTGACATCTATTTTGCCAAACTGGATTCTTGGAGCTTCTTTCTTAAGCAGTCGCGCAGCCTCAGCAAATTCTTTCGACACATTCTGAGATGCTTGAGATAAAGAAACATCTGGAAAGGGTCAGCCAAAAGAGAATGGGTTACACAGGCTCCAGTGAGAAGCTCTGCAGCAGAAATTATTTTGTCAAATAGTAGCTGGAGGGGTTGGATAAAGGCCATCTATGACTCAAATAAGAGAGAATTTATCTTTACTTCTTATTTCTTTGTGTTGATTCTGATTGTTCAAGACTACATGAGTACTTGGACTAGTCAGAGTGGATAATTAACAGGACTGCAATAGTCTTCTGTTGGCAAGAAATGACTTATAGAGTAAAAAAGTAAGTTTGACAGAATATCCTGAGTAGGTACCAAAGGGAGTTCAAGGGTAGAGCTTGTACTCACATTGAGACTCTTTGTAAGATGCTAGTTTTGTAAGCACTTCATTGGGATAAACTTGTGTAATTCAGAAACTACTTTCTCCACATAAGATATGGAAGGGAAGGAGAGAATAAGAGAATATGTTCTTACAGACTGATAGTGGTTCTAAAATAACAGGTGTTTGTGTGTGCCATGTGCCAGCCCTTGGCTGGCTCAAATGGCAGTTGTGGTTCATCAGCTAATTTTATTGCTACTTTACAGAGATTTTCTGAGATTTAATTATAACTTCAGTTTCCTTTCTCGTAATTATAGAGATGCTCTTGCTAACATTTTCCCCCAGTAAATTTGCAGCATGATGTCTCTCAGCACAAAAACACCACAGTACTATCTCAGTCTTGGCTGAGTTCGATCCACTAGAGATGAAACTGCAGAAAACAGAGATCCCTAATGGAAGTTCTGCTCTGTCAACAGGAGAAGTAGCATATCTACCATATAAAAACACTGCTGTTTCTCGAGAGCAAATTTGTTGAGCCTTTATGAAACATCATTACTTAAAATGATTAGAGATGCATGAAGTCTTTATTAAAACACGGGGTGTTTGCTGTGCTGTTGAGTGCTGGTACGTAATGACTGCATATGGAAAGGGTTAGCCCAAATCCGTTAGGCAGAGATGTTGGGCTTTCTAAGAAGATGTGTTGCTCTGGACTTGGAATAACGAGTAGAAGTCACGTGGTGATTAGGGATCCAGTACCTTCGGGCTAATTCCAAGGCAGTGGTTTACACCAGAGGCAATTTCACACAGAGGGTTGTGATGTATTGGAACAGGTTGCCCAAGGAGGTTGTGGATGCTCCATCCCTGCAGGCATTCAAGACCAGGCTGGATGTGGCTCTGGGCAGCCTGGTCTGGTGGTTGGTGACCCTGCACACAGCAGGGGGTTGAAACTAGATGATCATTGTGGTCCTTTTCAACCCAGGCCATTCTATGATTCAATGATTCAATTTCAATATAACGACTATTTTTTCCCTAGTAATGTAAGGTTGCACAGATGTTTTACCACAGCTGGGAATCTGGAAGATCAGAAGCTTACTGCACATGGAATGGAACTCTCTCAAGAAGAGGCAAAATAAATTGTTGGTATATTCCAGACAGAGAAGATGAAGATGCCTGGAGGGCTCCCCAGGTATACAGGTATCAGTAAGCATTATGGGCATTACATACATACGTAGATTGTCTGGGGGATTTTAGGATCCATTTTTCTGTGAAATATTTCAACTTCAAAGATGTATTTTGTTTAAAGAATGATCTCTTATCACCAAATGACCTGAACCCCATCTCACACAGCCATGGCTATTTTGTGAAGTGTCCCTGCAGGACACTTATTTGCAGGGGAGAGTCCATAGCAACATTTCTGCAGCAAGTTTACCCAGACAGCAAGTGTTAAAGAGCAGCATCTCATTTTTTAGCACCTTTCCTGATGACCACAGTTTCCTTTATTTTAAGAACTGCTATAAGAAAGCCTTCCCCCAAAGGTAAGGAGGAACAGATGTTATATATACCCTCATTCCCCAAGGAAAGGTGCTGGGTGGGGGAGGTTTGTCAGATTTTCCATTTCCTGAGCTAAGTCTGCGTATTAAAGGCTTTAAGTGCACTTCTTGTATTTTAAGTCTCACATGTCAGCAACTTAAACTCTGAGTTTTGATTTCCATGAACAGAGAACTAGGTTAATGTTGAAATCACACACGCATTGAAAGCAAAGCCTGAAAAACTGGAAGGCAATGCAGATTTTTAACCTGTATCAGAAATGCTGACTTTTATATCTCAAGCCACTAGCACTCTTGTTCAATGCAAGAAGAGAGAAACCAGACCTGCTTCCCAGAAGAATTTACAGTATTGCTGCATAAGGATTAAGAACAGGGCATCATCACAGAGCATCTCAGTCCTAGAGAGAGTGTCAGAGTATGTTTAACCCAAAGCCTCGCCAAATGGATATGTTGCAAGTGGGAAGAACAGCAGAAATTTTGTGCTCTGAACACTGTGATGACCTGAGTAAGCAACTACTTTGTTTCATGGTGTCGTGTAGCCAGCTACTATATATTGCAATGTGGGCAGAGATGCTTTTTGCTGATGCATACACATCTTTCGTGACCCTAAAGCTTCCTTTAAGTGACAATACATAGAAGTATGATGAGTTCCTCTTTTCTTTAGCTAATTGCTGATGGCCTCCAGTTTCATTGGGCAGTCTATACCGATGTCTGGTTATTCCTGCAGACACTGTGAATATGTCTGTTGTCATGCTAAATACTGATTTCTTAGCTGTTAGCTCCTGACATGGTCAGAAAGTCACTTCAGGAGTCCTACTTTTCTTCTTTCCTGTGTAGTCTGCTCTTACAGTTTTCACTAAAGATATATAATTTTCTGTGTAGAAGAATGGTTTCCTGTTTAACATATTAGACTGGAAGCGAGAAAAGCAAGGTATTGATCTTGCTGCAAATGCACATTTTCTTATGTGACCTTGAAAGTGTTCCTGTTCTACTCTACTGTGCAAAATACAGCCCATTATCTCCTGTGTTGACTTCTGTACTTTGAATCTGAACTGATTTAATGTTTGCAGTTTGCAGTTCAGTCGAGGTCTTCTGCTATGCAAACACTGAAGATTAATCAGGAGTTCAGATCCTTATACAGAATGTTCAGTTAAAAAAAGCATGTATAAGGACATCTAGATAAGGGATAGATGCTAATCAATAGGACTGCATCCAGCAACTAGAATATCATCTAGTGATTCTAGTGATGCTTGTACCTGCTTGGACATGAACTTCCACCATCCAGCTCCCATTTAAAAGCATATTTTGCAAATAAAACAAGTGTCTGTTTCAGACAGTGTACTCTTAAGGACAGAGACAGATTTCCAACAAAGCCTACATGAACGAGGCCCCCACATAACACTCTCCCTCATGATGCATTAGGTTCCTGTATAAAGCTTAGTTATCAGATATACATGTTTGGGGGTGTTTTTGAATGTTCCCATTCTCCATGTAGTGAGCAGATTTCTGCATTGCTGGAATCAGCTCCTAGCACACAGTGAGTGTGCTTTGGATGCTGGCGTTATGAGTGAGCTGACACACTGATTTAAAATCAGTCATGCTCCGTTCACTGAATGGAAGTCTCCCTTCGCATATATACACAGTCAGCAGTGTCTCATATGTTTCAGAAGCGTCACCTTCTGCTTTAATGCCTTGGGAAGGAGGTGAACGTCTTTAAGAGTCACCCTATCTTGCCTATTAAATGTCATTATCCCAGCACCGACTGCCAGTCACAGGCTGCAGGAATCCTATGGCTGGTCTCGTGGCTCACTACATGCATAGATCTGCTAGAAAAGGTAAATGTTTCTTTTATTTTTATCTTTTTGAAATAGGTGGAGATTTGCTTGGAGAGCAAAGTAGCAGTGCGATGCACAAATGCACAAAGTGTTTGTCCTTAGGTTATAGAAAGACAATGAAAATGTTACCACCCAGATAAATATGACAGGAAAACTAGTGACAACTGCTGCACAGAGGGACCTCGACAGGCTTTAGAAATAGGCCCGTGTGAACTTCATGAAGCTAAGGCTAAGTGCAGGGTCCTGCGCTGGGTCAAGGCAATCCTCAGTGTTGTCAGCGTCTGGAAGAAAAATTGACTGAGAGCAGCTCTGCAGAGAAGAACTTGGAGATGAAAAATGGGATTTGAACCAGTAATGTGCTATTGCAGCCCAGAAAGCCAGCTGTAGCCTGGGTTGCACCAAAAGTGTGACATCAAGTGGAGATAAGTGACTGCCCTGCTCTGCTCCACTCCTGTAAGATCCCACCTGGAGTCCTGCATCCAGCACTGAAAGACACGGAGCTGTTAGAGCAGGACAGCCATGAAAATCATCAGAGGGCTGGAACGCCTCTCACATGGAGAAGTGCTGAGAGATTTTAGCCTAGAGAAGAGAAGTCTGTGGGGACTAAGTTAATACATGACTGAAAATGGTCGCGGTTGGTGGCTGTTTGCAGTAGTACTTGGAGTGTTTGTGTTTATAAGTGGACACATTTCATCCTCCCTGTGGTGCTTAATTGTTGTTGAAGTGCTTGGGATTTTTTGTTAATTATCTTGTTTTTGAGGATAAAAGTTGAAAGCAACAATATTCTGCAATGCACTTCGCCACAGGGGTTCATATTCAGTTAACACACAGTGTAAATAACAAAACTCTCCCATGCAGGCAACACTCATGTAAGATCTACCATCTCTTGGAGGCAAGTGCTCTATGTTCCCTATGTTAGCATGCAGCTGAGTGATACTTAGATCAGTTTAACACTAACGGCAATGCTGCAGACTGCAGCAGAATGAGGACCCATTCATGTGAACTTTGAAACTGAGTGCTCCTAGCACAATCAGGACACATAATTCAGATAAGAGAACGGGCACAATGCCATGTGCTGCTTGTGCTGTTTTCAGACATTGTTCACTGTTCTTTCACAAAAAAAAAAAACTAAATTGAAACTAGACTCTCTGTTCTTCTGCCCTCCCCCACCTCCTTTGTGCTGCCCCTTCAGTTACTTTCTCATTGCAGAAAGCAGTCGGGATGAAGGCAGAAGAATGTTGGATTTCTGGATCATTACTCCGTTTCCATAATGGGAATGTGCCCAGTGCACTTCGCTCGGCTCATTAGGGTACTGACACTGCACAGCAGAAAATCAGCAGATGTTTTTATATTAAATCTTGCCTGAAGGAATACAGAGCTGTGACACAGTGAGGGTGGAACTGCAGAGGCACCAGGAGGGCCTGGGAGTCGCTGGGCAGAAGACATCAAAGCAGGCCTTTCTTCACTGAGTATTCTGCCACTGGTAAGTAGATACTGTTATACAGCAGGGAAAGGGTTGGGGTTTTCTCAATACAAACAGACATAAGCCAGATCCTAGAGCATTAAATCCAAATTTGGAGCTTACACTTTTCCCCTTCTTGTACAAGTCCACTTTGTGGGGTGTATGGGATTCCTTTGCATTCTTTCACTGCATTGCCACGACTGAGAAAGGGTTAGAAGAAGAATCTCAGGTCTTGCATTCGTTCTGGATTTCTAAAACTAATTCCTAGCAGCCCCACAAATTCCCTATGTGGGAATATTGCTCTGTCTCTCATTATCTCAATTCCCATAGTAGTTCCATGTTCACATAGTTTACTTAGCCTATTTTAAGGAGTAGGGCACAAAAAATTCTTGATGGGCTCTCTGTGCATGTGCATGTCTGATCTTTATCCTTTTCATTCCATGGCAAAGCAAATTCTAGAGATGTGAACCAGATAGGCTCAGGTTTCCCACATCCTGGGCCAGTGCTGCAGGACAGGATGCATTTTCACTGCCTTGAAGACTAGTTAGTGCCATCATCTCCAAAGGGACCTGCTGAGTTTGAGGCTGGAGACTTCCAGGTAATGTGTCTTGGCTGAGGAACTTTGAGTGATTTTATAACTCTCTGTAGATGTCATTCTGGTTTGTAGGAAGAAGGGCAGTCCATGGGTTTTCAGTAAGCCCTTCAGATAGATGCAGTGACCTTGAATCCAAACCAGAATGCAGTGAGGCTCACTGGTCAAGATGTGGTAGGGGAGCAGTGCTTCCTCTCTGACTTTATCCAAAGGTGCAGAGTGCAAGGACATGGTGTGTTCATCCTCTGGTTCTGAAGGAATCCATTTGTGAGAGTGGTGGAGTATCAGATGGAGGGCCAAGACTTCCCTGAAGTAGGAGCAGGAGATCCTAGTTTAGGTCTCCTACATACTGTGAGTGCCCAAGTCTCTGAGCTACTATATTCTGAACAATTCTTTATTCATCTCTCATTTTTCATGGAACTTTTCACATCTTCTTCCCATTTGGTATTAGGTTGAAATCCTGAAATGCATTGCAGAATACAGGTGATGATCAGCTCTGCCAGCAGCAAGGAGGCTTGGCTACAAACTCCTCCCAGTCTTGGACATTTTGGTTCAGTGCTTTGAATCAGCTCTTAAAAAGGTTGAGAATAGAGCTTGAATGGGGATTTTCTGATACAATATTTTTTCACCAAAATATCACATCTTTAGAGGGAACCAAAGCAACTCACGACTGCAGGATGAATTTGGCAAGTAGCTTTAAATCCTCAACAAATAATAAGAACATATATATATTCCTGCTAAATTTCAATGTTTCAAACATGTCATCTAAATGTTTAATTTTTATAATAAATTTCTAAAGTGATTGCTCTCAAAGTTTAAGGAATATGTTAGGTTTTGTAACAGTTTGAGGACTAATGAAATGTTTAGTATGACCCAAAGTTATTTTTAGTTTTATTAATTCATCTCATCTGCTTCTGCAAAGTTAGGATATTGCTTTAACTTCTAATAGCTATTCCAGATTCAGGATAGATTTGGGATTTGCATCTTGTGCTTAATGCTTACCTGCCTTCAGAGCAGAGCTAGGCTGCAAAATGTGCAATTTAAGGCTGAGCTGGTGTGTGTGCTGAGCTCAGTGAGTGCAGCACAACTGATAGCAGGGTGAAGCAATGTCAAGCTCAGGGAACAGAGACAAAGCTTTTGTTTTCTTAAGCACATTGAAAAGTCTATTGTCCATGATCAGTAGACACTCCCATAGTAAACTTATCTCAGAAAAGGTTCCTATCTTAAGTAGTATCTTCCCCTGCTTGTTTGGTTGAACTGTCTCTACTTGGAGATTTACAGCATTTTTATTTACACTGCAGTCTCTCATAGGACTGACTCCTTTATCTCTGCTGTAACTCCTCTCTCTGCACCAATCATAGTGCACGGTGTTTAATATTAAATATGCTGTGCCTCCACACATAATTTCTGTCCTTCTGAAGGCTGAATGATCATTTCTGGTCCAGCAAAGCACTAAGCACAAGGTATGCAAGCATGGAATCGTAAACACACTTGTTAAAATTCAACGTGAATGTCAGTGATGATCTGGAGAAGGAGTGGGATGAGCACTGCTCCATGGGACTGGCCTCCCTGATAGGTTGTATGAAGCAAGCTAGTAAAACACATTGGAAAGACCAATGCCATCCATAGGGCTTCTGCAGCCCCACTGTGAATGAGTTTTGCAGAATTGCTCTTTTTAACTCCTACACCTCATTGTGGCCTCTATGGGCTTACTGGGGCCACTGGCAATGAAACTGAGAAGGACCTTTTGAACATGAAATGGCATCCTCAGGTTTCCAGTCATGAACTGTAACACACAACTCCTTGAAGGAGTTTTGCTCTGGCAGTAAAGAGTTTGTGCTACCAGCAAGCTGTTCAGAAAACCTCCCCTTGTGGAGGAGGAAGTCCTGTAGTGTCTGAGCTTTTAGGTGGGTGCAATCACGAGACCATTTTTTGGCTTTTGCTTTTGTGATTTACTTTTTGTAATGCCAGACCTTCTAACTCACAGAATTAGTTACTCCCCGTGAGGAATGAGCAGGAACATAACAGAAAAACCACAAGCCTGCCTCCACCTAATCAAGTGCTGATTTCAGGGAGTCTTGCAGACCTGTATCATACAGTTACAGACACTAAAATAACGTACAGAGCCATTCCCTAAAGCCCAAACACTTACAGAGGAGAGAAGCCATCTGGCGTAAATCTCGTACAAAGTGTGGATGAAAATGTAAGAGAGAGGAAAGCCCTCTCTGATTTCTGAACACACAGAGTTTCACCCATCATCTCTGTGAAACACACTTGCAAGATTAGGCAGCGGAAGCAGAGAATGCAAAGTCAGAGCTGCACACATGTAAACCTATCTTAGTATCAGTGTTATGGAGCAGGCTGGTGCTCAAATACTCCAAAAAGGAATCAGTGATTGTAGTTATTGTCAGAAATAGAGACGTGGTGGACATAGAACAAGGGCTGCCAGAGGACAAAGCAACAGTAGAACAGGTGTACCTTTGTGCTCCAGCATCAGCTGTGCTCTGCAGAGCTGCCAGGAAAAGAGACAGACAAAGCTGATACTCACAGAACTCCACCAGCAGGTACTTCGTTTCCTTCAATGCTCTGTCAAAGTTGCTCTTTTTCAGCAAGAGTATGCTGTTCTCCTTTCTTATTCTGGGGAGTCTGGCTTTCTTTAGCTTTCTTTCATTTGGGCTTATGCTCTCTACAGCCAGGAAACCTGAGAGAAATAACAATGGCAGAAAGAAGAAATGATGCTTCTTCATCTTGCTCTACCTTTATTCAGTGACCAAAAAGAAAGGAGCAAAGGAGCACTAAGCAGCAGTATTTGCTGCTCAGATGGCTGCTGTTTTATCAGCCAAACTTAGAGGCTGATAAGGTTGTTAAATTTACCATCAGTGGAGCCAAATGCACCTTTCCACTGGAAGGTTAACGTAAGTACTTCCCCATCTCTAGCAGTGTTTGGAAAAACAATTTCTGTGGAGATAATAGGTTTACAGTTGCTGTAAGTAATAAGAACCCTGGAGAGAAGGTGGGAGAGCAAGGGAAGGGAAACATGCCCACAGAAGCATAAGTCAATTTGACAACCTGCTCTTGTGACCGTAACCCAGCACAGAGCTACAGACAGGACAGTAAGTGAGGTAACTAGAATCAGAAGATCATAGAATCATAGAACTTTAGAATAGCTTGGCTTGGAAGGGACCTCAAAGATCATCAACCCCCTGCCATGGGCAGGGTTGCCAAGCAATAGATCAAGTGGTAAATCAGACTGCCCAGGGCCCCATCCAACCTCCAGGAATGCAGCATGCACCACCCCTCTGGACAACCTGCTCCGGCTCCTAGGAAAAGTAGATGATAGCAGTTCCTCTGGTTAATACCTGTTTGTCTGTTGTGCTTGTGAAGCTACATCGTGCAGATTGATTCAGGGTAAGCTCTCTGATGAAGTACCATGTTGTAGCTCAAGAAAGATACCTACTTTGTAGGTTAAACCAGAACATTTTGCCGTTGATTCTCAGCTATTGAACAATTTCATGCGATGTGGACAGCTTGTGACCCAAATTCGTTAGCTAGTATCTGTACCGTAATTGAAGGCTCCAAATGTTTCATTTCAACCTTTGGATAGCTTTCAAATGTGAACTCTGAAGCCGAAATATTTGCCAGCTTCTAATGGTAGCAGGCACACCTATGATCCTTGACCCGTGTCTAAATTTGTAGTCTAGGGTGTACACCAAAAGGTGCAGTGTCTGATCAATCTAGAGGGCGAGGACAGAGACTACTTGAGGATGGATCTGTCCAGTTGAGAAGAACCAAACTAACAGTTAAAGAGATTTTATTCTTGGAGAGGTATAAGTGTAGCTTCACTCTTTCATGCTCTTAAGCTAAAGGATGAAAAATTTAGTATTAGGAGGGTACTTCTGAAAAGTGGTTGGTGATCTTGATTGTGGTTGATGTGCTAGTTTCCACTTTTTGGGATTGCTTCAGATTAGGTTGTTTTCATACCTGGTGAGGAAGGCTTGGTTTCAAGTGAACTCTTCCTTGTAAATCTCAAAGGCTTTGGGTTGTAATGCACCTTGAGACGTGTCTGATTAGCACTTGTACAGGGCGACTAATGAAATCAGAGAGCTGTATACTCAGGCTGCTTTCAAGATAAGATCACACGTAAATACAGACACAGCAATCAGGTTCTAAAGGGAAGGAAGAAAAAAAGCAGGAAGATAAGAGTCTCCTGTTTGACTTTGTGGTTGTTTTCTCTTTGTAACAGAGAAAACATCTGTTATTCATCTCTTTTCCAAAGCTGTCTTCCAAGTAATATCCTAGGAGGGTAAAAACCATCTTTCAGAATAACAGAGGAAAAGGAACAAGACCTATTTGATCTGAACATATCCTGTTGTAAGCTACCCCAGCCTAAGGCTCCCAGAGCACAGGTGGGATGACAAAAACATCTGCTTACAGAGCTGGTTTTTCCCTGTCTGCTACTGAAACTAACAGCAATCAGATCAAATCCCTTCTGAAATCTCCTACAAGGGAATAAGCACAAATTTGGAAGGGGCTTCTAATCTCCAGGAGGGAAACTGGAATAAGAGGAGAATGATACGAAACTCAGTCCTTCCAGGACACAGGGAAAGATTTCCGTAGATTTAATGAGGTCACTAGATCCCTAGGGACTTGATTAAACCCATGAATTTAATCAGATGATTCTGCATCTATGAGTAAAGATCCAATTTTTTTGAGTTCCCAAGCTGGGCTGTAAATAACTGCCTGTACCTGTATGTTGTGTAGGACAGAAGTGATGGAATTTTCTTTGCACGTTTTACAATGTGTAAAACGTGATGCACCTTCAGATGAAGGGAAAAACAAATGGAAGATTTTGGAATTTCATATTTGCCTGCATACTCTTTGTTTTGAGTTTATTCCATGCCCCCAGCAAAATCAGAACCCACAAGGAAAAAGAGATTCAGTTTTATAAATGAATTATTTGGTGTGGAGAATCGCCACCTAGTGTGCATGTAAGACATAACATAATTACATGGACTCCTGAATCTCAGAATCGTATCATGGATATCATAGATGGTATCAATCTAATTTACAAAGTGTCCCGAGCTCAACACATTTCCTGACTTTTAGCAGTAGACCATTTCATTTCTGTGAGCAGTCAAAGCATAAAACTTTGAGAGATCAAGAGATACGGGATTTTGATATCAAGAGATATCAAGAGATATGGGATTCATTCATGAGCTGAAAAATTAGAGAACAAAGATGAAAAAACCCCAGAATATCTGACTGTTTCTAAACACAATTTCTTTCACTGCAGATGTCCAAACCCTGTAAGTGTTCATCTGGATTTTTTTCCCACTGCCTGATAACTCTTCGTTTATCATGAGGACGTTTATGATATCCCGGATTCCTCAGTGCTTGCAGATTCTGAGGTCTCCTTCCAGACTTTTCCATGGATGTGACAGGCTTCTTACGTCCCAGATTATTTCATATTATGACTCTGTAAACCGGTGTGAAAAGGAACTACCCAAATATTTCAACTTTGCAAGTGATGTCTTGGATGAGTGGCTGCAACTGGAAAAGGTAGTTATCTTCTTCTATTTTATAGACATTGGAACAAATACCAGACAATAAAAACCAATTTTTGTGATAGATGCTGGATAATAGTAGCTGAAAATTACAACTCAGTATTTTCTTTTCTTTGTCAGAAATGTGGGCATCACTCCAAGGGACTGATTACCAAAGACTATTTGCGTAGTCTGGAGTTATTTTGGATTGAAACTAAACCTCTTAAGGTTTATCATCTTATTTAATATGTTCTGTTGCTGTGTTCTAGGATGGAACGCGACCAGCAAATCCAGCTTTTTGGTGGATAAATGATGAAGGGGAGGAGGTGAAGTGGAGCTTTGAAGAGCTGGGATTTCTGTCCAGGAAAGCAGCTAACATACTTTCTGAGACATGTGGTTTGCAGAGAGGAGATAGAGTTCTAGCAGTTCTGCCTCGTGTCCCTGAATGGTGGCTACTGAGTATAGCCTGCATCCGGACAGGTGAGTTGTCTTATTGATCTCTGAGATACAGAAAGGATGCAGAAAATAAATAGATGTGAAAAAATTGCTCTGTCAATCTGAAAAGAAAAGAAAAAAAAGGAGGGAGAAAAAAAGTAAGCAGGAATTAGCTGTTCTTTGCTATGCAATTATTCTTTTATATAGAAGGAGAGTTGGCAGCACCCACACAGGAACCTAAACAACATTACAAACTAGATGCTGAGCAGACCTTGTTTGATTAAATGCCATCCTTAGTTGAAGCCAGTGGAGGCTGAATGGTTACAATCTGAGGCCAGATATGACGTATTATCAGTATGGACAGTTCTAATGCAGTAATATGACAATAATAGTTAATAATTCAGTACAGTACTTTTCTGCTCTGCTGTTATTTCCACAGATTCTTCAGAAGATTTTGACCCATCACCTTTCCAGTCTGCAAAACATCCATGATAGAATAATTCAGCATCAACAGGGACACATACAAGCGTTTTTGTATTGTTTGCTCTGTTGCAGGTTGCAGATGGTACTGAGGCTCAGGGAACCCAGTTCTTTTGTATCCAAGTTTTTTTCCTGTATTATGACATGGGAATATCATTCAGTAGCTCAGTTCTTCAGTTTCCCAACTGAAAAATTTGGTAGACATCTCTGAAGGTGCAACAAGACTGAAATCAATCATATATGTTCAGACTATTGAAATCCTTGGGAAAAGGATGTATAGAAATCCAGGAAATTCTTTTTTTTCCCCTCTGAAACTGTGATACCAATCACATTCTGCCCATTATCCAAACTCACATTTGTTCATGCTACAAAATTAATACAAGCTAGACAGAGATGTTGACTGAGCAATGTGTGTAAGCTACCTGAACTCAGTCTATTGAGTTCTGTATCATGTTGGAGGTATTAATTCCTTATTAAAATGAACAATGTCTTTATTCCACACTATCATGTTGTATAAACATCATAAAGACAACTGGACCATTTTCCAAATTCTTTGTTTCTTTTTTTCCAGGAATTGTCTTTATTCCAGGAACATCCCAATTAACAGCCAAAGATATTTTATACCGACTCCAGGCTTCGAAGGCCAAGTGCATCATTACCAGTGACACCCTGGCACCTGCAGTGGAATCTATCTTGCCTGACTGCCAGTTTCTGAAAGCCAAACTAATTGTAGCCAAAGGGAACAGAGATGGGTGGCTCAACCTCAAAGAACTCTTTGCGTGAGTATCCAGTTGTCTTAGCATCATCTCTGTGAAATAAAGGAAACTGTGTCAGTCAGGTGACATTACTGAGTTTTGACATTCCAAAATACAGATGAATTATGTTTTTCCTCTGCCAACTCACTATTATCACTGCATTAAGTACAAATCCCTCCAGCATACCTCTTGGGAGCTGGAATCAGATCTTTGAGCTGCTCCTTACACAGCATCTTGGAAGCAGAGACCTTTTTAGATGCTGACAACTGTGATCACAACATAAGAGCACAGAGTACTGATCTTGAAGTCATGTTGTGCTTGTCTACCAGAGCCCAGCCTAATGGCTCTTGAATTCTGCGATAATACAACTGTTGCCAATTTTTGCTGCCCAGCTGACATGGCATCAGCTGTTTCTTCCCTTGACTATCTTGATAGCTCAGACAGTCTGGATAGTTCATCAGCATCTTGAACTTCAGTAGTATAATGTGTGTCTAAGAGCACCTTATCTGGTATCATAGCATGAATATGGCTTCCATTGACTTTGAGGTGGGAGATGGTATGTGCTGAGGCATGGCTTTGCAGCTACCTGCTGTTCCACAAAAAACACTTTCAGAGCCATTGAAATATAGCTGTAGACAGTCACTGGAATAGGCTCTAGGTTTTCACATTGTGAAAATTATGATGTATGGAACACAAACGTGATTAACAAAATGTGCTCCCTAACTCTTATGTGTACCATCTGATGCAACTATTTATTTTGTGAGCTCATATATTTTAGTGCCAACTGTTTTCCTATTTAACTCCTAAATCTTAAAAAGTAAAATTTCCTTTGTGGAAAATGTAAGTGTAGTAACCATCACATAACTATTTCTTCTCAAGGGTGGCATCTGCTGACCATAAATGCATTAAGACCAGAAATGAAGACCCAATGCTCATCTATTTTACTAGCGGAAGTACAGGCTCTCCAAAAATGGTGGTGCAGTCCCACAGCAGTTACGGCATCGGATTTGCAACCAGTAGCAGGTATTGTTCCTGCATGCTCTCAGTGTCTTGATTAAATGACATAATCAAAGAATGACAGGTGTTGGAAGGGACTTCTGGATCACCTAGTTCAACACTCTCTGATAAAGCAGTTCCCTACAGCAGGTTGCACAGGAAAGCACCCAGTTGGGTTTTGAATATCTCCAGAGAAGGAGACTCCACCACCTCTCCAGGCAGCTTGTTCCAGGGCTCTGTCACCCTCACAGTAAAGAATTATTATTTTTTAAAATGTAACACTAAAAACTGCAATAAATGCAGGCATTACATCAGCGTAGGATCTTGCTTCTTCTTCCTCTTTCTTCTCTCAGGGTGAAACAATGGTTATTGAAAGTTTTTTGTACACTCGGTTGAAAACATCAGCCACGGTGTTTAATCACTCACAGGGCTGATTGCAGAGTAGCAGTCAGGATAGCCTCCTTGTAGCAAAACCAGATAAAGTCGAGTTCTTTGGTATTATGTAAGCCTTCCTTGAGAACCAAAAGCCCCTGGATCGTAGCATCTGAAAAGTCACGGTTCATTTGGAATCTAGTTTGAGACTTACTTACCTCCACTGAACATCACTCTCATTTGTACTTACCATGAAGGGAGAAATTCTGTGAAAAATAAAAGATACATGTCCTTAGGCATTCTCTGTTGAAAGCTGGTAGTACAGAGTCAACAAAGCTAACTTGGTTATTTTCCTAGAGAAGTAACCTGTGATTTGGCTGATGTCTCTGATCCACAAGGTGAGAAAAGCCTACTCCAAATGACCAGCTTTTGGTTTGAATCCAATTGCGTAACACATTTCAAGGCTGTTTTGGGCTGTTCAGGAGTGAAACATGCTGGAAATGTTAAGCAGGAGGAAATGAATGGAAACAAGAGAATGTTTCAAATCTTAAATTCCTACAAACTTTCTAAAGAACCCTAATTGCTGACACCACATCTTCTAATGGAAGCCTCCTGTCCTTTCCTTTAATTGTGCTGTGACTTGGGCCTAAGTCAAGTCTTTCACGCTGTGTGAACCATTTATTTTTCCCCTCTGCTTTATCAGGCACTGGATGAACTTGACTCCCTCAGATATAATGTGGAATACCTCTGATACTGGCTGGGTAAAGGCAGCTTGGAGCAGCGTTTTTGCACCATGGATCAGTGGATCTTGTGTTTTTGTTCACAATATGCCACAGTTTAAACCAACAGTCATTGCAGAAGTAAGCATAACATTTCATGCTGTGAGCTTTATTTCCAGCTGGCATAAATAAAACAAACAAACTGGATTCCAGAGCATACCTACTCAGCTTTGTTCAGCTGCAGGCATGGTACTTCCCACATCCCAGCAATTAGCCCTCCTTATGGTGCACAGTAGAAAGAGGAGCAAGTGTTTTCCCTCCTGGTTAGGCTATAGGGTGGAGGAGATGTGGTGAAAGATGCAGGAGAGAATTAACTCAAGATCACTGCTGTCCTGTCCCATGCCTAGCCTAAAGTGAAGTTTGAATATGGACTTCTGGGCACTTTGGGAGGAGGGTGGGCACTGGTCAGTAATCAGAGTAGAATACGGGCCTGAACTGGGTTTGTGCTATTCTGAACTTTCTCCTCAACATCAGCCTCTTGTAGGAGAGGAGACTGCCCCAAGAATAAACTTGGAAAAGCTTCATCTCTGTTCACTACTGTCACTTAACTCTGAGGCTAGAACAATCACCTTGGGAAGCAGAAAATGGTCTTACGTGGAACTACTAGATGCTCTCAGTGGTCATTCATTTACAAATGATTTTTGTTGGACAGAAAGCATTGTATTTTTTCTCTAACGTTGGCACTGACTGATACGACCACTCTGTGCTCAGGATATTTCATTCATTCACAATTTGTTCCATGTTAAGCATATCACATTTTTATGGGTTTCATTTTGCAAACACTTTAGCACAGAAGTCATAGAATCGTAGAATCACCAAGGTTGGAAAAAACCTACAAGATCATCCAGTCCAACTGCCCACCTACCACCAATATTTCCCCACTAAGCCACATCCCTGAGTACCACATCTCCACCTCCAGGGACAGTGACTCCAACAGCTCCCTGGGCAGCCCATTCCAGCACCTGACCACTTTTTTGGAGAAGAAATTTTTCCTAATCTCCAACTCAAATCTCCCCTGGTACAATTTGAGGCCATTCCCTCTAGTCACATTAACATCTCATGATATCTACTAGGTCAGAGCCACCATTACATTTTCTTTTCAATAAAATCACCTCCTTTTTTTTTCTAGACTCTCTCAAGATACCCTATCACCGTCTTCTGCACTGCCCCCACTGCCTACCGCATGCTTGTCCAACATGATGTGAGCAGGTACTGCACATCTGTGTGTTGCAGGGGTAGCAGGGGCTGGGATATAATGCTGTGACAGCACTGGCTGTTTAGTTACTTATGTTAGGGCTTTTTTTCAATTAAAGGAAAGCTAATTAAAGGAAAGCCTTGCTCTCAGAAGAGAAGGCTATATTTCCAAAAAAGGAGAATAAGTATTTGCACCTTGGTCCATTCAGGCTTCAGGCATGGAATCTCTGAAAAAAAGAGCACATAGGAAATTAAAATTATTAGATATAAATTAGGTATATTTTTTTAAGGTGTCACTTCCTCCAAACTTATGGCTCACAGTTAAATTTAAGTCGAGGAGGATTTCAGACAGTACCGGATCAAGGAGCTGCTAGACTACAATGAAGTCATTGCTGTATCCTTGAGAAGGACGTGAACATTTAGAGGACTTTGACACGCTGATGGTTATTTGGCAGCTGTTCCCACTGGTCTGTTACACTGTAAAATATTTAAGCTTATGAGTAGTCAATGTGGTTTGTAAGGAGATTTCATACCATTACTCATGTACTCATTGTCTTATTTTGCCAGGACACAGTCACCTAATTCAGCTTTCCAAGAACACCTGACGTGCTTGTTCAGATAGTTCCTTTCTTGTTCCTCTTCCGAGGAAGTGCCTTTGTTTACTCTTCTTCCAGGAAAATTTGCAAACACTTTTTTTTGTCCCTACCAAGCTCCTACTGACACAGAGATAAATCCCCTCAGTGGTAACATGAGCAATCTAGGAGTCCAATCAAGGATAGTGTGACAGAAGTATCGTAGTCATTTCCAAACTAGCTTGTGAAGTTTTAGGCGTACTTCCTTTGAAAGTTGAGGCACATTCCCCAGGTAAGACCATTCAACTGCTATTTTCAAAAACTAAGAAAACTCTTCTGTTTGCTATTCTTCTCAAGCTACAAATTCATGACTCTGAAACACTGTTTATCTGGAGGAGAACCACTCAATCCTGAAGTGATGCAGAAGTGGAAAATCCAAACAGGGCTGGATATCTATGAAGGCTATGGCCAGACCGAAACAGTATGTTTGTATTAGTTTCTGCAGTATGCCATCTCAAAGGTAACAACACCCAAGGCGCAGTGTGCTTTGATTATCAGTGGAAAGGTGAGAATCATTTAAATGAACTTCTTAAAAAGAAGCTCCCTGCAAAATAACTTGTAGTAGATCCCTTCGTTGTCTTTGCTTCAAAAGGGAAAATAACAATTAATTTGCTCTGAGTATCAGTTTGGCCCATCTGAGCTTTCGATGGAAAGTATTAAATCAGTTCACATCCCTGCTGACTCTGTAAACGAACATAACAAAGCTATTAAGAATCAGATTTCAGGCATTCTCTCTACTTACCCTTGAGATGGTCCCAAATTAATTGTCCCATTATTGAAATAAGATATGCGATGTCTCTGCTGTTTTGTCTCTGCTGGATTGCAAATTCACGTGTTTACAAGAGAATCCACTGGCTCACTCTGTGCAAAAACAACCTGATTCCACACACCCTGATGTGATGGAGAACCATGGTGCTTTGGTCCTGATTCAGTCCTGGTCATGACAAAGTCACAAGGCCATAATAAACGCAAGGCCATAATCAAATCTAGAAAATGCTGCAGAAATATGAATATATATACATATATATATATGTATTTATATATTATACAGGTAACAATATGTGCCAATATGAAAGGAATGAAAATTAAACCTGGCTCTTTGGGAAAAGCTGTTCCACCTTACAATGTGCGGGTATGTTGATACACTACATCTGAGCTCAGCTGTATTTGTGGGCACACGTGTTAAGAAAATGCTGACTGTCCCCGTGTGTCATTCACATGTTACATCACAAATATTTCATTAAGTTAATCAAAGCAGTAATGATACGTCCCTTTGGGCAATGATAGTTGGGCAGTGGAATAGGTCCCCCAAGGCAGTGGTCATGGCGCCCGAGTTCAAGAAGCGTTTGGACAGCACTCTCAGACATTGTGAGACGGGAGTTGGAGTTGATCCTTGGAGGTCTCCTACAACTCAGGGTATTCTGTGATTCTATGGTTCTTCCTGTAGATCATAGATGACCATGGGGCTATTCTGCCTGAAGGAGAAGAAGGCAACATTGCTATCCAAGTTCAACCTTCACGACCCTTCTGCATGTTCTCTGAGTACTTGGTAAGTTCGAGTTGATCTGCCTGCCTGTGCCTGCTGAGAAGCTCAAGAGAGACCCAGGGCAAAGTTACTTACAGAGGAGCAGAATTTCATCCATCGTCTTCACAGGGCCTCTCTAGATGACTTGAGAGCTTTGAGCCTGATCAGTACATCTGATCAAGAACAGACTGGCAGAATATAACTGCAAGTTGCAGCATGAAGCAGAAGTAGTTTGTTCCATACCTGTCCCTGACCATGGTGGATTTTCTCTGCTGCATTTGGACCATCACACTGAATAAGCCTTGAGGAACCTAGCTATATGTTTCATCTTCTTCTGAACCCACATAATATTTGGGTATTTATAGCATCCCCTAATAACAACTCCCAGAAATTAAACATGTGATTGAAAAAACTTATTTTAGTTTGGTACTATTGCTTCAATTTTACTCAAGTTTTCAGTTGTCAAGCTGTTTTTTTTTTCTTTTTATATAATGTTCATCCAGTAGGTCAGTGTAGGTGACGATGTTTTTCCTGTAGCTCACCTCATTTTGCTTTTGTCTTGAAGGATAGAGGTAAAAAGTTTCTATTGACAGGTCACTGTGGAGACCCCCTGCAAGAAAAAAACAAAAACATTTATCTGAAGAGAGTGGATTATACATTTTAGAAAAATACTGTGATAAATGAGCATTTAAATGGAGCACACCCTTGTACCTAGAACATGAATCCATGGACACACAAATATTCTTTTCCACTTCTCACATACTTCCAATGAAAGACTGCTAATTAATGTGACTCTTTTTTTTAAACCGAACTCATAAAATAGTATTAAACATGCTGCTATGAGAATTGCTTAAGAAATAGTCCTGATCACATTCTTTCTTTTGCTATTGATTGCTGTCAGGATAATCCAGAGAAAACTGCTGCCTGCATGACTGGAAACTTTTATGTCACTGGGGACAGAGGGATTATGGATGAAGAAGGATACATCTGGTTTGTTGGAAGATCTGACGATATAATTAATTCTGCTGGGTAAGTTGGCTGCTTGTAGATTCCATTGTTTGCCTGTTTTTATCAAAAAAATTCGATCTGAAAAAGCAAGTGAAATGACAAGCTTGCTGTGGTTGTCAAATCTGTATTTTTCTCCTAGGTACCGTATTGGTCCATTTGAAGTTGAAAGTGCATTAATACAACACCCGGCAGTCTCAGAGTCAGCTGTTGTCAGCAGTCCTGATCCAATTCGAGGGGAGGTAAAGATATGGAAAGGAATGTATCTGGTTCTAAGCACCGAGTTCTCTGCATATACTGCACTTCTTTTAGGAAGATTTTGAAATTAAAATGGGTTAAAAAATTAAAAACTGTGACTTAATAGATCACAGGATTTCAGCATTTCCCTGGCAGCAAGGTTTGATTGGGAAAACAAGGAACAGTATTTGAGATTTAATTCCTTGCGTTCTGTCACCAAGCACATGGTGGCAGTGATAGACGGAGAGAGTTTTTTGGTTCTGTTGCTTCAGCTCAGCAACGTGTCTTTGAGATCTGAGATGAAATACTCAGCTGCTTTCTGCTCGAAAACTTTCGGAAGGTTTAGTAGTGTATGAAGTTGAGAAGAAGAAAAACATGGAAGGAAAAAAAAGCAAACATTCCCTTGCTTCAATATATGTTATTCATGACAACTCATTTTGTAATAAATAGCTAATGACAGGGGAAATTAAAGAAAAAATTCACATTTTTGTATTTTGGTGTTCAGTTTTAGCAATCCCTTAATTACCACATCTAGAAGTTAACAGAGCCCTTTCACTTTTGTGGCACAGGTAGTCAAAGCTTTTGTTGTTTTGGCTCCTGCTTTTGCATCACACGACCCAGAAAAACTAACTCATGATCTTCAGCAACATGTCAAAAAGGTGACTGCTCCTTACAAGTACCCCAGAAAGGTAAGCACGCCGTAAAGAGCCAGGTCTTCTAATTATGGCAGAAACTGAACTGGTTTTGTCCTGCCCCTGTTTCTTTTCCACTGCTTTCTGACAAAATCTTCCAACATAGGTAACATAAAAATAAATTAGAGAATGTGTTGCAGCTGTAACCTTGGATTTATTGTTCTTCCAGGGGGGGGGCAAAAAAAGAAAAGAAAGAGGAAATGGTAATACCAGAGTCCAGTTCCTGAAATACCGAGGTTTTCACAGTAACTCAAATGGTCAAGGCATTCCGTTCTTTTCACTTCCTTCCCTGAGCAATTTTCAGACTCAGTCAAAACAAAGCAAAAATTTCTGCTGGCATCGTGTCTGGAGAGCACCCACGATTCTCCTTCCTAACAGTTGAAGCATGCTCCTCTCCAGGATCATTGTGCTTGCCCTGGCAAGCAAGTACGGCCAGTGCAGAGCAACTAAGACACGCAGCAAGGAATTTCACCATCCCAGCCCCAAGCTGTGCAGCTTTGCATCTTGTTACCCTCACCATAATGTTAGAGTGTCTTTCCTTGCATCTCTGAGATTAATCAGAATGTTTGGCTAAAAGCAAGCATTTTTTGTCATTCAGGTGGAGTTTGTTCAGTCTCTGCCAAAGACAGCTACGGGGAAAATCCAGAGAAAGGTTCTAAGAAACAAAGAGTGGGGAAAAGCATAACGTTGTCTGAAATTGGAGGAGAGAAAATTTCCATCCTCCACATCAGCCCAAGCACAGCGTTTGGACTTGGCATGTGATCGTGAACCAGAGCACTAAGAGAATGTATGGAAGAACAAGCTGCGGGGGGCAAAAATGGAGGCGCTGCTCATATAGCTTGAGGATGTGTGATATAAGAACCACTTCTACCATCAACCCGCAACGATTCGGATGGGAAAAGACACAAATAATTAAAAATGTGGCATGAGAGAGAAGAGAGTGACCCAAGACTGCGTGGAAGTTTAATTTTTTTACTGCAATTAATATAAACATCAGATTCCTTTAAAAAAATAAAGGCCCACAGCAATTTTGACAATTACAAATAAATGAGAAATTAATAAAAATAATCTCTGCCCTGTAATGAGTACAAGCAGTGATGGAATTATATTCTCTCCTTAAATATTCTCCCTATAACATTCCCAAACTCCTTCTGTTTGGAAGGAGAAAGACATATTGTATGACTACCTCTCATCTTGATGAATCTGTGATCTCCTCAAATGGTTAAAATGGGAGAAAATAATATACAAAGTTATTCAGGCTAAAGTGCAAATTATACATGATTGACAACAGTGTAAATGATTACAAGGAGGAAGGTTACTCTAGAAATTATTACACTGCCTGGTCAGTTTTGTACTATATGTTCTGCTCTCATTACTTCAAAAAAAGCAACTGGTAAAGGGGCATCACTCCAAGTACTTCTTAATTAGCACATCTGAGCTTCACGTCTCCAGACAGTCTTCCCAAAGTGCCTTTTGGGAAGCATGTCCTGAAAGCTGAATGAACCAGTGAAGAGGATCTACTGCAGGCAGCTCAGTCCACACTGCCCAGAGCAAACAGGTTGGTAAAATGTGTTGTTTGAGTTCTCAGTGGCATGATCACCACGAAGCAGCAACTGGTGCTAATCAGGAAAAATGATTTCTGATTCTAGCAGCAATTCAGAAGACTTTCTCATTACTGCATCCTTTTCTAAACTTTCTTGTTTCGTTTTCATTTCTAATTTTGCTGGTGAAAGTGTTAAAAACTGTCAGGTTTTCTCTCAGCAAAACTTAATGTAAATTTTGGTAGACCGCCAGGGAATCCTACATTTAAAATCTTTTTCATTTTGTCAGCTTTGAATACCCTGTCCAAACTTGAACATTGCTCCTGAATGTCTGTAGTCTCCTCTCTACCCACCGTTGTGTATATTTTGCTCTTACAGTGCTCTTAAATCTACAGATTTTAGCTAAATCATAGAATTGGAGCACACTAAGAAATGAGAAGTGGCTTACTATGATATTAAAAAGAATAATCAAAATGATTAGGCCTTTGTGTTACAGGGCTGAAAGTAGGTCTGTTGGTTTTCGGTAGTGATCACTACCATTAATGCCGAAAACCAACAGACCTACTTTCAGCCTAAGCCAACAGATCCACTTTCAGCCTAAAGAAAAGTTACATTTAACGAAAAGCTTGCTATTTTTCACTGAAAGGGTTTTCTTAAGTAAGAAAAACAAAAACATATTTCTTAGAATATTATGTTAAAAAATCTTCAACATCCATTTCTTATGTAGAATTTAGGAAATATTTAAAAGACCATATTTCACAAGTAAAACCTTTTTAGATTAATTTTTTTCCACCCATCTCTGTTAATAGGATTTTCACTTTATATGCAATTACCTCTGGATTCTAAGTTTCTCCTCTATAATCCTAATTCTGAAGTGGATAGCATGGTTCTTCTGTTGCTTGTCATGATCCCTCTGGGGTACACATGTAGTCATCCGAATGCATGTACTGGATTTTAATCAGATTTGCTTTCCATTCCCTGTTCAAGCACCCGCTCGGGAACCTGATTTTCTCTGTCAAGGGGAAACAAACATCCTCTTACTGCTGTGAACCTAATTTTATTGGTTTTTAATGGATTTATTTGTTGAGTTGAGCACTGTTCTACCAACTGATGCTGGAAAAGAGGGCACACAAGGACACAGAATCATGTGATTCTCAAGTTATGGCAAATAATTGTATGCATTCTGATAAGTCGCCTAAACACGGTCCCATGTACAGAGAAAAATATGCAGCCGTGCCTTCCATTTAGATAAGGGGATTTGAGAATAGGTTTCAAGGTTGAAAAAAAATCATCAATTTATATTTGTGACTCCATTTTTATAAATACACTAACCTGCAAATTTTCAAATGAAATGTATAGAGTTGCAATCAGATATTCAACTCAAAAATGTCATCATGTCTCTCTACCAGACTTTCGTAAGACCTCTCTCAGCAGAGAATATCCCTCACTGTGCAGTCTCATGTCATGACTTTTTGGCAGTACACACATCTGTGAACAATTATTGTAAAGGATGAAGTTCAGGAAGAGTAATATGTCATCAAAAATCTCTGCTGAAACACCTTGAGAACTCACTAAGAATCGCAGCCCCTGCCATCGGACCAGACATTGATGCATCAGTTTCACAAAAACAGAGAGAAATATCCCACTAGCTTTGTGATTTTGTCACTCTGGCTTTTTTTTAATGTTCTAAATATATATTAACAGTTAAAGTAAGTTTTGTTACGTATATATATTAACCATATATATTTTAGGAGGGCTGCTCCAGAAGTAACATCTCCTATTTCATTATGTTGGGACACGACATCAGAGGCAGATGCTGGTGGTACAGCAGCAGGGTTGAACCTTCCAATATTCCAATATTCCAATATTCCAATATTCTGTTACATTTTGTTGCTGTGTGACAGATGACAGCAGAGGGGCACGCTGACAGAATGATCTCTGATATGAAAGTACACATGAAAGAAGGGTGTGGAATTGAATTCTTCCATGCAGAAAACATGGTACCCACTGACATTCAACACTTGCTGAATGTTTATGGAGACCAAACAGTGGATGCTGGCACAGTGAGGCAGTGGGTGCTGCGTTTAAGCAGTGGTGACAGCAACAGCGGGTCACCTCCTCTGGTGCAGATCGTTAAGAGCACAGCATGCAGCTCTTGTTCATCTCTAGCAAAAATGCACTGCTAATGGTGGTGAACATAGGTTGAAAAATATTGTTTTATAGCTGAGAATTTGCTCTATCAATCGGAGTTACTGTGCTCATTGTATCTGTTGTAGTTTCCATGAAAATAAATAGGAGGCATTACTTTTGGCCTATGTATATGCAGCCCAAGACAATTCTTCCTCACTCAGTGTGGCCCTGGCAAGCCCAAAGATTGGACATCCATGCCCTGTTGGATTATTTAAAGCTGCTGAGTATTTCTCTAACACAATTTCCATGAATTACTGTTGGTTTTGTCAAATTACCCATTCAGGGTGGGGGCCTCATCATGCCAGAAAAATGACATTTTTTTAGCTAATATTATTTATTCTCTTAAAACGGTCTTTCAAATGTATTCAAATAACATAACATAAGAAATATACTTTATTTTTGATCACTGAAATGTTCAGTTTGATTCAAGTGGATCTGTTTCAATCCAGTCTGGTGCTCCATGTTGGACATGGTTTAGGGGGCAGTATTGGTGGTAGGTGAACAGTTGGACTAGATGGTCTTACAGGTCTTTACCCACCTTATGATTCTACGTTTTTGGTGGTTCTGGTGGTACAGGTAACTCTGTTCATGCCTGAACTCCACTGATAGCCATGCACTGATAGCGCTGGGGCCGGGCAGACCTGCAGCTGAATGTGGACCAGTCAGGGCAATGCCTGCAGCCCCATCTCAGCCCTTCCTGCCAGTTGCTGATGCCAAGACCATGTTTCTCTTTGACCACTCTTGCCTCTTTGCTTATTCCTCTGGGTTAAAGGCAATGGGTTAAATGCACCAGGTTAAAAATTTTCATTCATTTTTCCTTCACTCAGCAAGTTAGAAGTGAACAACTGGTAATTCTTTTGAAGACCTTTGGTATTGCTATTTCCCAGCAATTATAATGAATGACATTACTGGTCACTGAATGTTTTTCCATGGCAACAGTACATAATACTCCATCAGGTGTTGTGTAAATGCATGACAGTTTCCTGTACTGCTTGTATCCAGTAACACATTTATTTCGAATACCTTCATGAGATTCTTTGCTTCACCAAAGATCATAATCATAACAAGACGTTGAAGCATTCTGCATCCAGCCCACACACTTGATAGCTTCATTCTTTGTAAGAATAGGAAAGAAAATGACCTGAATATCAGCGATCACTCACCTAAGCTTGTAACACGACTAGTAATTTCTATTTAGCAGCTGAAAAAGGAAAATCAATAGAAAGGAACAGATTTCAGAGTTGTCATAGACTGCATTGTCCCCTGCTATTTCTGCAGGCTCTTCTAGAGGCAAGCCAGGTTTTGTTCCATGTTGGATAGTGTTCACATATGCTCAGCAGGCACCTCTAAACAGCATTACATCACTGTTTGGCAAGATTCTGAAACAATCTTCCAGGTTACTGAAACTAATGATAAAAATTAAGAAAAAAAAGAAAAAAAGAAAAAAGAATAGCAATAAGAAGGAAGCATTTCATTAGACTGCAGATCATTTATGATTCTGGTGGTGAGAAAGATGGAAGAGGGAGGACACTTACAGTGACCAAGTGGAAACTGGAAACATCCTTCAGTTCCACGTGAAGGAAAAAGAACCTCAGAAAATCAAATACCAAGTGCTCTGGTGCAAGAACAAGTATCCTTCCACCATGTAGGTGATGTTAGCAGCCTTGAAGAACTAATCCATAATCTATACAGATCAGCCAGGCTACAGACAATATGATCATGTCAGTAGTTTAAGTCTTTAAAAAGCTGTTGGTACAAAATACATGAAAGCATGCTGGGGAACTTTGCATTTAAACAACAGTTTTGCAGTGAGTAGCCTAAGTGAATTCAACTAATAATTCATAATAGAATTGTCTTTCTTTGTCTGGCTAATTTCAAGGTAGTGTTTCTCTTTTTCATTATTTTAATTACAGGGAAACAATAACAACGATTCCATTAACTTTCTTATGCAGCCTACAGCATCTCCATTTATATCCTGCCATGAAGATTTGTAAATTACGGACTCTAAAATCGTTGTGGACTCTGAAACCTCCTTGTAGGACTTTCCATGGGCATCCCAGGCTGCTTGTCTCTGATGTGCACTCTCAGTATGAGCCTGTCAGACGTGGTGAACAGGAAATACCAAAGTACTTTAACTTTGCAAGTGATGTACTGGACAAATGGTCTGAGATTGAAAAGGTAGGTGATCTTTTGGGCAGATGAGATTCTTTAATTCATTTAAAATAGTAACTTCTTTTTATTAAAAAAAATAATCAGTAGCTAAAAAAACAATTTGAACCAGGAAATGATGTGGAATCTCATTTCTTCTTGCTTCATTTTTTACAAGTGTCTCTGACTCTTGGTGCTCCCTGTGTAGGTGGAAAAAGCAATGATAAGACCCTCATGAACTTGATTTACCATTGGAATGGTTGTGCTTATTTCTTCTGCATGCCGTAATATTAGCTGTCACATCATAAAACAAGAGTAGCATAACAATAATACTGCATGCCGGGGAACTTTCTTCCACAAGCGTGAAACTGCCTTGCTCCAACGTAGATGCTGTATTTGTCCAGATATGTGGCTAAAGACCTCCTGCTTCGTTCACTCCCCTCTCCCCCTGAGCTCTCAGGCTTGTCCAGGGATACTGCATTGTCATGCTTTATTTTCTCCTCTGCCTGGGCAGCTTCTGTTTGTTAGTATTCCACAACTCCGTTCAGAATCTCACAAGTATTAGGTGAAGTATTTAATGTTACCCATTACCTTCTTAAAAGCATTAATGCTCAGCATGAAGCTTAAACAGGAACAGAATTCAGACAATGACTTGAGTCTGGAGATGCACAGAATGGTGAACACCTCAGGTTCAGGAAAGGGCAGTTTGTTAGGAATATCTGAGTGTGACCTATAGTGAGTCTTGCACTCCCTAAGGACAAAGGAAAATAATGGCTCATATGCAAGTTTGGAAACACCTGAATCCTCCACGGTTCACAGATACTTATGCTTTTATAATTATGCAGTCTTTCAGAAGAAACTGGGGTTTATTTGGAATCCTTGTTGTTTTTAGGCTGGAAAAAGACCAACAAACTCTGCTTTTTGGTGGATAAGTGGAAATGGAGAAGAAGTGAAGTGGAGCTTTGAGCAGCTGGGATTCCTTTCTCGGAAAGTGGCCAACGTGTTGACCAAAGTATGTGGACTGCAAAAAGGGGACAGAGTCATTGTGGTCCTGCCGCGAATCCCGGAATGGTGGCTGGTGAACGTGGCTTGCATTCGAGCAGGTCAGTGAGCATATCTGAGATCAGCAAAACTGGTTAATAATGCAAATCATTTGAGAAGATACAGAATCGTTTATAAAGGAGAAGTAATGTAAATTAATAATCGAGTGAGTTGCCTACCTACCAATTATGCAGGCAGACCTGAAGGATTTGCAGTAGGTGCCATAGAGCAGGTTGCCTGGGGGCATGGAGATGGCAGAAGGCAAAGAGCTGAGGAGTCACCAGAGAGGTCCACCCTTTGATTCCTTACAGGAGGGCACAGCAGCTGCATCGCTCCAACATTAACTGACTTGGGAATGTCAGGGCAAATTCATCCCAGAGGTCAGTTTGGGAATAGTCACTAGTTTAGACTCTTAGAAAAGGATCAGATGTAAAAATGTTATCCTAAACTAACCATATTGCTCTTGCAGGAATCGTCTTAAGTCCAGGAACATCCCAATTATCAGCCAAAGACATATTATATCGACTCCAGGCTTCAAAGGCCAAGTGCATCATTACCAACGACACTCTGGCTCCTGCAGTAGACTCAGTGGCATCTGAGTGCCAGTTTCTTAAAAACAAGCTGATGGTGTCCAAAGGCAGTAGGGAGGGATGGCTGAACTTCAATGAACTGTACGAGTGAGTATGCATGAGCGTCACTGCAGTCACGATGCAGAAAGCAGACCTGTTCTCCACAAATGCTCATTTACAGGTATTCATCAACTGTGAATATTCATCAAACACCAACACTAAGCCTTAGTGGCATGAATTCAGGACTGCCTGATTGCTGTTTCCACATCAGAGTTGTTTGCTGATAGCAGTTGTTTACCAACAGTCTTCAGTCTTATTCCAGGAAGTTTCTACCCTGTCCTTCTTAAGTGGAATCTTGTCAAGGAGGAAAGTGTAATTTTACATGGTTTTAGTCTATTGGTGAAAGGCTTCTGTGAAGCTTACATTCTGAAGCTTATGTAAAGTAATCATTGAAGTCACCAATTGCATTCTGTGTTTTACAGAAACCAGCCTGCTGACCATCCCTGTGTCAAAACAAGCATTCAAGATTCGATGATTATCTTCTTTACCAGTGGAACCACAGGTTCTCCAAAGATGACCGAACATTCCCAGGGCAGCCTTGGTTTTAGACCCCTGTTATGTGAAAGGTATGAAAGGTTTGAGCCTGGTTGATAATTGGAGCTGCATAGTAGAACTGATGAAAAGTTCCTGAGCTATCCAGATGTAAGGATACAGTCCTCCTCCCCCAGAAATAAGGTTAGAAACTCTGTCAGATTTCCAAGTGAGTGGGATCAGCCCCAGTATTTCAATTTTCCAGTGACTATCTTCCAATCCTTTAGAGTGGTTCAAAGGACAGCCACAAGCTGGGAATATTTTAGAGTGCAGAACCAAAGACATCATGCTGTTTGGGCTGCAAAAATTATGTCGTGTGTAGATGAGCAGAGTCAGAGCTGACACTGGTTGCACAGATCAGCCTGATCCCTCAGCAGACTTAGAAGTGAAATACCAGGTGTCCAATACAGAATAAATGCATGCTTCTGCTTCATAGGACTATCTTCCCCCCCAAGGAAAGTCACTTTGTTGCAAATCTTTCCCTTACTGTGTATCCTATGTTATGAATGACCTTGTGTCTTTATCATATATGCGTTTATTTGTACATATACTTAAACCTTAGACATCCTTTTGTCCCTGAGCTAGCTCAACAAATGAGCTTACCGAGTGTGCCCAGAGCCCACATATCTCATTAGCAGTCTTGGATTTGATTTTTGTTTTCTGTTGGCGTTGCTGGTTGTTGGGTATTTGGTTTTCTTTAGGGGAGGAGTGGGGGACAGTGACCTTTGGTTTCATTTCCTTCCCTTTTTCTTTTTTTTTTTTTCTTTTAATTAAACAAAAGTTACCATTTCCTTTTTATTTATTTTTTTTATTCTTTTTCCTGCTGTTAGGTACTGGTTGGATGTGGGTCCGTAAAAAAAGTGTGGGGCATTACAGACACAGGCTGGATAGTAACTTCAGTGACATCTTTATTTGACGCCTGGGCTTTGGGATCGTGCGTCTTTGTCCACCAGCTCCCACAGATTGAATCATCAGTTATCCTAAATGTAAGAAAAACTTACAGAGGTGGGTTAACCTGCAGAAAAGGAACAGAAAATAATTTCTAACTGCATAGAAAGATTTAACAAGTGTTAAGTCCACTGTTGCATTCAAGATGCTGTATCCTTCCATAAAGTCCTATTAGCTTTTTAAACGTACGCAGAAGGGGTCAGTCCCAAGATACTTTCATACATTTTGCTCATAGCTGGTGAGCACATGGGAAAATCATCCCAGAAGCAGTACTAGTCACATGCCTTTGTTCCAGTAAACACGGGGGGTAACATTAGCTGATGTTAATGCAAACTGAAAATGATTTTCTGCCTGTGGTGGCCAAGATGAAAGTGAACCCACCTGGAGTACTGCGTCCAGTTCTGGGGCCCCAACATAAGAAGGACATGGAGGTGTTGGAGCAGTCCAGAGGAGGACCATGGAGATGATCAGAGGGCTGGAGCACCTCTCCTAGAAGGACAGGCTGAGAGAGCTGGGGCTGTTCAGCCTAAAGAAAAGGCACCGGGGGGATGTTATAGCCCTTCCAGTACCTGAAGGGGCCTACAGGAAAGCTGGGGAAGGAATTTTTGTAAGGGCAGGTAGCAACAGGACAAGCTGAAATGGTTTTAAACTGAAAGAGGGTAGATTTAGACTAGATATTAGGAAGAAATTCTTTACTGTTAGGGTGGTGAGACACTGGCACAGGTCTCCCTGGAAGCACTCAAGGCCAGGCTGGATGGGACTGTGAGCAAGCTGGTCTAGAGGGAGGTGTCCCTGCCTACAGCAGGGGGTTGGAATGAAACGGTCTTAAAGGTCCCTTCCAACCCAAACCATTCCCCATAATGCAGACAGGCAAATTCTGTCCATGCTCTGAGCTGTCTAGGCAGTCTGGGTAGACAAGAAAGAATGGGATTTTTTCCAAACATACTGTGATTCTCCACCTGTTATGCCAAGGGTAGGAGGGTTTCTTGCCCAGCAGAATGTATCTGCTGCTTTTACATAAACGGGAGAGCTACATTTGACCCCTACACCCCTGTGCACTGTACATCCAGAAGACAGCTTTTGTTGTCTGAGTTTCACCTGTTGTGTTGTTGCTTCACCCACTAGACTCTCTGCAGCTTCCCCATTGACACCATGATCAGTGCTCCCACGCTGTACCGCATGCTGGTGCAAACTGATCTCTCCAGGTACGTCAAGAGATATTATTTACCCTAACTACACGTTAACGATCTCCCAGGTCCAGCTTTTGACCCAATGTAGGGTCATAATTCAGTTTAAAATCTCCTTTATGAAGAGACAGTCGTACAAGATTTGTGAGTTTTGCTGATTGTAGAGAAGCTTGATGTTTTCCACTGGTAATTTGAGACTTTTCATTACTGAACCTGTAAGCAAATCCCAGAGGGTATAAAACCAAACACCTGGAGATTCTAATTCCAATCACTACATTGACTGTCCATGCTCTGGGAAGCACTGTCACCCTAGGATAGCATTAGCATAACTGCTGGGGACTGACAGACCTCTGCTCCAGTTTCTCACTGATGAACAAACTGTCACTGCTGGTTGCTCCTCTCCTGTACTTCCTCTCTTGGGCTGTTGCAAAGGGTCAGCAGTCATGCCCCTGGCTCAGCAAATTGGTTAGTTACAAGCTAGTGCTCAAATCCCAGCTGATTTCAGCAAAACTTTTACTTTGTTTTTCATGCATGTTTAACTCCACTTGTGTATAACACTGAGCAAAGACTGATATCCTTGCTTTATTGGGAACCAAAGAATCAGGAATCTTCTGGTATCCCTACTTCATGGGAATAACTTCCTCAGTAAACAGAACTCCGGGATTATTTTACAGCATTTTGCTAATCCTTGTATTACATAATAGATTTAAGTGTTTCTCTTTGCTTTTTGACCCCCTGTGAAGTTACAAATTCATGAACCTGAAGCACTGCATGAGTGGAGGGGAGCCGCTAAACCCAGAAGTCATTGACCAGTGGAAAAGCAAGACAGGGCTGGACATCCATGAAATATATGGCCAGACTGAAGCGGTAGTGTCAACATTCTGTTAAATCTTTGGAATTCCCTTCTGCTTAATGAAATGTTAATGCTTGTTTTAAGTAACATTGCCTATTTCTTCCTTCATGTTTCTGTGAATGTTTCAGTAACCTCCCCCACTGATCACCTCTGAAAGAGCACCTTTGCATGCCTCTCCTCACAGAACCTCTTGGAAACGGGGGTTGTTGGGAGGGAGTGTGCTCTAATATTTTCTTAAATGTCCTTAAGCAAATTTCAAATGGCAGTGGCAGGAGAGAGGGCAAAGTTAAAAGCTAACAAAGATGAGCTAGTAGAAGACACAAATTCTTTGTAGTTAATGGAATATTCTTTCCAGGTATTTCTTCATCTTGCTTTATAGAACCAACAACCAGGATCTTCTGAATCTTAATTCCTTACTTTGGCTTTATTCTAGAAAATACATGCAATGAATTGAATGTGAATGTAGTGGTTTCCTATGGCAAATCTTTATTTTGATTCTTATTTTTACAGGGAATAATCTGCTCTGTTTCTAAAGGAATGAAGATCAAACCTGGATCAATGGGAAAGGCCGCTCCCCCATTTGATGTTCAGGTTTATTGACTGCTTTTTAGATTCTTCCATAGGTGGGGGGTGGGTGTTCTTATTTTATTTTGCTTTTACTGAAGTACACGCTGTTTTTCATTCTAGGTTGTAGACAAAAATGCTAATATTCTGCCTCCTGGACAACAGGGGGAAATTGCTATCAGAAGCAAACCTGTAAGACCGCTTGGTTTATTCACTGAATATGTAGTAAGTATTTTATTCCTCACCAACATCAATCTCCCCAGAATATCTCAAATTCCTTAGAGATTAAAAAGGCCCCGTGTTGGATATTAGGAAAAATTCCTTTTCAGAAAGAGTGGTAATGCGTTGGAACGGGTTGCCTAGGGAGGTGGTGGAGTCATTATCCCTGGAGATGTACAAGAACTGCAGAGATGTGGCACTTGGGGACATGGCTAGTGGGCATGGTGGGATGAGTTGAGGCTGGTGACCTTGGAGATCTTTTCCAACATTAATGATCTATGATTCTAAGATGCGCTTAAGGATAGAGTCGAAAAATGTAATCCAGACTTCATTTCATCCCATTATTTGATTCAAATTTTTGTTCAAGAACATTAAAACATGGATCTGAAAAGGAAGCCTAAAACATTTCCCTACCATCCTTATCACAGACAGTGACCTCACTCGGAAGTACCATATGTGCACCATACGCTATCTGAAAAGCTAGTTAAATATTTATGTTAAGGACTGACTAAAAGATCAAGAAACGTAGAGAAAACCTGAGCAATTCACTTGCTTGGATTGGTGAATGTTAGACAGGAGAAGAGAAGAATTTATCAAAGATTAAGTTAATTTCTTTTCAAGAGTCAGAATGTTTTTTTTTAAGCCTATTTTATAGCATTTTATACCAATATCAGTATAATTCTTGAAGAGTGTTGACTTGAAAAAATAAATTCCAGTTAATTTAACACTATGTGTGCTATAGCATAATGTATAGCCGATGCATTCTCAAAATTTAAGTTACTATTTGTAATCCACTTCAAGGATAACCCTCAGAAGACTACAGAAAGCGAGCGTGGGGATTTTTACGTCACAGGGGACAGAGGGACTATGGATGAAGATGGATATTTTTGGTTTATTGGAAGGGACGACGATATCATCATTTCTTCGGGGTCAGTTTGTGTGCTTCTCTTCTAAACCTGCTGTTATGCAATGTTACTGTTGTGCTTCTGACACAATGGTCCTGGGGTGAAATGCATTACCTCTCACCTTAGGAATACTTGCTCTTATTAGCAGTTTTTCTTAGACCTGCAGTATCATCTTACACATGTATCCGTGTCAGTCTCCCCTGCAACTCATCTCTTTCAGCACATGAGCACAGCACAATTCTGCCTGTTTTCCACTGGCAGAGGGGGGATTTTAATCTATTTTCAGCTTAAACTGAAATTGAAGGATACCTCTATCATAGCCAAGGAAATATTTTATTTCCGTACTGGTTTGGTACCGGTTTTCCAGCTCATAAAATCAAATCCTTTGTTGTTCTTCCCTTATTCAGGTATCGCATTGGGCCATTTGAGGTAGAGAGTGCCCTGATAGAACACCCAGCAGTAGCAGAAACAGCTGTTGTCAGCAGTCCAGACCCCCTCAGAGGAGAGGTAATGATGCTGCACAATGGTGGCAGAAGCCATACGTTTGTTTAAATGTATAACTATATAAATAAGTTCCTTTTTTACTGAGTAATGTATAGCTGTAAGGAGAACTTCAGAGAGAGATAAAACGTTCAGCAGGCTCTGCAAAGTCAATTCTTGTTAGCCCTTCTTCTTGACCCCCTGTGAGGGCATAGAGCAAATGCTCTTTTTCTGTTAACAGGGGCAGGAAAACTATGCTTTCAACTTTCCCTTTGGCATAAAGGTGTGCAAAAGCTGAGCACAACCATTTCATACACTGCTCTGGTTTCTCTCCTACTCCTTGCATGTCATGACTCCAAACTCATATCATGTTGTAACTGCTCACTAGTAGCAAATGTATCAGTTCTTAAAAACTAACAGTGTCAGATCACTCTTACCTTGTCTTCTAGGTTGTGAAAGCATTTGTGGTCCTGTCTGATGCCTTTTCATCCAGTGATCGTGAGAGCTTAGCCCACGACTTGCAAGAGCACGTCAAGAAAACTACTGCTCCATATAAATACCCCAGGAAGGTAAATGCTTCTGGGGAAACTAAACCAGAACATTCTTCCATAAATCTCAGGAAAATTATTATTTGGATCTTCGCTGTTCACCTGAAAGTGATAAGGGTTCAGCTAGAGCACTGGCTAAAGAAGATCATTCATAATAGTTTATATTATTTTTCATTCGAGTAAAGTGTTTGCTTAAACCTCAGAAATACTTCTAGGCTTTGTCTGATATCCTAGTTAGCTCTCTAAGTCAACATCACAACTACAAATCTCCATTTTTGTATTCCATATACAACCCAGCACTCTCTAGTGACTTCAGGGGTAGGACATCTTCATCAATGACCTTGATGAGGGGATAGTGGCCACCCTCAGCAAGTTTGCTGATGATACGAAGTTGGGAGGATTGGCTGGCACACCTGAAGGCTGTGCTGGACAGGCTGGAGAGCTGGGTGGTAAGAAACCAGATGAGGTTTAACAAAAGCAAGTGTAGAGTCTTGCACCTAGGGAGGAATAATTGCATGCAGCGGTACAGGCTGGGGGATGAGCTGCTGGAGAGGAGCTCTGCAGAGAGGGACCTGGGTGTTCTGGTGGACGACAGGTTGGCCATGAGCCAGCAGTGTGCCCTTGTGGCCAAAAAGGCCAATGGCATTCTGGGGTGCATTAAAAAGAGCGTGGCCAGCAGGTCGAGGGAGGTGATCCTCCCCCTCTACTCTGCCCTGGTAAGGCCTCATCTGGAGTACTGTGTCCAGTTCTGGGCTCCCCAGTACAAAAAAGACAGGAAGGGCTACAAAGATGGTGAAGGGCCTGGAGCATCTCCCTATGAAGAAAGGCTAAGTGAACTGGGTCTGTTTAGCCTTGAGAAAAGAAGACTGAGAGAGGACCTGATCCAGGCCTATAAATATCTAAGGTGTGGGGGGAAAAGTGGCGAGGCCAGACTCTTTTCAGCAGTGTGTGGAGACAGGACAAGGGGAAACGGCCAGAAACTGGAGCATAGGAAGTTCTGCACCAGTGTGCGCAAGAACTGCTTTACGGTGAGGGTGACGGAGCATTGGAACAGGCTGCCCAGGGAGGTTGTGGAGTCTCCTTCTCTGGAGATATTCAAGACCCGCCTGGACGCCCACCTGTGAGAACTGGTGTAGGGAACCTGCTTTGGCAGGGGGGTTGGACTCGATGATCTCTGGAGGTCCCTTCCAACCCCTATGATTCTGTGATTCTGTGATTCTGGGATTCTGTGACACGACTGAATCAGTGGACAGCATTTGTCCACTGGTTCTCACAGTTACCAGGTAAGAGGACAGTCCAGGAGGATATGCTTGATGTTTCTCAGAAATATCAACACTACAGGAAAAATGTTGCCAGCAATGCTTTAGTTTACATATGTAGAACTTGTAGGAACTAAGGACCATTACTTTATGCCAATATCATCCCTTTGCTCTTCATTTTGTCATTATTCACCTCTGTTCTCAGATAGCGTTAGTCTTCATCCTTTAGTTACAATGCCCAGCTCGGTTAGCTGGAAGGCAGTTTCCCCTGGTGTCTGACCATCTAGGAAACCAAAGAAATCTTCAGAGATGCACATTGTGCTGTCTTGATTTGGCTTGGACTTGATCCTCTAGGCAGGATGTGTTTACTGATGGGAGGTCTCCTTGTTTTCCATGTATGTTGAGAGTCTCGGAAAAGCTGCTCTGCAGAGATCATGCTACATCATCTTCTGTCTTTTTTATGTAGGTGGAATTTGTCCAGGAGCTGCCAAAGACAATCACTGGGAAGATAAAGAGGAATGAATTAAGAGCCAAAGAGTGGGGACAGATGTAGCACGGTGTGGAATTTAACAGAACTTCTGTTGTTCCATTAATGCTATATTTCTCTGTTTAAATCAGCCTGGTCTGCTTTTGTTAAATGCCTGAGCATCAAAACTTGTACATAATGCCAAAGTGTGATGTTTGCATCTGTTTGCAAAAACTTCTAATGTCAGCACTACAGGTCCAGGTCGTGATGTACTGCTGGGAGAACAAACCAATTATACAATTCCATTACTATTCAAAAGTTCATCAGAACTTAGCTGGTGACCCATCTCTTATATATAACATCCAAGATCATGAAAGGATAGTGCTGATAGGAGGAAGTTTTTCACACAGAGGGTGGTGACGCACTGGAACAGGTTGCCCAAGGAGGTTGTGGATGCCCCATCCCTGCAGGCATTCAAGGCCAGGATGGATGTGGCTCTGGGCAGCCTGGTCTGGTGGCTGGCGACCCTGCACATAGCAGGGGAGTTGAAATTAGATGATCTTTGAGGTCCTTTTCAACCCAGGCCATTCTATGATTCTATGATTCTGTGATACAGATGGTCTAGCTCCAAGCTAGAAAGAGACAGGTGTGGATTTGAGTTGCTTACATGCACTGTCCTTAAATGCAGCATGCTTTAAACTGAATGCAGTCCTTCTAACATTTACTGAAGATGGAAAAACTCCTCTGCTGATACCAAAAGACCTTCATAAACCTATGTTTATATGTTATGTGTTGATGACAAGTACTGCCAGCCTCTACCATGCTTTTTCCACAAATGTCTTTTAATACAGAGAGTGGCTTCATTGCTCATCCGCTATTCTGATCTTCACATACAAGAGGCAAAACTCCTGTACCACCTCTGATGCTCTTTAAAATAAAGTTCGCTGTTTGCCAAGTGGCCCAATTTGTAGACTAAACCACAGTTCTTTGCCACAGTAGCCAATGGCTGCATGAAGAGGCCACATCAGCAACTACTTAGACAGAGGTGAAACCAGTAAGAAAACTCTCACCATCCGGTTTAGATCATCACATCTGCTTAACTTTCAGCTCTTTGCTTTCTGAAGAAGTACGTATTATAATGTGCACACCCTTCCTCCTTACACTGCACACACAGCAGTGTGCCAAGCTTTAAGGCTGTATTAGTTGTTAGCTGTCCAGCCTCAGGCTTTTTCTAATTTTATGTACTCACTTTTTCTTTTCTTTTCTTTTCTTTTCTTTTTTTTTTCCACGATTTCCTTTTCTGGCATAAATTTTCATTAATTGACGAAATGTCTCCAGCCTTCAGCAGTCCACTTCCATTCACTCATTAAGAGCAAATTGCTGGAAAACATCTTTGGGCATGAAATAAGGTCTTTTCCAGCTGTCTCCCTGCTTGGAGTTCCATTCTGGAGTGAGATTTGGAGAATGCTAATTTTGAGAAAATAAAGCATTTTTACTTCTTGAGATTAAACATTTTGGTTATGTCAATGAAACAATTTCTGTACCAGCAACAGCTGAAATGAAAGCAATTGTCAATAAATACATTTTCTTTTGCTGACTTCGTTGTTTAAGGCTCCTTAGTATTTCACAGAGATTTCAGAGCACTTATCAGTATTTCAGTATTTTAGAAGTATAGGTTACATAATTGCACACCTAGTCATTGCTTTCTTAGATGCACTTGTTTCAGCATGTCACATATCGCTGCCACAAGCTCTTACCTGTATCCAGTTCTGTTTCCCTTAAAAGCCATACATTTCTGGACCTTCCAGGTTCTCTGCCTCTTCTAAATCTTTCTGCTTTGCTTCAAACAAACGTTTTACTATTGCACACTCAGCCAGAGGCAAAAAGCATAATTATAAGCACATGTATGTAAAAGTAAGCAAGTGTATTGTCTGGAACTGGAATTCAGAGACCCTAGAAACAATCCCTGACCCTGCAATTAGCAGTTGGCTGATTAGAATAGTTTGCCACAGGCTTTAGTGCTGGAACTATCATCTACTGTGATTCCTTACTCAGCTGATCCTGGGAGCTGGGTCTTTGCTGTGAACTACTACCCAGTTTTTTGCATGAGTAGGACAGGATCAAAGTCAAACATATTGCCAGGTCATCCATTCTGCTGCAGTCAGTGAGGTGCCCTGCTCCACACTGCAGCAACCAGGCTGGATGTGGCTCTGGGCAGCCTGGTCTGGTGGTTGGTGACCCTGCACATAGCAGGTAGGTTGAAACTAGATGATCATCGTGGTCCTTTTCAACCCAGGCCATTCTATGATTCTATGATTCTATGAACCTCTTACTGTTAATATTCATTATAGTTTTCTGTCTCATGTTTGGGGTAGATGGTTTGTTTAATTCTCCTCCTCTGCCTAGGATGAGAGAATTACCAAGAAACTTCTGTGCAGAACGGTTTTAGAGATGTGGGTTTGCAACTACAAGCAGGTGAAAGCAAAATACACACCTCAAGCTTGTGGCTCTCTTTTGGAGCCACAAAGTTTGAATCTTGAATGGTTTATATCATTCTAACTGAAAAACACAACTTTTTATAGACTAGCCTTCCCTCTCAGGACTCTTCTCTAGCCCCACTGTAGCCCAGCTTCAATTTGCCATTATTTTCAGAGACATGAGAAAAAGGTAATAGCTGCATCTGAAAAGGTATTCTGCATCAAATACATTTTTCCTGTTGTCTTATTTCATGAGAACTTAGCCTCCCATCCAAAGCCTATGGAAGGGACACAGTGACTTCGGGCTGTATGGTCTCTATGAGGACAGGTCGAGGGAAGTGGGATTGTTCAGCTTGGAGAAGAGAAGGACCCGGGGAGACCTCATTGTGGCATTCCAGTACTTGAAGGGAGTGTATAAACAGGAGGGGGAATGGCTGTTTACAAGGGTGAACAGAGATAGGACAAGGGGGAATGGTTTTAAACTGAGACAGGGGAGGTTTAGGTTGGATATTAGGAGGAAGTTTTTCACCCAGAGGGTGGTGACGCACTGGAACAGGTTGCCCAAGGAGGCTGTGGATGCTCCATCCCTGCAGGCATTCAAGGCCAGGCTGGATGTGGCTCTGGGCAGCCTGGGCTGGTGGTTGGCAACCCTGCACATAGCAGGGGGTTGGAACTGGATGAGCACTGTGGTCCTTTTCAACCCAGGCCATTCTATGATTCTATGATTCTATGATCCTATGATTACAGATGTGCATTGCTTTGCTGAGGATGCAAACCACGCTCCCCCTGGTGTTAATGCTGTCAGTGCCTCTGTGCATATTGCTGATATTCTGCAAAGATGTCAAGGAAACAGAAATGGACCATAAGGGAGAAGCTAATGTGTTCTTGAGACTGTGTGGTCTTAAGCCTCTGCTTCAGAAGATATTAGCCCTTTACTCTGTTTTAATCGTGTTTAGAATAGGCAATGCAGTTGTTCTAAGGACTGCAGACAAGTCAAACAAGCAACCAGTCATTTTAAACTACTTGTTTCTTTCCTTTTGAAGTTTTAGTGAGAAAAAAAAAGAGAAAGCTTCAGGTTCAACTCAGAAGAGGGAAAGTTTCCTCTTTATTTTTCCTCTTCACTGGTTATATCCATTTTCTTGTGGTTTGGGACAGTGGCAGCACAAGCACTGAAAATGCATTGCTACAGGTGAGGGACTAGCAGTTTTATTTCTGCAGGATTCAAAATCCACATCTATGGCAGTAAGGTGAGGACTGTATGTAGGTCGCCTTTCTTTTGGTGGTGTGTTTCTGGTCCTCCAAGCACAACCCAGGGGTGGAATTTCTAACGGGAAGTTCAAAATGGAATTTTTGGGATGCTTTTAAACAGGGAATAATGTTCTTATACATAGTATAAGAATGCTAAATAGCACAAGTAGCATGTCTTTATACTACAGATACTTTTGAAATAGACTTTTGAATTAGGTAGGACCATAATACCTCATCTTTTGTTCCAGGAACCTCCCTGAGGTAAATACAGTGAGAACTGAGATTAATTGCAGTACTGAGAAATAATCCTTTCATGGATGAATATCATAAGCAATGATAAACTGATAGTTGTAGAAACTATGCTTAATATTACAGACATATAAATGTACTGTGTGCATCTATGTGTATATATAGAGAGAACAGAATAGAACCATAGACTCAAAGAATCACCAAGGTTAGAAAAGACCTCCAAGATCATCTAGTCCAATCATCAACCTACCACCAATATTGCCCACCAAACCATGTCCCCCCACATCAATGCGTTTCTTTAACACCTCCTTGGGCAGCCCATTCCAGCACCTGAGCATTCTTTCAGAAGATAAGTAACCCCATTTTTTCCTAATTTTTACCTATTTTTTTAATAAATTTTTCCTAATATCCAATCTGAACCCACACATATATATACACACACACATATAGTGTGCCCGTATAGCTCTGCTTGCATTATGAAGTTAATCTGTAGTTTGCTGTCTAGGAAGTCCGTAATGCATTTCCAGAATGTGTTTTGAACTTTGTATTGCAGATTTGCTGGATGGTGACTTTTGTAACTTTTGGTTTGCTGCTTTAGCCATTCCACTGAGCAGAAGCATTTAATAAGTGATCTACAACTTCATCTCCTTCCCAGTACAAACATTGGAATAAAGCCGCAATGAAAAACAGAGCAGTAATTGAGTTTGGTTTTAGTTATTTGTAAGGCTCTCCAGATTGTTGGAGTAAAACCAATTACTATATTAATACCTTATACGAGTCTTTATAATCACCCTATTCATATAAATACAGCACAATTTATAAATGAAATGGTTGCAAGCAAATTTATATGAGAAGGATTCGTTGTTGAAAAGATCAGTTAGAGATGGAATTCAGCCTTCACATTCAGATATTAGATTTAAGACACAGACCAAAACTCACCATGGGTGTCTGAGTTTCTATTGGATGTGGCAGAGCAATGGCGTCCTGCAGTTGCTTAGTTTAGTTCCATTGAAGGCCAGGTCTTTGCCTGAGTAGATTTTGTCAGATGAGTCCACTGATGTCCACAGAAAATGAAGGATTCCCTGAAATTTTGCTGTGATTTCTGGGATATTCCTTGCTGGGACTCTGTAGGAAAAGCTGCCAAAACTGCATTGGTGATCTTTATACCTCTGGGAACAAGAGTTATGAAGGTGAATATTTCTGGTTTGATGAGGCAGATGATGATATCACCATCTGGGTAAGCTTTTAGTTCTGGACTTTTCTTTTTCCAGCAAGTTCATTTTATGCTGTTAGAATTTTGAGTTCTCTGCAAAATAGGAATGGGAGATGCAGTTGCCCTGCCTAGGTACAGGCTGGTAATTAAATGTGTTCTTGAGACTGTGTGGTCTTAAGCCTCTGCTTCAGAAGATATTAGCCCTTTACTCTGTTTTAATCGTGTTTAGAATAGGCAATGCAGTTGTTCTAAGGACTGCAGACAAGTCAAACAAGCAACCAGTCATTTTAAACTACTTGTTTCTTTCCTTTTGAAGTTTTAGTGAGAAAAAAAAAGAGAAAGCTTCAGGTTCAACTCAGAAGAGGGAAAGTTTCCTCTTTATTTTTCCTCTTCACTGGTTATATCCATTTTCTTGTGGTTTGGGACAGTGGCAGCACAAGCACTGAAAATGCATTGCTACAGGTGAGGGACTAGCAGTTTTATTTCTGCAGGATTCAAAATCCACATCTATGGCAGTAAGGTGAGGACTGTATGTAGGTCGCCTTTCTTTTGGTGGTGTGTTTCTGGTCCTCCAAGCACAACCCAGGGGTGGAATTTCTAACGGGAAGTTCAAAATGGAATTTTTGGGATGCTTTTAAACAGGGAATAATGTTCTTATACATAGTATAAGAATGCTAAATAGCACAAGTAGCATGTCTTTATACTACAGATACTTTTGAAATAGACTTTTGAATTAGGTAGGACCATAATACCTCATCTTTTGTTCCAGGAACCTCCCTGAGGTAAATACAGTGAGAACTGAGATTAATTGCAGTACTGAGAAATAATCCTTTCATGGATGAATATCATAAGCAATGATAAACTGATAGTTGTAGAAACTATGCTTAATATTACAGACATATAAATGTACTGTGTGCATCTATGTGTATATATAGAGAGAACAGAATAGAACCATAGACTCAAAGAATCACCAAGGTTAGAAAAGACCTCCAAGATCATCTAGTCCAATCATCAACCTACCACCAATATTGCCCACCAAACCATGTCCCCCCACATCAATGCGTTTCTTTAACACCTCCTTGGGCAGCCCATTCCAGCACCTGAGCATTCTTTCAGAAGATAAGTAACCCCATTTTTTCCTAATTTTTACCTATTTTTTTAATAAATTTTTCCTAATATCCAATCTGAACCCACACATATATATACACACACACATATAGTGTGCCCGTATAGCTCTGCTTGCATTATGAAGTTAATCTGTAGTTTGCTGTCTAGGAAGTCCGTAATGCATTTCCAGAATGTGTTTTGAACTTTGTATTGCAGATTTGCTGGATGGTGACTTTTGTAACTTTTGGTTTGCTGCTTTAGCCATTCCACTGAGCAGAAGCATTTAATAAGTGATCTACAACTTCATCTCCTTCCCAGTACAAACATTGGAATAAAGCCGCAATGAAAAACAGAGCAGTAATTGAGTTTGGTTTTAGTTATTTGTAAGGCTCTCCAGATTGTTGGAGTAAAACCAATTACTATATTAATACCTTATACGAGTCTTTATAATCACCCTATTCATATAAATACAGCACAATTTATAAATGAAATGGTTGCAAGCAAATTTATATGAGAAGGATTCGTTGTTGAAAAGATCAGTTAGAGATGGAATTCAGCCTTCACATTCAGATATTAGATTTAAGACACAGACCAAAACTCACCATGGGTGTCTGAGTTTCTATTGGATGTGGCAGAGCAATGGCGTCCTGCAGTTGCTTAGTTTAGTTCCATTGAAGGCCAGGTCTTTGCCTGAGTAGATTTTGTCAGATGAGTCCACTGATGTCCACAGAAAATGAAGGATTCCCTGAAATTTTGCTGTGATTTCTGGGATATTCCTTGCTGGGACTCTGTAGGAAAAGCTGCCAAAACTGCATTGGTGATCTTTATACCTCTGGGAACAAGAGTTATGAAGGTGAATATTTCTGGTTTGATGAGGCAGATGATGATATCACCATCTGGGTAAGCTTTTAGTTCTGGACTTTTCTTTTTCCAGCAAGTTCATTTTATGCTGTTAGAATTTTGAGTTCTCTGCAAAATAGGAATGGGAGATGCAGTTGCCCTGCCTAGGTACAGGCTGGTAATTAAATGCTAAAGGAATTTCACTAAAATAAAGGTTGGACTCTTAATTTGGATCTTAATTGGATCTGAAGGGGAAAAAAAAAATCACTCCAAATGATTGAATTTTGCATTTACAGCATTCTTTTAATGAAGGATTACATTCTGATATGGTTGAAATCAAAACATTTGATTTTTTTCATTTTAAAACAAAGTAGTTTTTTGAGCGTTTGTACGGATTTAAGAAAGTAATCTTATCAACTCCAAATATATTATTTGACATAAAGAAATCTGCTGTTTTCTATAAAGAGATGAATATGTCAGTTTGAAATCAGCTGAAGTCATTTACCTTTTCATATTACAAGAAAGAAATAAAAGACAGCTGTTGACATCCACGAATAGCTGCTTTGATCTGGCTTGGTTTACCACTGAACCAAAGACTTGAGAAGTATTTGGTCAGATCCGTTTCTCAATGCCAAATTCTTATTTCCTGTCTAGGTACAGAAAATTATCCAGCACCTGGCCTAGAAATGTGGATTACCAGTGTTTTGAAAGCAATTAGATATTGCAGAAAAGTATGTTATCGCAGTCTTTCTTCTCAACATTATTCACCCAGTTAGTGATTACTGAGTGTTGCCTAACTCCATCTCTCTCCTTTAAGTGTAAAAACTTCTACTGTTCTGACTCCTTAATTTACACTTCATGATCCTGAAAAATTAATCCTTCATCCTCTAGAGCATGTGGAAACAGTTACGTTGTCTAACAAATACCAGTATCCAAGAAAGGTAAGTATTACTGATACTTACTGATTAGAAAAGTAGTTTCTGACATTGCCCCCTGAAGTTAAGGCTCCTCTAAGAAGCAGGATAATCAGATTAGAATCAATTTACATTTTGGAATAACTTAATTTGTTTTTTGTTTTTGTTTTTTTCTCCTAGTTCCTCTTTGTCTTTTAATCCATTTTTGAAATGTAACTTTGGAAAATCTGACCACATTCTAGCTATGTGAGTAACTACCCATTATTTGACCATCGCAGGCCCACGGCGATGCGATCTGATGGTGTTTCCTTATATTGAGACTACAAATGAACCTATATCAGATTTCACTGTGATTGTGTACAGGGAAATGAAATGCTCTTTCATCTAATCATATTGTTCCTATGAGCATAAATTTAACTTAATTAGTTTAAACAAAATAAGCAGATTTTACAAATTAAATAGATCTATGAAATATTAAATTTATTTCTAGACATTTTCATTAGCTAACTGAAAAACAATAATGCTTAGATGTTGTAATAACAGGAGGGCTTTCTTTGCAGGATTCAAACTCCATAAGCAGTGTATTTAGAATGGTTGAATAGAATTTCAAAGCATCCCTGTTCAGAGTTAAACAGGACCAGTTTGTCCAGAACAGCAGAATAAGCCCCATCTGCCTGAGTAATGATGCTCAGTTCTACCAAAATCATTGGACTTCACTGTCCTTTGGCTACTCTCAGTTTCTGGACAAGCTGTCAACATGAATACGTGGTGTAAAATTTCCCTAAGGCTCTATGACAACTCTCTGACTCTTACGACTCTTTGAGTTTGTGATATTTATAGGGTTCTATAACAACTCAAGTATGACTCTTCAAATCTATGACAACTCTATTACGACTCTATGATGATTCTACGACTCTGTGTCGACTCTATGACATTTCTGTGATGTCTCTATGATGACACTAAGACTGCTCTATGACCACTCTATGACATATCAATGACAATTTGATGACACTATGTGGAATTTGACAACTCACTGATGTCCCTGTGAAGCTACAATGACTCTACGAAGAGTCTTTAACCCTATGATGTCTCTTTGATTACTATGTGATGACACCTTGATTTTATTACAACTCTATAATGACTCTAGCAGTCCAGCCTTCAGATCCACATCTCTAAAATTCAGAGATAAGGATGTGGTGCAGGACCATGTCAAAGGCCTTTCACAAGGCTAGGTAGATTACATCAGTTGCCCTTTTGCCCACCGATGCTGTCACTCCATTGCAGAAGGCCATCCGATGGATCAGGCACAACCTGCCCTTGGTGAAGCCATGCTGGCTGTTTCAGATCACTTCCTCACCTTGCATGTGCCTTAACATCTCTTCTGTGAAGATCTGCTCCATGGCCTTCCCAGGCACAGACAAGACGCTCGCCAGCCTGTAGTTCCCTAGGTCTTCCTTTTTCCCTTTCTTAAAAACAGGAGTGATAGTTCCTTTTTTCCAGTCACTGGGGACTTTGTCTATCAGCCATGACTTTCCAGATACAATGGAGAGTGGCTTGGCAACCAGAAAGCCAATTCCTTTGGGATCCTGGGATGCATGTCATCCAGCCTCATAAACTTGTACACATTCAGCTTCATGAGGTGGTCTTGGACTTGCTCTGCTCTTACTGTTGGAGGGATTTTGCTCTCCTGAGCCCCACCTAAAGGTTCAGGGATGTGAAAGGCATGAGAAGCCTGACTGCCAGTGAAGACTGAGGCAAAGAACTCACTCATCAACCTTAATCTTCTCTATATCTATTGGAGTCAGTTCTTCATTTTCATCTGTCAGAGGGGAGTACACTCCCTGGTCTGTCACTTCTGACCAATTCACCTGTAGAATCTCGTTCTTTTTCACATCCATCACCAAGTTCAGTCCCATGTGTGCTTTGGCTTTCCTGATCCCATTTCTGCAGGTATGAATGGCATCTTTGTATACTCTGTGGTGACTCCATGAGCACTCTGTGACTCTATACCAACTCTATGATTTCCCTATGATGACTCTATGACAACTATGACTCTGTGATGACTATGACTCCATGACAACTGCCTGAATCTATGACAACCCTATGACAAATCTATGACAACTCTATGATGACTCTATGACTCTATGATGACTATATTACTCTACAAGGTCTATATGACGACTTTATGACATATTTGTGATGACTATGACAACCTTATGTGAGGACTTTATGTCCACAATATAAGGACTCTAGGATGACTCTGTGATGACTCTCAGGCTCTATGACCACTGTTTGATGTCGTGATGACTCTATGACCCTAACACTAACATCAACCCTAATGAAATTCACCCTAACCACTAAACCTAACTCTCATTGTTAAACCTAAAACAAATCCAAACCTTAATGATAACCCTAGCCAGCTCCCCTATCCCTAATTCTATCCAGGGACACTTTTAAATATTCTCATGCTGTCTGAAACCATCCAAATCTGCCCACTGACGACGGCGTATGCCGCCCACAGAGGTGCCATTGCACACGCCCATCGGCGGAGCCCCGTCCGAGCTTGCAGTCGAAAAGGGCGCTACTGCGCATGTCCGTCGGGGGAGCGATGCTGTCCACAGCGGTGGTGCTGTTGCGCATGCTCGCACAGGTATCACTGTCGAAGTCGGCGGGTCAGCGCCACTGCGCTTGCGCGCTGCCAGCTGCCGCAGTACTGGAATTGGCCAGTGGGTGGCAGCAGAGGGCCGGGCGGCGCCACGCTCTGTGTGCCTGCAGGCCGCCTCTGTCGCAAGGGAAGCTGCGGCTCCATTGAGTGCACGGGGGAGCGTGTTGCCGTGGGCTGCGGGCGGAGAAGGGGGAGGAAACAAAAAAGGAGTGACACAGAGAGTGGACATGGATAGGGGCAGAGAGCAGGCGAGGAAGGAAACAGGACGGAAAGAGGAGAGAAGGAACAAGGAGGGCAGCACTGCAGGAAAAAGAAATGTGGTGGCAGCAAGGCAGAGACAGAGATGGGAAAAAGGCGGAGGAAGGATAAGGGGAAGGGGAAGCACCATCCATAGAAACACAAAGCAGGACAGGTTGAAACAGAACCAGAGAGAAAAAGGCTGCAAAGATGGAGAGAGGAGGGAGAGGACGTGGGATGGAGGGGTGGCGGGACACAAAGGGACAGGGAGGAAAGCGGAGGGATAACATGAGAAGAGACAAGGCAGGAAGCAGGACAGATCTGAAAGGTGTTGGACTTAGAGGCAAGAAAGACATGGAGACAGGAAGCAGCACAGAGTGGGGGAGAAGGACAAAATATAACGGACGGCAAGGCAAAAAGAAGATGAATGGCAGGGACACAGAGAAAGATTCCCTGCTGGGGGGCAGTGAATACAACAGAGGGACTGAAAGGAAAGGTGAAGAAAATACAATGAAGAGAAAAAAGGCACAGGATGCAAGAATACAGAAAAGCAGAGGGAGAAGAAGTAGGAAAGAATGGTAGGAAGGGAAAGAGAGGTATGGGAGGAAGAAAGCTCGGGAAGGAAATTGGTGACAGGCAGCAGAACTGAGGGATGGAGAAGCAAAAGGTGCTGAGAGGAGCGGGACAGAGCAGGAGAGTAATAGAATGACACAGGGACAGAAAAGGAGGGCACAGAGCAGCGAGAAGGCAGTGGTGTGGGGCAGGACTGGGAGCAAGAAACAGCAAAAAGAGACGGGAGCAGGACAGGCACAGAGCAGGACAGGCACAGACAGACAGGCAGAGTGAGACATCTGCATGGGGGGATAGAACAGGAGAGAAGGGAGGGCTGAGGGACAGCAAGAAAGAAGGACAGGAAGCAGGACAAGGGAGAATAAAAAATCCTGGGGTGGAGAGCAGGGATGGAGGGTGAGACAGGAACAGGGAGCAGGGCTTGCTGTAGGAAAATATACAGATGGGCAGCAGGACAGAGAGAAAATGAGATGAACAGGAAGCAAGGCAATGGGGTGCAGAAAGAGTAAAAGGAGAGATAGGGAGCAGGATAGATAAACTGAGAGAAAACAGAAACATGGGAAGAAGGGCAGAGCGACTGACACAGAAACCCAGGAGCAAAGGAGTAGGACAGTCTGACTGAGGGAAACATAAAAGAGAGGAAGAACAGGCTGAAAAGGCAAGTTAAAAAGGGAACGGGGACGGGGCAGAGGGATAGAGAGAGAAGCAGAAGGCAAGGGAGAGAAGAGAGGGAGCAAGGGTAGAGAATGTGTGGATGGTGGGAGGAAGGGACAGAGCAGGACACTGGGACTGGGGAGGTGTGAGGTACAGGGGAGGGATGCAGATCAGGAAGAAACAAAGAGGGAAAGGGATAAAATGGAGATGGGCTGCAAGTCACAGACTGAGGAAGAGCAAAAAGAAAGAGGATAGAGGCACTGAGGGGAAAAAGAGACAGCCAGCTGGATGTAGCCAGAAGTGAGGGAAAGGTCAGCAGGACAGAGAGGAAGACTGAAAAAATAGAGAGCAGAAGCAAGATGCAGGACAGGCAGAGAAAAAGAGGGAACCTAAACAGCCAAGACAGAGAAAGAAGCATTAGGAGCAGAGAGAGAAAGAAATACACATAAAAAGGCAAGGAGGATGGAGATGAGCAGAGAAGGACAGGGAACAGGACACCAAGAGAACAGGGACAGGGAGCAGCACAGTGATGGAGAGAGGAGTATTAGGGACAATGAAATTAAGGAAAGAGAAGAGGAAGCAGGGCAGAGAATTAGGGAGAGAAAGAGGAAAAGAAGTCATTGAGGCAGAACAAAGGAGTGTGGAGCCTTACAGATCCTCCAGAATCTCCATGAGCCCCCAGTACCTGTCCTGGAGGTGCAGTGTCCCCCCAGTATACCTCTGTGACCATTACAGAGCCCCACAGTACTCCTCAGAGCCTCCCAGCATGCTCCAGAGAGCCCTAACAACAAAAGTATAGCCCCTTTACAGTGGGTCTGAGAGCCTGGCGTGCAGAGCAGAGGAGGTCCTGCAGAGGAGCACAGGAGATGACTCCCAAATGGGGCTCCTGCACAGGACTCCATGACACCTTCCCTCCTTGCACACACAGCCTCGGCCTTGACCAGGTACCTCACAGACCTGCTGCTAGGGAGAGCATGCAGCCACAGCAGGGCCTGAGCTCTCCAGCATGAGCTCTCCAGCACCACCAGCCACACTCCTCAGGCCCCAGCACCTTGCCTCTGGCTCCATCTGCAGCTGACAGCTCAGCAGGATGGGCACCGACCTGTACCACACCCCAGAGCCAGGGATGGGGGGCTGCTGCCACTGTGTGCTGCACAGGTGCCTGCTCAGCATTCCCTGGTAGTGATGGCACCATTTCTCTGCAGCAGCCCATGGGTATCTGGGTGAGGAGAGAGGCCCAGGACCCTCCCAGCAGGCACTTTTCAGCTTCAAGTCCTCTAATTCATCTCTGCATTGTGCTACTTCATGGTGCAGTGGCTGTGGGAGGAAGAAGGGGTGAGAAGCAGTGGGGTGAGCATGTACAGCACAGTGGGCCTGGAGGAGGGCTGCAGTGGGCATGTGGGGCTGGGCCCTTCCCTCCCACCCTATGGGGCAGGGGCATGAGGGTCCTATCCTTCCCTGCCCTGCAGCTGCACACAGGGCTCCATGGTGTGAGTCTGCATCAGGGGAAGCATTGCACAGCTCTGCTTACTGTGTCCTGAGGTCACCCAGGGCAGGGGCAGCCCAGGGTGAGAGTACACACAGAAGGAGCTGAGGAGAGGCACGGCGCAGCCACACAGTGGGGAACGGAAGCACGTCCAAGATACCTGAGGTGCCCCCACCCAAAAAGAGGGGCTGGGAGCAGCTGGGCAGCCCTGATGTCACCCTGCTGCTGCTTTTCTCCAAGGGCCATGAGGAGCCTGTGCCTCCCTGAAAGCCAGGCAGCCACTGCCCGCTGGGCCAGGCTTGGGGCTAAGGGGAGCTGCTGAGGGCTCCAGCTGCTGCTTCAAGGTCCCTGGGTGCCTGCCTGGGCTGGGGGTCCTGAGGTGTCCTGAGATGGGCTCTGTGTTTATGGCATGTCTGTGGCCGGAGGACACGAGGAGCAATGCACGGGCAGTGTAGTGTTGGCTGTTGCACACCTACAGGGCTTTGTGCTGCATGTGTTTGAGGTGCATGCAGCTGTGCCCAATGTCAGCATCGAGAAGCATGAGCTCGCTGTTGGATTTTGTAGAGTCACATCGAGTCACAGAATCCTTACAGTTGGAAAAGACCCCCAAGATCACCAAATCCCATCCCCACGCTTCCGTTAAGCCATGTCCCCAAGTGCCACATCTCCACGTTGTGTGCGCTGCGGGGCGGGCGCTGTGTGTTCGGTGCGTGGTGCACACGCGGTGCGCGGTGCAACTGCCAGCGCTGCACAGTGAGTGCGTGTGAGCGTGTGTCGGGGCGCGTGTGTACATAAAGGTGTGCGGTGGGGCCGGGGCGGAGCGAGCAGCGGGGCAGCGGAGCGGAGCGGAGGCGGCAGCGGAGCGTGGCAGGTAGGATCCTGCCGGCGGGAACGGGGCTCCCGAATGCCCGGGTCCCGCCGGTGCGAGCAGCCCGTCCGGGCCAAGCGACCGGGAGTGGGGTGGGCGGGCGGGCGGCGAGGGGAGGGAGCGGCTCCCGGTGGGGATGCGCAGCCCCAGATTCGACCGTGCCCGCTGCAAGAGCGCCGGGGAGACCCCGGCTGCCCGCCCCGGCTCGGTGCCTGCCAGGTGCTTTGGGGCGGCTGTGGTTCCCAGGCTGAGCACCGAGTTTGTCCCCCAGCAGAGGAAACGAAGTACCTGCACAAATGGGGAAACGGAGGCACTCTTGCTGGGAACAACAGTGACAGCAGCTGAATGAGCAGCCCACTGAAAAAGAGAGCTCGAACCGCCTGCTCTTCCTCTCCTCCGTTTGCTCCCGTCTGTCCAGACCACGAAGGGTCCGCAGCCCCCATCCCATCACTTCTGCCATTCCCCCCCCCGTCTCCTCCCGCCCTCCGTGCCGCCGGAACGCGCTGCCGCCCCACCGACGGTCAGTGCCGGTCCTGCTGCTGCTCGCAGCCCTTCGCCCTGCCCGTCCGTTCCTGAGCTCTTGTGTCTCCGGGGTTGCCGTCCCAGCTTTGCCACCGATTCAGGTCTCATCCATCCCTGGCAGCGTTACCTCTCCCTGTCACAGCACCTTTGCCCCTGCCAACCCTGAGCAGCAGATGTGGGAGAGGAAGCCCATTGCCTATAGTCTCCTTATTCTTTCTATTCACAGTATCTGTCCCTCTCTCATTCTCTGGTAGTGAAGACTGTTCAGAACCAAACGAAACTCGAGAGCATCGCCATAAACCCGTTCACAAAATGGTAGGGTGTCAAACGGTTGCAAAATGCAAAATGCTTCCAAGGGACAACAGAGCAGTGGGGGTTCCTGCCGGCTGCCTGGGAAGATGCTGAAATTGGACTGGCAGTATCCCACTGCACCAGAGCCACTCCTTGAAGACTGTGTGTGTAATGCTTACATACACACATACCTCGGAAGGGGTAGTGCTGCTGTCACTCTGTCCTGCCTCTGCAGGCAGGGCTGCACACAGAGGGGGGCTTCAGAACTAACGGAGTAGACATATATATTAATTTCTCTGCTCCATCAGTGAGTGCTCTGATAGCTACAAAGCCACCACTTTACATTCCCCATGACTCAGCTCCCATATGAAAAGGGAAACAAGGCACTGCTGGGCTTTATACAGACAGGTCATGAGTTGTGGGCAACCAGGGAGAACCCTGAAGCTGTGGCAAAGACATACAGCCAGGCACTTAGCCTGAGCCTGCCACTGCCTCCTGCTAGTCACCATGCTCCTGGTCACCCACTGTCCCTGATAAGAGCATTCCCAGCTCCCTGAATTCCTTTTCCAGCAGGCTCAAGAATTATGCTTGAAGCTGAGTGATAAATTGTAACAGAAGTGGCTCCCTGAAGGTCAGAACCAATTTTTGCCAAGTGAAGCATGAGCTGCTCGCATGCACATCAAGGGAAGTCAGATGCGGACTGTAACCAGGCTCTGGCACTCTGAAGTGATCCCACAGCAGATCACACCCGTGATCACATCTTTTTGTGTCTGCAAGGTTCCCTTCTTTGATTTGCAGAGAGGCGTGGAGGTATTCCCTGTCTTTTTGTTCTCTTTAGATCAGCCTTTGAAGAGGGCTGACCGTGGCTTATCTGCCTTGCAAGAGAGAGAGAGCAAATGAAGAGCATCTGGTGATGAGCAGGATGGTGGGGAGGGGACAGCAGTCACCCTGCCAGGCAGCACGGGCACAGCCTGCGTGGATGTTAATACTAAGCTGGTTTCTGGCCGAGCTGTCAGATGTTAGAAGGGCTTTGCTAACGGCTTTCTCAAACCTACGGAAGGACCTCAGGGTGTGCACTGGGTACAGCACTGAGCACAGCCTAAGCCAGTGCAGTCAAGTAGCAGTAGGAATACAACACCCATAACAGCCTGAGCTGCTCTCTGCTGCACAGGGGGAAGCTCTCTGGTCCCCGGGGGTGTTAGGTAACAACAGTCCTGGTCCCTCAGCCAGACAATGGGACCAGACTCCCTGGCAGGTCCGGGTGAGCTCCCCTGCTTCCCATACGTTCATACAGTGTGGGGTGTTCAGTTCCTCTGTGGCTGTAGGGTGGACTTTTGGCTGTACTGAGAACTGATGCTGCCATTTTAATTGGCGTTGTTTACATACCAAGGCAGAGCTGAGATCACATCTACCATCTACCAAAGATAAATAGCTTGCACCTCAGTGCTGGTCAGCCCACCTTTCCAGAGGAGTCAGTTCATCCCTCTGCCATACAGGCAGCACAAATAGGCCATTCCACGTCTACAAACCTCAAGGTTTCTACGAAGCAGAAGAGGCTCAGCCAGAGATCAAGTTTCTGTGCTGCACCTGCCTCAAGGCAAATTCACATTCAGACAGCCCTGAGGACCCCTCTGCTTCAGGATTGGTAAGTGTCCAAGGGAGAAATCTGCATGTCTACAAATGAAGGGCAGTGACCTGCGTCCCTGAGAGTAGGGGTAGCAGGTGCTTCCTCCCCTGATGAAGGAGATGCTGTCACTCCAGGGCGGGCAATTGACTCCTAGCAGCTGCTGGGCAGTGCACGGGAGGCCAAAGACTGCATCCTGCTTTGTAGCCTTTATGTGCCTTTAACACTTCCTTCATTGCAGCAGTGGTTGTGTTGAACAGGGCTTGCAGTGACGCCAGCTGACATCCCCAGATCTGCACAGATACCTGGAGCACCTGCAGACCCCCGCTCACATGCCTCTTGCAGTGCTTCTGCTACAGGCACTCGCACTGCCCGTGCTCCCAGGCCAATTCCCAAACCTGAACCAGAATGCAAAGCTAGAGCTTGATTTCTTGCAGATACCGCAATCTCCGTACTCGTGGTAAGCCAGCCTTGGACCACACAGTAGTAACCACAGCACACCCATACAAACACTGCAGAGGGAAAAGAACTCAAGTCATGTTTATTCAAGGGAAACTATGCCTGTGTACATAGATAGGTAGATAGATATTAAATATATTCTTCCAGTTCCAGAACTAAAAACCACGCAGATTTCTGTGCCTGTGATGGAGAAATTAGAGTTTCTCCATGCAACCTCACCTTCAGCTTGCAATCCAAATGCTTATTCTGATGGCAGAGGATGGATGCAGAAAGCCCAGTTCTGGGGGAGAGCTGCCCTGTGGAGCAGAGAGAAGGAATATGTTTCTGGATCACTGAAAGCAAAGCATAGGGTGTCCCATCAGAGTTGACCTCCCCAAAAAGTCATCACTTGGGCATGGAACTGGGTAACTGGGAACTTTCACTGCCAAAAATGCTTCCAGCCTGTATCGAGTGTGTGATGCTTGTTCTAGGAGAAGGTACTGAAAGGACTGAAAACAGGAGCTATAAAACTGTATTGGCGGAGAAAACACCTCAGGTTGTCCAGCTGGTTGGTTTGAGGTTGGAGCCCCACTGATGGGAACAAACCTCACACCCCTCCTGCCATCAGCTGGACAAGCTGGGAGGTGAAAATCCTGGCTCCCTTCTCCCACACAGGTGGAGGCTGTGCCACCCATGGGAACAGATGCTATCCTCTCTGCTCCCCCAGGCCCCACTTCAGCATCATCGGTCCAAGGTGACATCTGAGCCTGGCATATGGATTCCTTCCAGGGCCAGAATGGGGGAGCAGGGAACCTTTTACTCCCACCCCACCCTCACCTATACTGCAGGCCAGCAGTGACCAGAAGAACCTGCTGAAATGCATGTGTGTCATGGAGCTGAGAGCAGAGCTGTCTGTGTCCTGCCAGCTAACATGTCTGTCAGCCAACCTAATAGGCCAAGCAGCACTTCTCCAGTCTCTCACCTCTCTCCCTGTATTGCCACAGGCTCCAGCACCTCACCACGGCGCAGAATGATGGAGCACGAGGACTTCACCAGCTTGGCTGGGTACTGGAATTCCTCTGACAGTTACCAGTTCAGCCCTGCTAGTGTCATTGTCCCTGTGGTCTTCTCCCTCATCTTCCTCCTGGGCACAGTTGGCAACAGCCTGGTGCTGGCAGTGCTGCTGCGCAATAGGCAGATGGGCCACAACACTACCAACCTCTTCATCCTCAACCTCAGCCTGGCTGACTTCTTCTTCATTGTCTTCTGCGTGCCTTTCCAGGCCACCATCTACTCCCTTGAGGGCTGGGTCTTCGGCTCCTTCATCTGCAAGGCTGTCCACTTTTTCATCTACCTCACCATGTACGCCAGCAGCTTCACCCTGGCTGCCGTCTCTGTGGACAGGTAACAGCCTAACGATGCCCAGGGGCTGGGGAAGGACAACAGTCAGGAGAAGGTGGGTAGAGTGAGAGCATGGGAAGGTCATGGCCCTTTAGGCTTTAGCTTTAGGCAAATCATTCAAACCACAGTGGTAATGGTCTGTGCCAAAGGCAATTTGGGGGCTGGTTTTCCCTTCCTCCAACAACCTCCAAGCAGCACTTGCAGGTCTCCTGAGTGCAGAGCCGGTGCTGCTCCTGTCTGTGCTTCCCAGACAGGTTAGGGTGCTTGAGACCCAAACTCAGCTCCACACTGTGCCAGAAACACCCACTGCTAATCACCTAGCCCCAAATCAGAGGCGGCACTGCGAGGTAATGGCTATCCCCAAGCTACCACTGCAGAAAGTTTCATGTGGGGACAGCAAGGTGAACTGAGGGCACTGTGGGAGATGCCACATAAATGCACATAAATGCTCATTCTCCTGCAGCTGCCAGCGCAGCACAAAACCTGTCACCTCACAGTTCCTGCTGCCTCACTTCTCCCCAGCCCTTCTGGGCCCCACAGCACCCTATGCAGAAGGGCAGCCATGCCACAAGGCATGTTTCTTCCTGGGAGACTACCTAGACTGCTCTGGCCTTATTGATGGCATCTAAATTGTTCCCAAGGAATCTGCCTAGTTCTCCCTCAGGGTGACTGCTGTCAGCTGCCCCACTACTGACTGAGTCCGTGCTGGTGGTGCAGAATGAGGAGGAACTCCAAGCTGGGGTAAGACTCAGCCTCACCTGCCATACACAGAACGTGCCCAGACCATCTTGCTCTTTGTGTTTGCTTCCAAGGGTACTAAGACAAGAAAGGGTCAAACAGCCCTCTGCAATAAGGAGGTTCACAAGGCTGCAAGCAGAAGGATGCTTCAGTACCTGAAATCCCAGGTCCCAGTAACAGGGAACCTCTGGGATGGGTTAAGTCCCAGTGAGCAGTGTGGTTGGGCTATTCCTCCAGTCTCCTTCCACTTCATCCTGCTCCTGGGTGATGCTTGCAGGGCCCTGGTATCAGGCAGTTGCCCCACTCCAAGAAGCTAGCATCCCAGATGGGGTGATGGTGCAGGATTCCCAACAAAAACATCACACTCCTCTGGGTTTCTAGTGCTTATGTGCTCTAACTGTCACAAGAAAGATATAAGACTTCTTGTGCTCCACCTTGTCTGAACGTTCTCTGTGCTGGGCACTACTCAGCCAAGGCCTGTCAGCCTCCTGACCAACACCAGCCAGCAGCTCAGGCCAGCACTGACAACCATGACAGATGGCCAACTCCTATGGCAACATCTCAACTTCTTGCTTTCCTGCACCTACATCATCTGTCTGCAGTCTGCTGCTCCAGCCTGTCAGAACTGGGGACACTATCTCAAAAACACCCTCCCAAAGGAGATGTTGGCAGGGCATTTGTGCCTGTGTTCTTCCCCTTTCTTGTGGCACTTTTGTGCTGCTGTGCAGTGTCTGCATTTCAGCATAATGTTGCATGACTCTTAACACAGCTGCTTGGAGCTTTCAGGATGAAAGGACCAGCAAGCCACAAGAGTTTTGCGACACGTGTGACCCTTAGACCAACTGCCTGTTTTATCTCCCTGCTCTGCTGGCGTGACAGTGCATAGCATGGACGTCCTTCCCTGGGTGCTGGCAGGTGGAGACTGCAGTGGTTGTGCACCTGTTTGTGCTGACAACACTTCTCTGTCCCTTACCCACCAGCAGCAAGCCACCTTCTCTCCTTTCTGACATCTACTTGCAGCTCCTGCAGGAGTGCAAAGAAAACATGGGAAAAGGCATTTCCATTTTCGGCTTGTTCCTTCTCCTGCCTAATGTCTGCAACAGAGTAGACCATCACAGAGGCAGTTCTGCCAGCTTTGTCCTGCAGTGTTACCTGAAGGTGGGTAAGCAAAGCTGGCCATCACACTGGCCACCACTGATGAAAGAGACATGTACCCAAAGGCAAAAGTCTGCCTGGCCCTGCTGGTACCCAGGTGAAGGCAGACACAACGTTGGCTACAGGGAGCAAATCTCTCCATTGCCAGTCTGATCTGTGAAAGCCAGAGAGGGCTGAAAATGGGCCCTGGCTGGGCAGGAGCCTGCACTGCATCCATCACCCAGTGAAGCTTCCTCTGATCTTGAAACTGCTAGATACGTTCTACCAAGCAGTGAATATCTGTGTGGTCTCCACAGCCCTGTTTCTTTCTAGCTCAGCATATAACCCACCCCACCACACGCAGATGAGCCAGCCAGCCCAGGCCTATGGGAGGAGACACATCCCTACTACAAAGAGAACAGCTGTTTTACCCAGGACTGTATCTCTAGGAGGTTATGAGGTATCACGTAGGGCCACTACTCAGGGATCTTCAGGAGAATGAAGGAACCCCTCTTGTTCCTGGTGTTTATGTGGCCAGGCATAGCTTGACTGAAATCTTAGCTCCGGTTGCTTTGCCCTCTCCTCCAGGTACCTGGCCATCCGCTATCCGCTGCGCTCCCGGGAGCTGCGAACTCCCTACAACGCGGTGGCTGCCATGGCTGTGATCTGGGGTCTCTCCGTGGTCTTTGCTGGGCCCTACCTGAGCTACTATGACCTGATTGAGTGGGAGTCCAGCTACATCTGCATGCCTGGCTGGGAGGAGTGGAGACGCAAGGTCATGGACACCAGCACGTTTGCTTTTGGCTATGTCATCCCAGTCCTGGTCATCAGCCTCTCCTACACCAGGACCATCAAGTACCTGTGGACAGCAGTGGAACCCTTGGAGGACATGTCAGAGTCCAAGAAGGCCAAGCGGAAGGTAACAAAAATGATCATCATCGTAACCATCCTTTTTTGCCTGTGCTGGCTACCCTACCACGTAGTCATCCTCCGATACCTCTATGGAGATTTCCCTTTCAACCAGGCCACCTACGCCTTTCGCCTGCTTTCCCACTGCATGGCCTATGCCAACTCCTGCCTCAACCCCATCGTCTATGCCCTGGTATCCAAGCATTTCCGTAAGGGCTTCAAAAAAGTCTTCAGCTGTCTCCTGAGGAAAAAGCACCGCAACAAGGTGCAAGTGTTACACGCTGCTCACACTGTGCCTGGCTTTGAGGCAGGCTCCACTGAAGTGTCCCAGGTGCATGAGGAAAATAACAGGTGTGAGCTGAACCCAGACTCCCTGGCAGTCCCCTCTGGTTCTTCCAAGCACCTTCACCTTTCTTAGAAGCTCCACACCATCTGCCTCAGGCCACTCTCTCCCATTGAATGAGACAGGATGCTAGGAAAGGCAAGACAGAAACCTTGCTATATCCTGCTTCTGGCCTTGCCGTTCCTCTTCTTTCTGGGTATCAATAGTCCTCCTAAGCCATCTCCCCACAACATCTTGTGTGCAAGGGAAGGAATGGACCCACGCTTGCTCCTGATCCACAGCCCACTTGGAGTTCAAGGACTAATGCTCCAGCTCCTCTGTTGACTCTCATCCTTCTAAGTCCTCTGCTTAGCGGCCCCACTACACTGGACACATTTGTTTGTTGTCAGGTGGTACCTTCTTGCCTCCTGTTGTCTGATCTGGACAAAGTGTTTCTTATGGTGTGGCAAGGGAGACAGGCAGCGTGAGCAGGGCCAGGTGAACAAAGGTGGGACAGAGAGCAACCAGCATTGCCCATGGATGGTTACAGTGGTGGTTCTGTACTGGCTGTGCTGCTCTCCTGGTAGCCAAGTCCTTCCCTGGGGTGTGGGGTTACGGGCTGTCTGTATGTGTGCGATGTTGCTGCTGTAAATACTAGGGAGATGTTTTTCTGACCCAGAGTAAATAAATGCACTTCCCTAATCCAGGCAATAGAGGGGCCTCTGATGGTCATCTGGGATTGGAATGGACTGCCCATACCTCAGTGTGGCCTTTTTCTTAACTGGTATAGATCAGTGTACTCCAAAAATTACTATCAAGCAATTTCTACTGAGCCAAACCCTGCCTCGCATCCCCACTCCCACACCACAGCCATGTTCACTGACATGATCAGTGGGCCTCTCTGCACACCCTCAGACCAGGCCCAGGAAGGAGGAGGTTCAGAGGAAGAGTTTCTGGATGGGGTTGGTCCAGGGTTTGCCAAGAGGTCACCATCATGATCTTGCTGCATCAACATATGGTCGCACTCTCTCCTTCACCTCAAGCCATCAAACTCCCAGCCTGGGAAACCACACATGCAAGGAGTCACTGCCCAGAGATGTACAGGCTTTCCCTTACCCTGCCTGGACATCTCTTCATGTCAGATCAGTCACTCTACAACACAGCTGATATTTTTCTCAGAAGATAACTGAACTCCACTAGCCACAGCTCAGAATCAACATATAAAACCATCAACACACAAAAGCAGCTTTGCCTGGCCATCACTCTTTGGATGCCCCATGGGTAGGCAAGCAGCCAGTGGGCAGGGTGAGCTGGGTAGTTCAGTTATGGTTTGTCCTGCCTGCATAGCTGAGTCTTTTCAAAGGGGATGCGGGAAGCTCTCTCTCCACAGTGCAGCAGATGGTTGTCTTCAGGGCATGCTGAATGCTAAACATGCAATCCTGTAGCTTCAGGGAGGAAAACTCTCATCTCCTTTTCTGGAGCTGATTAGATGTTAGTAGATGCCTTCCTGCTGTTACTAAATTACTGGAGATGGAGAAAGCCTCTCCAGCTGACTGAGATTGATCTGAAAAACAGATCTGAGAAAACCTGCAAACACAACAGACTCCCACGCCAGAGACTTGCACCCAAGACTGGGAATAATTTACCATTCCCTCCTTGCTGTGCTCAGTGCAGTCCAGCCAGCTCTCCCCACTAACTCAGAGGCTCTCTTGCCTTTTCAAGAGACTGCAGTCCTGCAGAGCTGGACAAACACAGGAGCAATGTATACCTTCCTTCCAGTTCTAGGACTGGATCCTGAAAGGAGCAAAACATGACTGGGCCTCCAAACTAGCTCACTGCATTCTCAGTCCCACTGGCAAAGCCCTGCTACTTGTCCAGTGCTGCTACCAGTTCCACTGCAGGTCATCTTGAAAATCCCAGGTATGGTCCCTCACCACATGTGCACAACACTGTAGGAACCCAGTGCAGAGGTAGTGGTTCCTGTCCCAAAGACTCTACACTCCAACCAGAGCTGGGCAGCAAGAGTTCAAGGGGAGCCTCTCTGCATGGCTGCAGTTGCTGGCTGGCTGGGCAGGGCTTCCAGGGTAGCAGCTTGCCCAGCAGGTGCTGAGCACTTCCATCAGTGAAGCACTTCTCTGATGAGTCCTCATCCTGATTCTTAAGGAAGCTTCTTAGATACAGATCCTGCACCCCTACACGCAATTGCCTTATTCTGTCCTCTCTAAAGAACATGTTACTCTCCAATCCTTCCCACTTCACCACCACCGGGGCAACTTCTCTTCATTCACAAGAGTTGGACTTAACAAGCTGGAGAGCAATTTCCAGCCTGTTTGAAACCAATACATGACTCTCCAGGTTTACTCTTGGCTGCAGTAGTAAATTCAGCTAATGGTGATTGCCATAAATGAACTGCTTAATGGTTTGGTTCCTGCCATGGAAAGAACCCCCTACTGCCTGTACTAGGCAGCTGAAACAAATGACAGAGAGCTCTCTCCAGCCCAGAAATACACAGACAGCTCTCATAAAACAACAGAAGAACAGTAGCTACTCCAAGGTTTATAGTTCCCACCTCTGGCAGTGATGCCACCCCTGGGTGCATGAACAGAACCAGACAGCTCAAGAACAAACCAGGCAGAGGAAACCCTTGACTCAGGAGAAGGAATCATCCAGCCTGGTTCTTTACTCCCTCTGTGCCCTTGCTAACAATATAGGACTTATTTCTTTATTCTTTTATTCATTTTCATTTTGAGCAACTCTGTCCTTCCAGTCTGACCAACTGTAAAGGTCTTTTTGGCTGGAGATGATTTTTCTTTGGGGGTCCTGATAGGCTTTTTACATGATATCACCTGTGGTGCCTGCACCAAAGACCAGTGTAACTCATGCAGAGTGGGCACCCTCTCCGTTGGCTGATGACCAAGGACTGCTGTTTCTAGTTCAGGTCATGAACATGTATGAGTTTTTCAGAAGGCAGCTCCAGGGTGGACCCTCTGCATGCCATCCGTCATTAGTACTGGTGAAGTCCCTCTGCTCAGTTCTGCAGCTAACCACACAGCCTCCAGCTGCCCCATCCCAACAGGAAACACTTTCTTTGCCTCACCTTCATAAATAGGGAATTCAGGTTTGATTTTCTTCTGCTTGAATCAAATTGATAGCAAAGATCTTTAGCAACATTACTGCTAGGGTTTTCTCATCAGCAGCCTTCTCCTGGGCAAAAATAATTGTCTGTACAGAAGCCACCAGACAAGAACTAATCAAGCTGTGGCACATCTATCATTGCTCATTAGTCCTGCTGGAAAGCTGCTGGCATGCTCAAACCAGCAGAAATCTAAATCTAAAGCAACTGTGTTGTTTATGTTTTTGTTTTGTTTTTCCCACCAAAAGAAGCCCAAAGATTTTAACAATATTAAGTTTCCCCACCAAATTTACAGGGTTTGTTTTGCAGAAGATAGATACTTTCCTGCCTCCCCTAAACAGAAGCTAGCAGAAAACCTTCACTCCCCATGCAGCTCCCAGCTCAGCTACAGAGTGATATGGGAAAGAGTCTTTGTTCCTAGGAGAAAACCCAGATCCAGAAATGCATTATCTGATGCCACTAGCTCTGTTACCCATCGCATAAAAACCTCTGCTGCCAGATGCAGCAGTGAGAAAGAGCCACACACAGAGGTTTCAAAAGCTCAGTGTACCTAGGCTGGGCTCTCCTCCAGGACTGCTGGCAAGCTCCTGTTCAGTCCCAAGGTCTCAGGAAGCCAAAGGCAGCACCATCCCATCTAACATGACTTCCTGACACAGGTGGTGAGAGAACCGACTAGGGAAAGTACCTGTTGTTTGTTAACAGGGAGATGTCGTGGGTGATGTGATGGTTGGAAGCAGAGTGATAATGAGATGATGGAGTTCTCCATCCTTGGAGGTGGCAAGGAGGACAGCTGGCAGAACTGTCCTACTTTAGATTTTGGGGAGGACAGATTTTGGCCTGTTTAGGGACCTGGTTGGCTGAGACCTTTGTGAGGCAGTTCTAAAGAGCAAAGGAGTCCAAGAAGGCTGGACTTTTTTCAGTAATGAAATTCTGAAGGCACAGGAGCAGGCTGTCCCATGTGCTGAAGCATGAGCTGGCAAGGAAGAAGCCAAGTGAGGAAAAGGCTGAGGTACTGAATGCCTTCTTTACCTTAGTTATTATTAATTTTTCTTGGGGTACTCAACCCACTGAACTGGAAGACAAAGGCAAAGAACAGAATGAATTCCTTACAATCCAAGAGAAAAAACAGTTAACAGCATACCACACCACTGGACACACACAAATCTATAGGACCAGGTGGGATCTGCCCAAGATTACTGAAGAAGCTGGTGGAAGAGTAAAGCCAGTTGTATATATATGGACATGTCTATGTATATATATGGACTCGGAAGAGTAGCTGGAAAGTTACCTAGCAGAAAAGGACCTGGGGCTGTTAGTAGGCAGATGGCTGAAAAGTAGTCAGCAGCGTGCCCAGGTAGACAAGAAGGCCAACAGCATCCTGGCTTGTATCAGAAATAGCCTGGCCAGCAGGAGCAGGGAGGTGAGTAAGCAGAGTAAGTGGCAGTAAGGCTGAAGTGACAGAGAGCCTGGTGGCCAGCACAGCACTCAGAGCCTCATGCCATGGGCAGCAGCTCCTGACATGCACTGAGTCCTGCTGTGCATATAGGAAGCAGCAGAAGGGGCTTAAAACAGCCCTGCACCCCAGCACTGGTGATGGCAGTGAGCTGGGAGGGCAGGAGGCCACCATGAGAAGTAGATGCAAGCACTCAGGCTTGATGTCCTTCCACATCAGCTGCTACGATAAATAAAGCAATTGTGTTTACTGCAAACTGGGCTGAGCCAGAGCACCAGAAATCTCTTATTAAAGAGGGGTAGTTAAGACCTACTTCCCACATGAGCCAGCACAGGCCATCCCTTGCTGTTTGGCTTGGGGGGACAGCAGACCCAGTTTCCCGTATCCCCTGTTCACACAGCTCTCAGGAAGCTCTGGAAGTGTCAGAAAGAACTGTTCCACATCCCTTGGGTGCATGTCCTGCTAGCAGAAGTCCCACAAGCAATTTTGCCCAAACACCGAGATTTTCATCAGGGCTGAAAACCCACAGGTATTCTGGAGGTATCACCTATAGCTCCTGCTGCAAAGGCTCTGTGCTGGACAGACAGATGGCATTGTACCTCCAGAATGTTTGCCATTCCCCTATTCTTGCTATACCTTTCCTTCTTCACACTCTCCTGGAGAAAATCAGCTGCTTTAACTACTCTGTGCAGGGGAAGGTACAGTCAAATGGGGGACCTGTCTCAGCACAGAGGGGAATCTGGTGAACACACTACCATCAGGATTGCTGCCATAACTTGCCTTCTGCCTTTTTTTCTGCAGAATGGATGAATTCAAGCCCCATGTACTGAGAAATTGCAGTCAGGCAAGCCCTGTAATTAGCAGACTTGACTGCTAGTCATCAGGCACTTATTAACTCAGCAATTAGAAACGAATCAGACAAAGACCCAGAAGGAGGAATGGGTTGTTTCTTTTGCTGCATGTCTCACCTGGCTCTCTTGCTGCATAGCTACCTGTGAGCATAAGAACTTGGGCAGTGTGAGCACTGCTTTGCAGCACAGCATTCCCAGGGTTTTCACTTCTGTCATGTCAAGCAAGGACTGTAAGACCACAGACAGCAGGAGTGGCTGGGGAGCCTCTTGCAACCTGCTGCTCTGTGCCTGAGAAAAGTGTCCCCATAGTAACTCTCACATCTCTCTCCTGCCTCTGTTCCCAAACTAGTGGTGCCAGAAGACTAGTAATCTTAATTTACTGAGAAACAGCCTTACAGCTCTGCCAAAGCTCCTGAGCACAGCCCCTGCCCCCCCCAGACAGGGCTCCACAGCCAAGGGCCCCCTATGACACCTGCACTGCTCCTCCTGGCTGCGCTGCCAAGCAAAGGACTCAGCCATCTTCCTCACTCTGGTCTCAAACAATATCCATTGCACTGTAACTGTCAGCTTCCCCAGCAGTGGTATTTAAGGCTACTTAACTTACTTGCTGCCCCAAGGGGCTTCCCCCCTGTTCATATCCTGGCTGGGAACTGCCTAAGCAGGGCTGAGAGCTCTTCCCATTCACTGCTGCTCTCGGCTCCTCTTGAACCACAGAACAAAGCCAATATTCTAAGAGAGGATTCACCTCCCAAAGAACTGGGTTTGGTCAGAATCCTGGTTCAGCTCCCACTTGAAAAAGACATACAGAAAGGTGACCGTATTAACATTTAGACAGAGATCAGTGGTGGGTATTAATGGTCTCCTGCTGCCCATCTTGCACACCCAGCTCAATTCACATTGTTTCTTGAACTGCAGTAACACAATCAGCAGCACATCTAGACAAAGGAGATGGAAAAACTCATTAATAGCCACCAAAGACAACAAGGGACAGAAACTAGTTAGGAAGGAGAATAAATCAGGAAAGTAACGAGCTCTGAGATTTGAGAGACTGTTCCTAATGGTGAAGAACACTTTGTACAATCCAGGAGTCGTTTTATGTTTGGCTGTTTGCTCTGACTGGTTTTCACTTATTTCTCTTTTTCTTTCTAAAATTGATAAGAACAGGCAGAACAGCTCTAAGAAGCACCTCTGTTTTAGGAATCCTGACACAGTTCAAACCCCACACCTGCCCAATGCCACAGGGAAGTGCTGGGGAAGGCCTACAATGAAGGGGAGCCCCTGTGTGTGGTACCCCAGAGCAAAACATGAGAAAGCAGAGAACCCAGCACCTTGCTTCTCTGTAAGGACACCCTGTGCCCAGACTGTCAAATTGACAATTGATGCCCACAGAGTGGCAAACAAACAAGCTGGTCATAACAGAGCCCAACTAGTTTCTCATCTGGACCAATTAGTAAGGGAATGTGGCTCAGTGCATCTGAGCTGCAACCAGAACCACAGGAAACAAAGCTGTGAGGAGGTCCCAGTGCCCATGCCGGGGCCATTGGTGGCTGTTCTCAACGTCTTCCCACAAGGAGCCCCTCCAGCTTTTCCATCACACTTTTCTTAGTGCCTAATCTGTCCCCCAGTAAATCGAAGCCCACAGATTTCCTCTCACTGACTGGAGATGGAGAAAAGCTGTTGCATCCGCAATGCAGCAATGCCAGCCCTAAACACAGACTCAAGCTTCAAGAGGATAAAGAGGGGAGAAGTAGAGAGTCAGTCAGTTTGATCAGCCTTCTCACACCAATTGGACTGTTTTTAGGCTCCTGCTTTCTCCACTCTGACATAAGAATTGAATACTACACATCACACAAGTGTGTCTCACACTTTTCCTGCAACCCCCTTCTTTCTGCATCCCAGTATCTGCCTGTTCATAGGTAGGGATGTCCTTGACTCATGCATTCAGTCAAAGTCATTTTCCATGTCTACGTGCCCAAGCACACAACCACTTCCACATAACAAACCAGGCACAAAACAACATCACCAGTGAACTTTGAGCTGCAGGGCTCCCTCCTGCACCGTGCTGGGGAGGACATGACAACCTGCAGAAGCACGTGGCAGGGATGGCATGGGCCATACACCAGCGTGGTTTGGTAACAAGGGGCCTGGCTCTCATCAAACAACTGACAGCTCAGAGGGCAATTCACTCCGCAGGAAACAGCATGCTGCTCCCCTCTGTCTCAGAGATCCTCCAGCTAGTGACACCACCGGCCCCAGCCTTTTCCTTCTTGCAGGGATGATCCCTGAGAGCAGCCCTGCAGAGAAAGACTTGGGGGTCCTGATGGATGAAAAACCTAACATGAGCCAGCAGTGTGCTCTTGCAGCTCAGAAAGCAAATGGTATCCTGGGCTCCATCAGCAGAGGGATGGACAGCAGGGACAGGGAGGTGAATGTCCCTCTCTACTATGCTCCCATGAGGCCCCATCTGCAGTACTGTGTCCAGGACTGGAGTCCCCAGTACAAGAAAGACAGAGCTGTTGGAGAGGGTCCAGAGGAGGCCACAAAAATGATCAGGGGGCTGGAGCACCTCCCCTATGAAGACAGGCTGAGGGAGCTGGGCTTGTTCAGCCTGGAGAAAAGAAGGCTGCAGGGTGACCTCATTGCAGCCTTCCAGTACCTAAAGGGGGCCTACAAACAGGAGGGAAGTCAACTCTTTGAAAGGGTAGATAACAGCAGGACAAGGGGAAATGATTTTAAGTTGAAGGAGGGAAGATTTAGGTTGGATGTCACGGGGAAGTTCTTTGCTATGAGAGTGGTGAGGTGCTGGAACAGCTGCCCAGAGAGGCTGTGGATGCCCCATCCCTGGAGGTGTTCAAGGCCAGGCTGGATGGGGCCCTGGCAGCCTGGTCTAGTATTAAGTGGGGAGGTTGGTGGCCCTGCCTGTGGCAAGGGGGTTGGAGCTTCATGATCCTTGAGGTCCCCTCCAACCCGGGCCATTCTGTGATTCTGTGTGATGAGAATCCATGTCTATGCTTTCAATTCAAGCAATAAGGATGCATGGTTGGGTGTATCTCGGTGTGCCTGCCCTGCTACTCCAGCCTGGCAACCCATGGCTGAATCACCCAAGGCAGAGGAACTGCTTGAAACACCAGAGGTGCCTGCAGATGACACCCAGCAGCCTTGAAGAAGGTCCTTCCAGTACAGATGCAGCAGCAAAAAGTGTTGATGTGAAACACCTTTTCAGTCCCAGGCAACATCTGCTTGACAAAGAGGTCTAAGTGTGATTTAAGACACAGATTGTTACTTCCATCCTGACCTAGAGGGGATGTCACAGCAGCCCTGAGCAGAGGAACAGGTGGGAAACACACAAAAGAGAGAATGCAGAACTGTGCAGCACATCAGGTGTTTCTGTGAGGTCCCTGTCTCCTGCAGTGAGTTTTAGAGCTCTCCAAGGGAGCTTGCTGTCCAGCCAGGCAGGATGAGATACAGACTGCTTTGAGGATGCCAGTAGTAGGAGAAAGAGCTGGGTGTGAGTCCTGAAGCATTTACCTGTTCCACCCTAAGAGCCTCCCCCACAAGGTACACCAGGGTTGTTCAGGTCAAGTACAACAGCCACAAATCCCAGCTGCTCCCCAGTGTTGCAGTGAGGACCAGCACCTGCTCAGGGGCTCAGGAGAAGTGTTGTTCACTTACCCAGGCACACAGACAGATGAACACATCCCCACCACTGGCAAGGAGCCGCAGTGTCACCCACCCCGAGGGGAGTGCTGGGAGCAGACCCAATCATTGGGGTCACCTTTGGGCTGTGCTGGGGACAGACACCTGTGGGCCAGCTGGAAATCTCCAGTTTTGCTCTGTGCTGTGATGGTTTGGGCAGACTGGCTAACATGGTGTGTTTTTCTCATGTGAAAGACAGTTTGCTCTCCCTGTCCACTACTGAATTGCTTGTAATTATCTTAATTATGCCTCTCTCTCCTAATGTCAGACAGAGACCAGTACTAATTTGAGTATATTGGCAGAGACGCCCACCACTGTTTAGCTGAGTGGTTTGTACAAGAACCTCAGCAGCGCCCTTAATAAGCACAGAGGGAACAGACAAGGAGGAGATGCAAGTCCTGGTGATTAAAGCTGGGGTCAATAGAGACACGAGCAGGCAGACAGCATCCTTGGACATGGAGCCTGTCTTCTGTATGGGCTGCCTGCATCCTGGAGGCTCTCATGTCTGCTTCTGCATCCTCCCAGCGTGCCAGTTACATAAATGCTGTGATTAGAGGGCCTGGAGCATGGCTTGATATTACTATAACATGGTGTGTGCATCAGGGCAGGTGTCAAAATACTTCCAGATGCCTTCAGAGAAATGAGTACCAACCCAAGCAGAAATAAATGGTTCCATCTGCTCTTACACCAAGTTCATCCTTCCCCACTGACCAAGAGCGATCAACTTTCAGAGAGTAATAATTTCATTTGAATGAATAATGCTCCAAGCAATGGAAAAAGAAGCTGTGCTGGGGATAGAAGGGTTATTACTGTGCTTGATGCTTCTGGGTGGACACATAATTTCTTTACTTAGGTGCAGTTGGGTAGAAGAGGCAGGTTTGGTTTCAGGGCCCATATGCCTGCCACATACATAAAGTCACAGCTTTCTGGTCCCATGTAGTGAGCGGTATTGACACCTCTTCTCACATGCCCTTTCTACTGCCCCATAAGGTGCCATAAGCACACATGGGTGCCCCCGCAGCAGGATGCACTGCAGCAGGCAGCTCCTCAGGTTAATCTGAAGGTACCAGAGACTGAGGTGAGGATCTACAGCTGTGGGAGCAAATGGTGAATTCTTTCCAGATCCGAAGTTGTACATTTTTGCCCAAGGTGCATCTTGCTCAGCACAAGTCCCTTTTCTCCTTCCTCACAATCAGCCATAGCCCCTATACACCAGTGCACTGTGGTCACTGCCTGCCTGGTGCTCTGAACTATAGCTCAGTGAAACCTTCAGTCACTGATTTTAACTTCATCTCCAATTCCATCAAACGAGCATGTGAGAGCTCAACCCACATCCTCCATTTCTTCTTCTGTCACCTGGCATTCAGCACAGAAGTTGAGACTCCTCAACCCACATGTGCTTCTCTTCATCTCAGCAGCCACAGGTTAATTTGGGACCTGCCAGCAATAATTAAGCTCATTGCTCATGCTGGGGCCTCCAGACAAAGCTCTCCCAGAAAGACTGAGCCACGACAACCTTCCTAGCCCTACAGCCCTGACATCCATTCCTTCCAGACTGTAGCTACCTGAAAAAACAGCTTGGACTATTGCATCAATAAAAGGATCCAAGCAGAGTCCATTGCGTAGTATCCAACTTGCTGGGCAGGATTCTTCCTGTATTGGGCCCTCCCAGATAAAGACACATATTTCAAGGGATGTTTAAACACATATGCGCAATGGATGTCTGAGCCAAAGGCTGGCAGCCCTCAGTGCAGCCCCACATGCAGGGAGCTCTGCCAGCAGCAGCCCTGCACACTCTGCTCTGCAAAGCCACGTGGCCTCTGTGCCACAGCACAGCCTGCACAACGGCAGCAGACAGAGCAAGCTGTTTGCACATTTGCTAATATTAGAACACGACACAGTTTGCTTCTAATGAAGTGTTCAACCTGGCTTTGTGGTAGACAGCAAAATCCTGGTGTGGTGTCCTGTGCAGCTTCCTGCCCACACCATCCTTCCTGCTCCTGCTAATGGATCCCAGCTGGCTATTGCCCAAGCCAGAAGCTAAATCTAGAACAGCCCTGATCTTAGTTTAAACTTACTTTAAAGGACATAATTTTAAAGCTGGGGAAGAGCTAAATGCACACAGTTAAAACAGCCTGAGTCTCTCCCCTGAGCCCTGGCTTCACCAAGAGCTGCTGCCACTGGGCACAGGATCTAGCGTGGAGAAGGAGCAGTTTCCCTCACACATCACAGCTGGGAATGCTCGGAGTGCCTGACAGCTTGCAGCACGCTCCTGAGGGCTCACCCAGCCCCTGGCTCAGGGAGAAACAAGCATATCTGCGGTGTGGGAGATCCAGCCAAGAGCAGAGGGTTGCCCCATAGGAGAAGACCACACTTCAGCACTTTCCTTCACCCTTCTGCCAGAGCACAACGTGCTCCAGGCAAGCTGGGCCCAAGAGAGAGAGAGGAGGCCTAGAGATGCAGAAGAGATTGCCACAGTCACAGAAGCAGCTGGTAAGGAAGCTCTAGACTTCAAGACTGAATTCCTGTTTTGGGTGTTCAGAAGTGCTGCTCCACTTCCCAACATAAAACATCCATTGCCCCAAAGACCCATGGTCACTCTGACAGTTTCAGAGCCCGATCTGAGGGCTGATGCTGATGTACATATACAAAAGTCACACCTCCTGCTGCTCCCTACAGCACCGATCCTTGGCTTTGCCTCAGATCCTTTCTCTCTAGGGAAAAGCCGCATGCCAGAGGCAGCTCCCACTCTTCTGCAGCCCTCACACTTGCAGAGCCATCCCAACTCAGGGACTCCAGACTCTCCTCAGGTTAGCTGCTGCTTTGACTGGAGAGTTATAAGGAACTAAGGCACATGAAATACTTCTTTGCAGGTTTGCCTCTTCCCTTTGACAGGAGGAGCCTTCTTCACTCCTCTAAGTGCTGGATCAAGGCCTGCTGTCTCCAGGCAGACAGCCCAGGGGACCAGCTTGAGACCAGGCTTAAACAGCAGTATCCCCTTGACTTTCTCAGCACAAAACCCCTCCCCTCCAAGCAGCACCAATACTCCATGGGATGGGAACCTCTGTTTTCACCACAACCCAATGCCAACTGGCACCAGCTTGCTCACAAGCCAACCCAACGCAGCTCATCCCACTAGCTGCACAGAGCCTATCCCTAGTCAGGTCCCCTGGGACCTCCTTCCAGCAATGCCCACATGCCAACACTACCTCAGCACTACAACTGGAGACAAGCTACCTACAGCACAGGCACATAGTCCATTCAGGAGGAGCAGCTGGAAAGACAAAGCTCAGGAGAGACCTTATTGCCTCTACAAGTCCTGGAAGGGAGATTGTGGCAAGGTGGGGGTCAGCCTCTACTCCTGGGTAACAGCAATAAGACGAGAGGGAATGGCTTTAAGTCATGCCAGAGGATGTTTAGGTTGTATATTAAGAAAAATTTCCTCTCCAAGAGTGCTCAAGCACTGGCACAGGCTGCCCAGGGAGGTGGTGGAGTCGTCTTCCCCGGAGGTGTTCAAGAACCATGGAGATGTGGTACTCAGGGACATGGTTTAGTGTGCAGTATTGGTGGATGGCTGGATGAGATGATCTTAGAGGTCTTTTCTGACCTGAATGATTTGATGATTCTATGGTCCAGCTGTGCTCTTTTAGACAGGCATCAGTAGAATGATGGAAAAAACTAAAATAAGATTCATTAATTACTGCCACACAATGGTAGAACAGAGCTTTTACAGATGTCTTCTGACATAAATCATCCAAAGTATCCATAAAATATCCTGTACTGAAAAATATCAAGTGACTTTGATGAGAGCTATTTTCTATAACCCTGCTTTGATTGGCACTGTCCCATCCCTGAGTGCTTGATTAACAGGCCAGAACAATACAAAATCAGAATAATGCACAAGGCGTGGGTTAAAACCCCATTAAAATGGCTGTGCCACAGATCATCACAAGAAAGGGAGAATCAGTGCTGAGTGAATACTGCTTGTGACGGTGACCATTCTTCGCCCCGCTCACTTGGCAGGCTGGGAGAAAGCAGGTATTTGGCATTCAGTCCAGCCATATACTGCCTCTTTGTGCTAGAAAAAAAAAAAGGAGAAGCCCCATTTGCAGGTGGGAATCTCAGATCTAGCTGGAAAACAGAAGTTGCATGTGCTCGGACTTGGAATGGGTGCATTTCTTCTCTCTGGCAAGGAGACAGTCATTATAATCGGCAGCAAATCCTCCACCCTGCCCCCGGAAGTGCTCAAGTTCACGTCAAAAGCTTTCTCAGAGGAAAGCTCAAGGTCAGCCTCAGCGATGGTCCTTGCAGGAGTTCATGCCACTGTAGGCTTGCAGGGGAGCAGGGCCTGCTGTCAGACCACCAGGCTCTCTGGAGCATGCTTAGGTCATGCTTAGAAATACCATCTGGTGGACAGATAACCTGAGCAGAAAGGCACCAAGTGGCTCTGTGATCCTTCTCATGCATTCGTATGCATGTCTGCATTCCCTCCCTGTCTCCTTCACTTATGGCCTGACTCCCTATGCAGGATTTGACCCCAAAATCTTTGTCACTAATGTGGGCTGACCACACTGATAACCTGAGCAGCATTGCCCACACCTCTGTAAAGTACAGAACCTGATGCTCTACTTAAAAAAAGGAGAAATTGCTCTCACATTTGCCTTGCACTTCCTAACACCCTGCAACTGCAGCTGCTTGAAAGCACTCCATGCTCTCCTGGGGATGTCCAGCGAGAGGGAGTCCCAGTGGGGACTTCCCCACAGTGGGGAAGATGGCAAGTCTGTGACAAAGGAACAGCTGGACCAGCAACAGGAACACAGGGAGGAGAGAGCAGACTGAGGAGATCCAGCAAGATGCCGAGTGATTTTAGAGCTCAAGCACCAAGGAGTGCCTCGTACACCAGCTCCAGCATTTTGGAGTCCATGTTTCCTTTTGGAGCACAAATCATTTTTGCTCCCAGGGCCACGTGCCAGACAACAACTCAATTTTCATCAGCTGCTTAACCGAGTTCTCGCTCATGTCCATTTACATCTACCTAGCCACTCAGCAAATAAATGCATCACTTTGTCACTTGCACTTTCAAGCTTTCAGTCTCCCTGTGTAACCTTCCATCTGCCTGTAACCCACTCAGGCTTCTAGCCAGCCACGTGGGCAAATGTATCAGCCTTCCCTGCTGCCACTGCCCCTATCCCAGCTCTCATAATCAGCAGCCCAGCAATGAGACAAACGTCATTCCATTCTCCAGGCAGTGAATTGGCACACATGAATATCTTCCAGGTGAATTATGGACTCTGCTGATAAAGAGCTTAGAGGTAAAACATTCATTTGCCAGAGCTGACACCACAATTTGAATGGGAATGGAATCGGGATCTAATTAGATTGTAAGTGACGAGAAGCAGGGAGACATTGTACGCTTTGCTCTTCACAGCAATCAGGACAAACAATTCCAACTTCTGGAGAGATTTCCAGCAAACAGAACTGGCTCTGCCTCCCCTTCAAATACACCGCATGGATGCCCGTGTTCTCCTGCACACCTCGGTGCTCCCAGCATGACGCATGTGTGCAATGAACCACTGAGAGGACAACCAAGGAACAGGCTCCGTGTGCACCTACACACACCATGGACAGAGAAGGGAGCTTTTACATCTGTGCAGCACATGCTTAGCCATGACAGTCTGTGAGGAATGGCTGCTCTATGCAGCAAGAGCTGTATCGATACCATGGAAGTTCTTGTTGTCTTAGCTGAGATGCAATTTCTCCCCAGATCTTACCCAAGCTGGACACAGCAAGGTTTCAGCTAGACATCCCATCTCTCTCAGTGGTGTGATGGTGTCCTTTTAGCCTGGTGCCAGCCTGCAGCAGGGACCTGCTGGTAGCACCCTGTGGGCACACAACAAAAAAAGTGTTGCACAGGCAAAGCTTTGCTCTTGCTTTTCTGATGGGGAAAGACGTCAGCATAGCAGAGAGGAGGTAGCAGAGCAAACTGAATTCTCACTATGCAGCCAAGGCTGACCAGAAAGCTTCCTATTGCTGTCCAAGTCTGAGGGGGAACTGGACATCTCCAGGGCACAACAGCCCACCACTGGAACTCACTGGAACTGGTATATCTGGGGGGACCTGCAGCAGAGAGCAGCAATCAGCAATTTGGGTATCAATTACAAGGATCAATAAATGAGATGTGTTCAGCAATGAGGTGAGTTCAGTGAGTCTCTGCACAAAAAGTGTAGGGTACCTGGCTTTGAAGCACTCCTATCCCGTGGCCTCCCCACAGGCTGTGGCTGACAGAAAGGAGTATTTGCAAGTGGCTCCTCATGGAGCAGTGCACTGCTCCCTTATTACAGGACCCAGAGGACTGCCCAAGCTTCCAAGGAGACTCAGCATCACATCTACACCCAGCCTTGGCCACAACACTCAGCTTCCTCTGCCTGCTAGCATGAGGGCAGCAGCAGCACCAGCCAGCAATCCTTCCAGAGCATTTAATAGCAAAAAAAATCTCACAGCACTGAGGTCTGAGCCTCCCTGCTCCATGTAGGCAGCAATAAGCTTCATAGCAACTCAGTTTCTCTCTTAATAAAAAAATAGCTTCAACAATAGCATCCAAATAGCACCCATAATAGTCCCCTATCTGAGGGACAATGACCAAGGATTCCACCCCCTGTGCCCCATCCTGGGAATGGCAGGCAGGTTGTCAAAACAAGGGACACCAGAAGGAACAGCGGTTCTGCTAGAGCAAACACCTCGCAAACTGGGCACAAGCTCTGCCCAAGCGAGCTGTGTTCAGAGGTGGGAGGCTCTCTGTGGCCCAGCAGCAACCTCCAGTATCCTCCTCCCTCCTTCCCAACAGCATCAGGGAGACGGAACCAGACAGGCATGAAACGCCACTTGACTGTGACTCCACGGAGCACAAACCTGTCAAATCAGCTTGCCTGCTGTCATTTCAGATAACACAAGCACTGTCAAGCCTGAAGTATGAGTGAGCAAAATCCCTGTCTTGGCCACTAGGACACAGGGCTTGTCTCAAGGAGGCACAGACCTTGTTCCAGGTGACCGAGCAGCACAGCAGGCAGAGCCCTTGGGTGCCTTTCCTCTTTGGCACCGGACCAGCACACACTGCTGTGAAGCACCATCCTGTGCATATTTCCGAGGCACTGTGAGCAGAACTGTTCTGACCTTAAGCCCAGCTTCTGAACTGAAACCCATCCCGTGGCCCCACAGCGCCTTCCTGAGAACAGGTGTGCCATCCACCTCCAGCAGGCTGGGCCACGCAAATGAATGAAGCCAAAACCATTCTCAACACCGTTAACTAAGGTTATGACAGATACTACCACCATGTAAACTGGAGTCAAACCTTCGTTACACTCACTTTATCCCAGGACAGCTCATCTTGGCTTGAACCCACATCTTTGCTTCACGCAACTCATCCAGTCCTGCCCTTGCTCCATCAAGATGGCTCATTCCAGCAAACTACTTCTGCTACGTGATTTTTTTCTTTTTTTGGTGTGAGAATGGAAAGTGCCTCTCAGTATGAAGATTTTCCTGTCAGCAAACAGCATTCCCTCAGGACAGCTCAGTAATATGCTCCAGGTTCTAATAAGGAATAGACTGTTACTGCCTCAGTGAAGTCCAGCACCGTGATTTGAATTGCCAAATTAGTTTGGCACCTGTTAATAACAGCATGGAGCAGCAGTAAAGGCCAAAATCATTTTCAGGAAGAGGAAAAATAAATTACAGCCCTTCCTGTAGGTGCTGCTCTCTGACCCTACAGAAGAATGGACACGGGGGTAGAGAGGCCAACCAGCCAGCTGGGGCCGTGCCTGCAGCCTTCCCCTGCGCCCGGACAGATGCGTGATGCTACCAATAATTCAAACTCATACTAGAAAACGTGCCACCCCAAGGCAGGAGGAAGTCTGTGCAGCACCGTCTGTGCAGGCAAACACAGAGCTCTCCGCCCACCTCACCGTGGACCCAGACTCCTTTTTTTCCTCTTGCTTACAATGCTGTTAGTTGCAATCCAGTCCCATGTCACTGGGCACGCCAGCCCAGTCCCTGCTGCTCTGGGCTATGCTGGTGGAGCACGGCCTCAGCTGCTCGTGCTACAGCCACCAGCTGCTAAAAGCAGGCACTACCCTGCTGAGTTTGGCCTTTCCCCACCTTCCCCTGCTCAGGCCCCCAGGGATTGCTCTACTCAAGGCGACTGGGCTCTCAAAGGGTATTTCTACATTTACAGGCTAAGGTTTTGAGCCAGGCAGGTGTGAGCAGGTGCCACTGAGGGCTGCAGGTCACTGCTGGTGCCACAGGTGGAACAACAGCAGCAGGAATGGCGTCTGCACGCTTTCAAGCCCCTCCACACTGGACTTGCATCACCTTACTGCTGCACCTCTGGGCTGAACGTGGAACCTCCTGCATCCAAGAGACAGGCTGCAGGCAGCAAAGAAAAGGTTTGTTCTTCATGCTAAAGATTAGCACCGCTTCCCATCTGAAAAGCATCAGCCCCTTAACAGAGCACCCTTACAGTCCCTGGTGGCCTGGTACAGTACCTTCACTTTTTGGTGATATTCTGCATACCCACAAGTGTGATCCCAAGATGGGCAGTGACCCTTCCTGCCAGGGCACATGCAGAACAAGAAAGGCCCACTTCTGTACTGAGAACACAAGACATTCTAAAATGCAGCCAAGGATGTACTTGCGTATGGAGTGGTGGCACAGGGCTTTCTAATGGTTCCACCACAGCTGGAAGAGAGGATGAAACCAGGGATGTTAGGTGCCATTCTGAGCAGCTCACAGCAATGCCTGAGCAGGCTGGCATCAGCACACACAAATACCCTGAGTTTCACAAACAGCTTCAGGAAACCATGATTGCAGCTTTACAAATGGTCAGCCTTGACTGGGCTCTGCTCAGTGCTGAGATGCTGGCGAGGGCACCAGGGGAGTCTGCTTGCTGTGTGTCACTACTCAGTAGACAAGACAGAAATAGCTGCTTAGACCGAGACAGACGTCAAATAAACTTTCTTAATTACTCATAGTCTGTGTTCCTGCCCTACCATCAGCCTCCTGCAGTGCTGCTGTTGTTACAAGGTGCCCAGACAGGATCTTTTCAGTATTGCCTGGTGATAGGACAAGGGGCAAAAGGCACAAAGCAGAACACAGGAAGTTCCATATGAAAATGAGGAAGAACTTATTTACTTTGAGGGTGGCAGAGCGCTGGAACAGGCTGCCCAAGGAGGCTGTGGTCTCCTTCTCTGCAGATATTCAAAACCCACCTGGATTCTTTCCAGTGCAGCCCACTCAAGGGAACCTGCTTTAGCAGGATGGGGGTGGACTAGACAGATGACCTTCAGAGGCCTCTTCCAACCCCTACAGTTCTGTGATTCTGTGAATTTTTCATTTTAGTTAAGGCAACTCCAGTGCCTTTTCCAATGGTGCCTCAACAGCCATTCAATGGCGCCACAGATCAATGTCTTCTGTAGCTTCAGCATCAGCAGCATCCAGGCAACAATTCAGCTGCTAGACCCCTCAAAAGCAGGCAGCCACAGAATATAAGCAGCATACTTCTATCACCATCAGAAAAACTGAAGATTAATTAAATATCCCCTGGCAAAATGGAAGAAAAAAGGTGCCACCACGAAAGGTTTTGCTCATGAGAGCCACAGCTTCTCAAAAGGAAACTAAGAAAAACCCAAAAGGCCACAAAAACTCTTCTCAGGAGAGGGCTGACAGACTGAATACTTCATTCTGCCTGTTGCACAGCAGCACTCACTACGCAGGTACCATTCAAAAGCTGCCCAGTACTGTGGCACACACCTTGTGCTGACAAGAACTTGCTAAAATTGTGGCCCTCACTACATTTGAGCTGCACTTGCAAAGAGAGGGGTGGGCTGCCATTAGCTGTGCCATACCGACCTCACTGAGCTGCAAAAACTTCATAACTTTTTGTCCTGCCCTGGGAGGGTTAGAGTGGAAAAGGATATACCTGTATAAACCTTAATTGGTAGATCCTTGTTTAATCTTTCAAATCATGGGACATAAGCCCAGGGCGCTGTGCCTGTTGAATTCCACTTACCTTGCTGCTATCTCGCTCTTCTGCATCATTAAACGAGGCAGTGTCCTCTGCATAGGAGCTACCCTGCCACCTAGCAGCTCTCACAACGCAGTCACTGCATCAGAGCTGGAAGCAGGACAGCTATTCACTTTACACACTCCTGCCCTTCAGAACAGAAGGAGACTGTTTTCACTGAAAGGAAACAAACACACTGGATGGAGTGTTGTGTCCCTGACAGCAGGAAGCAGAGTCGGAGAGGATGTGGCAACACTGACAGGACTGCACACAGCAGTGTGAATTAAAAGGATCCTCCACCCACATGCACAGACGGTTAAAGATAAGTTCAGACAGCTCCAGAGAGACTAACTATAAAAACACTCTCGTTTGAGAAGCTGTTAGTGGTGAGCACACATGTATAGCCACTGTCTAAGCAGAAAATAGTCTGGAACAGAGCAAGGACTGGTAAATGCATACCCAGGGTCATGACCACAACTAGCTGCATTACTAATTCCAGTCAATTAGCCTTGTATCTGCTATTGAATTAGCTCACCCAGGCCTCTCTACTTTCCACCTTTCACTGCTAACACATACATTAATCAGTCATAGCCTGATACTCATTTATAGGAAGTGCTAATGCCTGCAACCTGCAATATTAACAAGTTAGACAAAGCACAGCCCTGGTGCCAAGTCCTCAGACAAGGGGCACTAACCCACTCCAGGATCCCAAGGATCTCATCATGGAACAGGAAGGGAGGTTACAAAGGAGAAAACATATGCCCAGAGCAGAGATCCAAAGAGAAGAAAAAAATCAAAGTGACACACTTATCTCTAGTCTCCATTCTCAGAGTTGTTCAAAAACCATCTGAGCAACTGGCTCCAGGTGGCTTTGCTGAAGCAGGCAAGTTGGACCAGATCACCTACATTGCCGTCCAACCTTAGCCATTCTGTGATCTCTCTTTTTAGAAATCTCTTGATACCACTTGGAAAGCAGCAACATCCTGCATGCTGTCAAGACAGCCTCCAACGGCCCTGATGGCCTGTAGCCTGCTCTGCTCACCTCAGCACACATGTAGGCTCCTGGGTAAGGTCCTCCAGTGATGAAACCCATCAGAAACACATCAGAAACACAGGACAGGATGAGTAGCTGCCAAGCAGGAGATAGGCAATACTTCCCCAACAAAGCCAGTCAGCTCCAAGAGCCAACTCAATCCAGTCACAGTAGGTACAGCCACTTCAAAACATGATTGTCAAGGGAAGTCTGGAGAAGGGCTTTAAATAACACTCAGGTCAGACAGCACTGGCTAAGAGCTACAGGCTCTTAGGCTTTGTTCTCCAAGCAGTAATACAGCATGCACAACTAAAGCACTCACTTGAAAAAAGAGCACAGAACCTTTGGCAATCTTTATTCTCAGCAAAGACAACTCACAGGAGCATGGTATGTCTGAGGATCTTTATTTCACAGTTATCAATGGTTAGAGGGCTGAGTTACATACTGCAGCATTCATAAATAGGCAGCAAATCATAGTAACAACGTGGTACTCACTTTGAGTTTAATGACAGGATGTGAGACTGCACAGCTGTGCTCAAGGTACCAAGGCAGCTCCAAAGGCTGGCAATGAAAATGAGATACCACACCTGGAAAAAAACCAAGTGGCTGGACTAGGGTTTAGGAAAAATAAATAACACAGATGATCACATTGATGCCAAGGAAAGAAAGCTCAAATAGTAGCAAGTAAGAATATCCCCAAAGGGGAATCAATAACATGGGTACGGCCAGAACAGATTGGAGAGAAAAGCTCTGAGCTGGTCATAACTGCAGCTGGACCAACATGCCCTACGCTTTTTGTAGTGTGTTAAATGAGTCTAACTTCACCCCTTCCCAACCAGCTCACAGTCCAGCAGTCAGCGATAGCACTGTGTGCAAATACAGTTACTGAAAGTGGTTGGTCCACAGCTCCCCATCCCTTGTAAGGGACTACTGTTTAATTATCAGAGGTTTGCAAAGCATAAACCACACAACCCATGTGAGAATGAAAGCAGGTGGAAGCTCCCACCAACCACACAGCACTGCTTGGTGCCCTGCTCATGCATTATTCCCAGACAAGGCTACCAGATGTGTATCTCCAGATCCGTTGACCCTACCCTGAAGAGGACCACGAGGTAAGCAGATCACAGCACTCCTCACAGGCTGACCTGGACTCAACTGGCACACAGAAACAAGCGGGGAGACACTGGAAGTGCTTTAAGGGTTGGGACAGTCCACAGGGAATTAATATGGCTTGTAGTTCCAGTAACTGGAGAAAACTGAGATCTGGAAAGCAAGAGAAAAAGCAGTTAAGCTCACTTGACTACAGAGCTTATGATGAGTGTGAAAAGATTGAGCTTTGCAGCATTATCCAGCACTGTGCTGCAGAAAGACAGCTTTGCTGCTGTTGTCACTGAAGAGGCTTAGAGCACACTGTTATTTGCCAAGTAGCAGCCAGGTCAGCTGCACAGCTGGAACTGAACTTTGTTCTACTGGAAACCAGCTTGCTGGACAGGCCTCCACATCCCCTCCCCAGGACATGGGCATTTCTTAATGTCCAGCTGACGACTGAGAACACAAGAACTTTGACCTGCTCCTTTCCATCCAGCTCAGCAAACATCTGCCACACTACATGTACCCCAGATGGCTGGCTGCTCAGCAGTGACAGCCAGCTCCCAGGCTGCAGAGCGCTGACTCACTGCTTGGTTCCAGTCTGTGTACCGGCTGTACAAGATATCAAATCTTTAGGATATCTGAGGTTCCCTCAAAATTCAGAGTTATAAAACAAAGCTCCTTCTCCAAGGCCGTTACCTTGTCCTTCAGTTGCTGGCAAAGCTGCAGTGAAACTGTGAAGAAGACAAGGGCGTCATTTAACCACGGGACGACGCACTCCATTTTATGGACGTGGCTGACTTCATAGCGCTGGCTGCCGAACTCACTGGGTAGGGTAAAAGAAGAGCACAGCTTCACACACAGCAGCACAGAACGCCAAACTCAACTGTCCTCCATTCTCACAGAAGGAATCAGAATGACTTCTGCATTTAAAGCAGCACCTGGCCAAGTTACAGAACGCCAGCTCTCAGTCTGCCTCCAACTGGCCTCAGAGTTAAGCACAGTTTAACAGGGTTCAGGTAGAAACATTGTCACTTTCCAGAGAGGTGCACTGCAGGAAACGCAGGTGGCCATACCAATATCTGATGTTCTGCTGGCTAATGACTCTGATCTCTTGCCAAGCTCGTGACATTCTATGGGTAAGCTGAATCCCAAAAAGCCTTTCTCACAGTCATTAAAGAAACACTATTACAGGTAGCCGTGCAATTACAGGCACAGCCTCTGCAAATGACTCACTTTAGTTCTTCCACTTAAACAGTTTGATTAGAGCATCTGTTCCATTTGGACCTTACCCTCTGCATCCTCCTATCACAGCCTTGTAGCGACTGTACTTACAACATGGCTCCAGGATTGTGCAGAATGGATCCTCCAGCAGGCTTGAAGTTCTAGAAGGCAAAGGTGATTAGATTTTGAGGCAGTAAAATATTTTGAAGACCTACAAGATGTGCAGATCAGTGGCTTGACAAAAGAAACACCTGCTGTATATGTCTGAATGCTCTGTTCATATTGAATCCATGCCACTTGATCCCATTTTGCTCCTTTAGAAAAACATTCTACACAGTGGCCCAGTCCAATTTAGCTCCAGATTACGGAATCACAGAAGTTCCCACTGAACAGAATATCCAGAAGAAAAGCTGAAAACTGATTTTAGGAAAAATATCCTTATGGAGGGACTTCATAAACCAGAAGAGTTTAATTCTGTTGTTATGGGACACCAAGCTGACCCAAATGTTCTATGTTAAGCAGAAAAGTAACCACCAAAACCCCATTCAGAAAACCTAAGATGTGACTTCAGTATAAAATGCAATACTACAACTGTGCCCTTCCAGAACTACGTAAAAGTTATCCAACTACACTGCAAGATAAAGCACTGCCTGGCAAAAAATAGTTAGGACTTTCTCCAGAGCACTGTTATTTTCTTCTTGGCTAAAGAGCCATGCCATGAGCTAGGTTTACAGCCAGTGTTCTGGCTGCAGTAGACCTAAATAAGACACAATACCAGTCACTGTGATTTCTACATTATCTTATGCTTCTAACAGTGCACTGTGTAACAGAGGTAAGGAGAGGTAAATAAACAAGGCTCAAGAAATGGTAGGCATCACCTTGGTTGTGCTGGGCTGTAGCACATGGAGTTGGTAGACAGTCAGGCACAGCTTATTCAGGTTTATATAGAAATTCACAAGGATGTCTGGAGGCAGAGCAGGGCTGAACATTTTCTGGTGAGAAAATAAGTTGTTTCTTTATCAGTGAACAGACCATTATTTCTAATGCTACAAAATCACTACCTTTTCTAAGCTGCACAGCAAGTAGCCCATAGTGTGAGATATGTCAAAAGAAACAGACTGAGCAGCATTGCATGTAATGGTTGTTCCTCCTGTTGCAGTTGATCAGATGGTGTGGGCACGAGTGCTGGTGCCAAAAGAGGATGGAATAGTATTCATAAATCATCCCTGGACAACCTTCCTGGGCAGGGAACACAACTTCTCCCTGAAACAAGAGTCCGCACACCCCGAGGGATACGGAACAGACAAGAATTAAGAGCTCAGGGTTTGCACTTCCTTCATTTCTCTTCCTTTCTCTCCCTGCCCAGGAGAGGCTTCAGAAATCCAATCCCACCAAAACGTAGCACAATATGCTGACCACTGCACGCTACCAAAGCATACGAGACTTAGACTACCACATACGTACTGTGAGACCACTGGAGGCAATTTCTGGCAGAGTCAGAGTGGCTGGAGTGGTGAGTCGATTCCGTGCTCTTGAGAGCTGTAACATCACAGCATCCATAAGCTGGAAAATGACAGTACAGTGCTGAGTGGGAAGCCAGGGACAGCTCTTGATGACATGCAATGCATGACTGCAAAAGGCTGTAGGATTCTGGCGGTGTTACAACCACCCTCTTCCACTCAGGAATTCAGGGACTTGGGAAGAGGTGGCTCCAACAAGGACAAGAAGACAAAAGAATGTGAATAAGATACAGGCTGCTGGAAAAGGAGGCGTTGTGGTCTCTTACAGACTCATGGCAGCAGGATGCAATTCCCATTTCCTCGCAAGTACCGATCAACCAGCAGCAAAGACGAGGTTTTGGCAACGGCTGAAATCATAAAGCAAGACTCATACAGTGAAACAGCACCAGCTACAAATGCTTCAAGTTGCGTTAAGTGCTGGGAGGAGATCAGGAAAGGCACAGGTGGAGCTGAACTTGGCTAGAGTTGTGAAAACTAACAAGTATACAAGAACAACAAGGAACAATGACTTGTTCTACCCCTCCTCGTCTTGACTGAGGTGGCACAAGACAAAGTGCAAGGTCCTGAACCCAGGCCAGGGTAATCCCAAACGTGAATGCAGACCAGGCAAAGAGTGCATTGAGAGCAATCCTGTGGAGAAGGACCTGGGGTTACTGGTGGACAAAAAAACTGAACTTGAGCTGGTGCTCTGGGGCACCCAACAGAAGAAGGATATGGATCTGTTGGATTGAGTCCATAGGAGGAAGCTCAGAGGGCTGGAGCACCACTCCAATGAAGGCAGGCTGAGAGTTGGGACTGTTCAGCCTGAGCTCTGGGGAGCCCATACAGCAGCTTTCCTGTGCCTAAAGGAGGCCTAGAAGAAAGCTGGAGAGGGACTCTTGTAGCTCCTTCCTGTATCCTGGGCTCCATCAGCAGAGGGGTGGCCAGCAGGGACAGGGAGGTGACTGTCCCTCTCTACTCTGCTCTCATGAGGCCCCATCTGCAGTACTGTGTCCAGGTCTGGAGCCCCCAGAACAAGAAAGACAGAGAGCTGTTGGAGAGGGTCCAGAGGAGGCCACAAAGATGATCAGGGGGCTGCAGCACCTCCCCTATGAAGACAGGCTGAGGGAGCTGGGCTTGTTCAGCCTGGAGAAAAGAAGGCTGCAGGGTGACCTCACTGCAGCCTTCCAGTACCTAAAGGGAGCCTACAAACAGGAGGGAAGCCAACCCTTCGAAAGGGTAGATAACAGCAGGACAAGGGGAAATGGTTTGAAGTTGAGGGAGGGAAATCTAGGTTGGATGTCATGGGGAAGTTCTTTACTATGAGAGTGGTGAGGTGCTGGAACAGCTGCCCAGAGAGGCTGTGGATGCCCCGTCCATCCCTGGAGGTGTTCAAGGCCAGGCTGGATGGGGCCCTGGGCAGCCTGGTCTAAACGGGGAGGTTGGTGGCCCTGCCTGTGGCAGGGGATTGGAGATTCATGATCCTCGAGGTCCCTTCCAACCAGGGCCATTCTGTGATTCTGTGACACTTTATCAAGGAGTGTAGCAATAACACAAGGGGTAATGGCTTTAAACTAAAGGAGGGCAGATCTAGATTAGATATCCAGAATAAATTCGATGCTATGAAAGTGGCAAGGCACCAGAAGAGGCTGCCCAGAGAAGCTGTGCATGCCCCATCCTTGGAAGTGCTCAAGGCCAGGCTGGATGGGGCTTTAAGCATCCTGGTCTAGTGGGAGGTGTAGACAACTGTGAGAAATAAGTGTTTAATGTCAGAGACTGAAGAGATAACAACTATTCATTACAAGAACAAGTAGAGAAGATGAGATCAATTACTGATGTCACAGAAGCATCCACAGCTCATCATAAACTCTTCTGAAGAGCAGGTATTCAAGAAAAACAGCAACTCACGTTCCAGTTTCCCTATTGGCCACATCATGAGTACAAGAAGTACTGAATGCCTCCTGTCCCATTCATAACCATAGAACAGGTAGAGCACTACAGAACACTGTGGGTCCAACTCTGCCTGAAACATCACAGTTCAAAGGCTCTATTCAGGCAGACTTCCTTTTTCAGGGAAGTGGGAAGCAACATTTGTCTGTTGCAGAGTTACAGCTGCTAAAATGAAGGCATTTAAAATTTTGGCTAATTTCTCCCCTCTCCTTCCACCCAAAATTTAAAAGGATATTGATAATAAAACTGTACCTTCCCTATCAGCAACCCTTGTGCATACATACAGCAACTAAAAAGATTTAGCTGAGATGTCTGATATCATGATGAGTTCTACTGAGTGAAGCCCAATCTCTGGTCCAGAAAGCATGTCCAGGCTGGGCTGTATCCCACACAGTAGCTGGTCTGTATCAGACAGGTATCATTAGCAGCAACTGGAGAAGCCATTTTCAAACCATCTGTAAATCCTAAGTACTGTTACCTTTTATTTGCTACAGCTGCATCTCCTCAAGAGCACTGACTGACAGGGAAGAGCACGACTGATCTAGAGGATCACACAGCCCTGAAACAAGTTGCCCAAAGAGGCCATGGGGTCTCCTTATCTGGAGATATTCAAATATTCAAAACCTACCTGAACACTTTCCTGTGCAACCTGCTGCAGGGAACTTGTTTTAGATGGGGGTTGGGAGATCTCCACAAGTCCCTTCCAACACCTGTGATTCAGTGATAATTGCATCACCCAAGGGAGGTGCTGTCAAAACATCACTGCTGTGCAACCAGGCACTGACTGCTCAGATTACCATTCAGTGTGACTTACAACCTCGTTACTGATGCTAGATTGGTAACAGATTCCTATCAAATATGAGGTCACACAGATACTCCTTGACACTTCCAGTATTAAGAGACAAGACAGTAATGTGCAGTAAGTATTCAAAAGAAAAGAAAAGAAAGAGCAAACAAACAGAGGGAAGAAACATGAGAAACATGCACACTCCTACTCAGCTGGAGTGCTTTTCTCCTCACCTTAAGAACCTCTGAGCCTGTCTTGAAGTGGTAGTTTACATCTCTGTTCATCAGCAGGTAAATGGCTTGGTTAACATGGTTTCTAGCATCCTGGATCTGCAAAGGTACAAATGTAGCAGCATTAAAGCAGCACTCTCTGTAATATGCAAAAGAAAACAGAGGTTTCCCCATCTTGCTGGGAATCACCTAAGAAAATGGTGACTTCTCAAATGTTAAGGCCACTTTTCTGTTACTACCAGATACTTGCCAACACAAACTGCTGTCCAGGTACATTCCTGTATTGTTCACTGGACATACTAAACAGTCTAACAGCTACACCATGGCTTGTCAGTAAAAATACTGCTGCTGCCCCAAAGGAACAGAGACATCAGACACTGATCACAACCATTCAAGCAGGAACTCTCACTGCTGATAGCATATGGTAGTTCAGTCTACCAACACGAATAATGATTTCTTCCTCAGAGCTAAAACAAATGACAAATGCAAAGCCCTGTAGTCGTTGGGCTGAAAGTTATTTCCAGCCTCAAGAAAATGCCACTGTGCTGTTTGTGTGGCACTCGACCAAACACAGGACACAGCTAGCCCAAATTTCTCTCAAGCAAGACTGCTTGCAGCTGAGAGACAACTCTCAGAGCAAGCTCAGAAGGTGCACCCCAGTGTTTCCATGGGGCCCGGACAAACCAGAGGAGGAGGAATACAGTTATGGGAGAACGTGATCTATATTTGGTTCCAGGGAGCAACAAAAGAACTGAGGGGGAACTCAGAGGGAACGATGAATGAAAAGGCAAAGCAAGTCTGTATGAAGGGGGGGCTGCTGGGAGATGGATGAAATAAGTTTGGGATATTTGTAGTTTGATACATCGATGCTACTCCTCGGTGCCACTAGGTCCAAGCTCAGATTTGTAGAGGGCTCCCTGGTGTAGCTCCAGGCACTGTTCCTTCTTCTCCTGGGCTCACGGATCAGAATCTTGCTCTTAGGTAAGGTTACAGAAAGGCAATATTATAAAATCCACTGACAGTTTGTACAGAGATTCTGTAGGCACTTGAGCTGTGACATCTCTAAATGCCACTTCAGCCTTTCCATCTCCCAGATGCTTCTGTGCAAACTACACGGCTCCTGGCAGCAACACCAATAATGCCATTATAGGACTTGCTTTATTTCTATTTCCCCTTGATTTTGCTCTCTTTTCTAGTCAAGTTCCCAAGTTCTGTGCATGCACTTGTGTTCCTCAAAACCAGACCTAAACTGCTACTTCTTACCTATGACTTTACCCCACTTTGCACAGAGAAACAAGACTCCAACTGGCACCACATGCTAAGGGAAATACAACACTTCAAGATCCTTAGTTTTAACCCAGACAGGACCAAGATTTCCACGTGATTACAGTAAATGTTTCCACACAGAAGCATTCCACGTCCACATTCCACATCTGAACAACAGTGCAATACAACTTTCCCAAGTGAATAAAGGTGTCAGCTGGCAGAAGCCCATCTCCAACACAGCCACAAAACAGGGCAGACTGCAGTGTTAGCACAAAAGCTCCCTTCCTTCTTGTAAGGCACAAACACAGTTTATCTACAATGCTGACGGGCTGAAACTCAACGCAAAGCACAGCTCAATTCAGCATCAACAACTCAAGCACACAATTGTCTAGATTTTTATGAAGTTACCAGGCAGAGCTTTCACTCTGTTGCCCAAACAGTCACTGCAAACTGCACTCAAGGACCAAATACACCAACCACGTAGAAACATCCAAGCCATGGCACAGGAAGGCACACAGCATACATCTTCCTTCAACCTTCTTCAGCTATGACAAGTAACTGTGGGGAAACCACACCTTCAAGATCAGGCTCTGGATGAGGTTCTGAAATCAAGTGTCTTTCAGCAAAATAGGGGGTAAGAGATTCAATACTGAAATCCTTAATCGAGAGAAGTCAGCTATGCCACAATGGCACAGTGCAGTGAGATCTGTTCTCAGCATTAAAAAATGCTTCTGTAAGACACTGGCAGCAAGCTACTGAACCAGCTCAAAACCTCTGAAGTTGCTCTCTGTCCTGCTCACCTGGCCTTTAGATCCAGTTACATACTGCACATACACTCTAAACACTCATTTTAAAGGATTACGAGCTCTACATAAACAGCCTTCAGATTGGTGGTGTTTCAGGAGCAAGCAGAATTCACTTCTAGCTCTCTTAGCACCATAATTCAATGTAAATGTATGTTTCCTTCCTTAGCTTTTACCACAATGTAGGATGGAATAGCCCTTTCTGAAAGCAAGGAGGCAGCAGATGCTGCAGAGGGGCAGACTTACAAAGCTAACAGTACCTGCTGCAGTTTCCACTGCTTGTCTTCCCGGAAGGCAAAATGCAGGAGCTGATTACTTCTGGGCATTTTCAAATTAAGGTCCTTGAAGAAAGAAGCAAACACATCAGAGCAAGCAATCCCCACATGCAGAACATAGAGGCTGCCAATCCCACTCCATTCTGCCTCCCACACCACCTTGGCAAGCTGTTAAAAGCAGTTCCACCATGGTCAGAACATCAGTCCTCTTCCAAGAAGATGTTAATACCAAGGATAAATTAAAGGGAATTGAGCGTATCAAGAACCAGGCAGGAATCATAGAATCATAGAATCACAAGGTTGGAAAGGACCTGCAAGACCATCCAGTCCAACCGTCCTCCCATCCCCACTGCTACCACCAGCACTAAACCAGATCTCGTAGCTCCTCATCCAGACGCCTCTTGAGCACTGCCAGGGACGGTGACTCCACCACCTCCCTGGGCAGCCATTGCAGTGCCTGACCACCCTCTGAGAGAAAAACCTTTTCCTTATGTCTAACCTAAACCTCCTCTGGCACAACTTGCGGCCATTTCCTCGGGTCCTGTTTGTTGCCTGGGAGAAGAGGCCAAACCCCTCCTCATCACAGCCTCCCTTCAGGAAGTTGTAGAGTGCANGCAATGAGGTCTGCCCTGAGCCTCCTCTTCTCCAGACTGAACAATCCCAGCTCCCTCAGCCGCTCCTCATAAGATTTGTGCTCCAGACCCCTCACCAGTTTCGCTTCCCTTATCTGGACACGCTCCAGGGCGTCAATGTCTTTCTTGTAGTGAGGGACCCAAAACTAAACACAGTACTTGAGGTGCGGCCTCACCAGTGCTGAGTACAGGGGGATGATCACCTCCCTGCTCCTGCTGGCCACACTATTTCTAATGCAGGCCAGGATGCCGCTGGCCCTCTCAGGGCACGCTGTCTGCTCATGTTCAGCCAAGCATCAACCAGCACCCCCAGGTCCCTTTCCTCTTCACAGCCATCCAGCCACTCAGCCCCAAGCCTGTAGCGCTGCATGGGGTTGTTGTGGCCAAAGAGCAGGACCTGGCACTTGGCCTTGTTGAACCTCATCCCATCCACCTCAGCCCAGCCATCCAGCTTATCTAGATCCCTCTGAAGGGCCTCGCTACCCTCAGGCAGATCCACACTTCCTCCCAGTTTGGTGCCATCTGCAAACTTACTGAGGGTACACTCAATGCCCTCATCTAGGTCATCAATAAAGATATTAAACAAGGTGGACCCCAGTACCGACCCCTGGGGGACACCACTTGAAACGGGTCGCCAGCTGGACTTAACTCCATTAACCACTACCTGTTGGGCACGGCCCCATAGCCAGTTCCTTATCCAAAGAAGGGTATACCTGTCCAGGCCATGGGCAGCCAGTTTCCCCAGAAGAATACTGTGAGAGACCGTGTCAAAGGCTTTTGAAACACCACCCCATCTCCAAAGTCTGCTCTCAAGGGAGTTTGAAATCACAACAGTGCAGGTAGTAAAGGCAGAGAATCCCCATAAAAGCTGACTGCACCAACCACCATAGGAATTTTAGTACCAGCTGGTATGACTACCAACATGTACCTCCATCAATTATGCTTCTTTCTTGCAGCCAAACAGATAAAATTTTGGCAGAAAGTCCAAGTCTAAGGGTCTATATGGTCTAAACTACAACCAAAGACATCTCTTATCCACTGCCAGTTCAACTGGCACCAAGACTGCAGTGGTCTGCCATTGAGGAGGAGGGCTCAAGATGCTGGATCTTGAACAGTCCCTGAAACATTAAGAATTTAAGGCCTATTAAGGAAGACAAAGAATACTTCTTGATCACTTCTAAAGCATAGCAACAAAGACCTCTCCCACATCTCTTTATGGTACAAAGCATGGATGTACTCACAGCTTGACACAAGGCATCTCCCTGCAGTGTCAACACACCTTTTACCTGGTCCATGCTGAAATGAAAGGAACGAGAAGAAAATCTGGGTAACACAGGTCACAGGAGACAACAGACACCCACACACACTGCCAGCACAGCACTGCCCCTCCCCAGGCCATGCAGCCAGCCAAGGTCCCCTCCCTCTGGGGGTCAGCTGCTGGCTGCAGGTGAACTCTACAAACACATCCAAATCCCCAGTTCTTGGTGTTCTGCCATACACTACGCACCACCACACCCTGCCTGCCCTGCCTAAAACATCGCGTTCTGTTCCAAACAAGGCTTACTTCATGTATCACCTATCAACACTTTGGTTGCTGTTACAAACACAAAAAGCATACCCCGAGCCCGTTCAAAGGTCCTGCAAGATGGCTCACACCTCCAGCAAACAGTGGGGGAGGACTGAGGCGCCTGGGCTGTAAAACTCAGTTTCACCATACCTTACATATTAACACATGAGGTGCTTCAGGCTTGCACTTTTTAAGATCCACCTCAGAAAAACAAGGAATAAAAGCTAGGCTCATTTTAATGCTATAAGATTTGAAGACTGTGACTTTCAAAAACAAGACAGGAATGCTGCACCCTTCTTCAGTGCTCGCCATGCTGTCTCTAAGCAGCAAGGCACCCTGCTTTGTGGAGAGCTTATAAACCCTGCCAAGGTGCAGAATTCAGACAGAGGACAATGCTGAAGATCAAAAAATGGACAGCTGTTTCAGAACTACACTCCTGAAGGACCACATACAAAGCTCTGTTTGCTCTGTATCAAGGAGATTTAGCATTGTTATCTTAGGGAGATTACGACAATGGTTAAGATTTGTCCAAGGTCAGAGTCAGAGCAGGTCTTGCAGGTCCAGCTCACACAGTCCAGAATCAAACGTCCCTTGGCAAGAACTGCTGGCAGCAGTGCACTGATGCAGTACACCAGCATGTGGTCAGGGATCAGAGACTGTATTACAGAGTCAGTAGGAAGCTGCAAAAGTCCAGCCAAGACAGGCCCTGAAACATGGACACAGACAGACTGCTAAAGTAACCTACCATAAGAATTCATTTTTCCATAAGGTAAAATCCCACACTGAATGAGGCCCCTTTACTCCAGCAGTGCCATGGGAACCGTTTTCAAAGACGTTTGGGAGGCAGCACTCCTTCACCACCACAGGACAGAGACTGGCCTCGCAAGGGGAGAAGCGCGGCCCCAGCACCAACACCACTTACCCCGCCACACTCAGCACGAAGCTCTCCTGCTTGGCTGCTCCTTCCGAGCCCCCCGCCGGCAGGGCGAACCTGTGGGAGGCCTCCTGCCCCAGAGAGAGAGCAGTGAGTGCTGGGGCCCCCCGGGCCTGGCCCGCCTCAGCCTGGGCACAGGGCGAGGCAGAACAATACCAGCAAGGGGCCTGGAGCAGTGCAGTCACTTCTGTGAGCCTCCAGCACCCTGCCCAGCAATCACAAGAGAACAGAGACATCTCCTGACTCTTGTCTGGGCACCAGCACGCCATGGCTCACCCCAAAGTCACAACAGAGCAGAGCTGTCCACTATCAGAGTGCCGCTTCATGCGGCTTCACATTCATGCCTGCAAGGCTCTCCCACAGCAACCCCAAGGATCAGCCCTCCAGACTGGTTATACTGGCCGCTGACCATCCTGCAGCCACACTTCATCTTTAAAACTAAGACATTCTTCAAAAGCAGTACGATATATACAGATACTGGAGGTCATCCTCACCTGCTATAGGGCCATATGCCGTGTCAGAACCGCTACAATCCTTCCTCCTTGAGCATCTTCCTCCCTTCATTCCCCATTTTTACCCCTGATCTTGCACCATCCACTACCCCCTCCTGGACAGGTGATGCCGAGAAGTGGTGCGTTGGGGGAAAAGTGGGCTCAAATTGGGGGGAGCACGTGTGCAAGTTACTGAACGAGCAGAATTTTGCTAGCTAAAGGTTAGCGTGCTGCTTCCCACCCCCACATGGCAGATTTCTTGGAAGACTCAGATTCTCTTTTCCTGAAAGCATCCATGCCCCAAGCAATAGCCTGGGACACGCCTGGCTGCTTCCACACGTCCTTCCAAAGCAGCTCTCAAAGTCAAGAACAGAGCATCCTCAGAGAGCACAGCTTCATCGCGAGTCCCCAAACCCAGACGCCAAGCAAACCTTTGGGACAGCACAGGAAACGGCTGACGGCTCTTTCTGTGCACTCCCTGCTGAGATTTCTCCTCACAGCAAAGAGCAAACAGGCAAACTCACAGCACAGAGGTGCATGAAACACGTTGCCCTTACCTTCAAAATATCTTGCAGCTGTTTCAAAACAGCATGGACCTCTTCTTGTAACAGCCATTTAAACTCTTCTTCCTACATTGCGGAAAGACAGCAGCAGAAGCATTAGAACTATTTGCCAAACACTGGAAATAAATGTAATTGACATAAGAAAATGATTTAAATTGTAAGTAGACTGCAATGTGTGTTAGCTTTGCATCACATTATTAGAAGAAAGATCTTCTTTCTGCTGGATGTGTTCAGAGGCCTTGTTCACTACTGCTCCATCCCAGACAAGTGAATTGTCCACATTCCTGCTCTGACTTCAATAAAACAGAATTTGCACAAATCACTGTACCAATAATCACACAGTTAAGAATCACAGAATCATTAAGGTCACAAAAGACCTCTAAGCTCATCCTGTCCCACCATCCACCCACCACCAACACTGCCCACGGTGTCTCTCAGTGCCACATCTCCACGGTTCTCAAACACCTCCAGGGATGGTGACTGTGGTGACTCCCCCACCTCCCTGTGCAGCCCATTCCAGTGCCTGAGCACTCTTCCTGAGAAGAAGCTTTTCCTAATATCCAACCTGAACCTCCCCTGGTGCAACCTGAGGCCATTCCCTCTCAACCCACCCAACAGCCTCTGCTGTTACAGGGAGCAGAGGCCGACCCCCACCTGAGACACAGAACGACCGCAGCTGCTCGCGGCACCGCCGGCCTGTGCAAGGCGGAGGTGAGGGCACGGATAGTCTGCTTCACAGCTCTCCTCCGGAAGAGCCGAGCGCACACGCACAACAACTCAGGGCTCCGTGCTGTCGGAGCGGGCACCTTCGCCCTCTGCAGCGATCTCTATCCTTGGGGTCCTCGAGGGGCCCGGGCAGGGATCCCCCAGCAGCCCGACTAGCAGAGGTCGGACACGCGCACAGCGCTGCACGCCCCCCGGCGCGGCCTGCCCCGGCAGCGGCCCTCACACGGGAGAGCACCGCGCTCGCCCCGCAGAGACCAGCGGCAGCTCGGCCCCGTTAAAGCGCTTCGAAGGGGCGGCGCTGAGGCAGGACGGGAAGGGACGAAGCCCCGCAGCTTCGCCCGCGGTGCCGCCCCGCTGCCGGTGGATGCGGTCACCACGGCGATGCCGAGCCCCCGCCCGCACTCACCAGCACCGCTCGCTCCGCCGAGCTCACCATGGCCGCCGCCATCCTACTGCCAGCGCCGCCCCCAACCTCCCCCATTGGTTGTCTACCCCGCTTCCAGCCCCACCCTCATCCTCCTCTATTGGCTGTCGATCTGCATCTCACCCTCCCTATTGGCTATCGCCCCGCACGGAACGCCGCTCCCTCCCTCCCCTATTGGCTGCCAGCACGCGCCCAGCCCCGCCCCTTCCCTCCCTTATTGGCTGCCATCCCCCTCCTATTCCCGCCCTCCGCTAGGATGAGGGGCGGCGGTGATGGGGAAAGAAGGGCGGGGCGGGGCGGGGCCATGGCGCCCGAAGGGGGCTGCTGTGCTGCAGCCACCCCACAGCATCATGGTGTGAGCAGCGCACCCCCTTCCTTAACGCTGACATAGCAGTCAGATGGGCATCAGAAACGGCCACAACAACGTCGTGTTACCAAGAAAGGTTTTATTCTTTTTGCCAGTAGCTTTGTTAATTGCACAAAAAATCTTTTTGTTTTGCCATTTAAACATCTTCACACATCCTATTCTGAATGACAAATGTTAATTAAAAACAAGGCAAAAAATAAAAATTCACAACCTTAATTAACCATAGGATCTATCATTGAGGAGAAAAGAAACTGCTTTTCTTACAAGCTTCTCACAAGTGTCACATTGTCTCTTTAAAAAGGAGGGAGTCAAAAAAACGCAATTTGCTAAAACAGAAATCTTCATAAAAAGGAACTTTACAGAATTGTCAACAATATTAAGACAACACTGACTAGCCAGTTTCATTAGAGCATCTCTCAATCCACAGCTCCCCCCTCCCCGGATCTCAGGCCTAGGAACAGAGTAAGATCCACGTTCGGAGGCTACAGACATAAATAAAATAACCCAAGCGGGACTGACACACGTCAGCCTCAGACAGCATCTGCCAGACTCCACTTCCACCATTTAACCCCTCTTCCTTGCTTTGCATCCACTTCCCAGCTCCGTGCCCCACTCCTGGCCCCCCCCCACAAAGCCAGGCAGAGGCTGCAGAACAGCTGGGAGCGCCCAACCAGCCTGCACCTGGAGCTCCCACAGGAAGAACCTCTGCTCTGAGAAAGGCAGCATTTCGGGGAAACAAGACCTGCAGCACCGAGGCGCCTCGGGATCCCTCTCACAGGGATGGTTCTCTGAGTTCACTACGCAATGTATGTAGTGAGACTTGAGAGCTCCTCTTGCATTCCCACAGAGGCACCGCAGAGTAAAAAGAGGGAGATCCTTGATGACACCCATTCAGACCCATTCTTCAATCTACTCCAAGAGACTGCTGCACTGACCCAGAACAGTTCTGTGCTCAATGGGTCTGGGACAGCACCTCCCATTCCCTTATTTCCCAAACACACCTTAAGCTACAAGACATGTGGTCTTATCCCCTGCCCACCAAAACACAGCTATCCGCAGATGCCCTCAATATGCGATTTCCTAACTGCAGTGTGTTTAACCAAGGACTGCTGATGCTAACAGCTGAGCTCTTTGAGATGGGAAACACGTAAGGGTTGGAAGCAGGCCGATGGGTGGTTTTCCTGGGTACTTATAAGTGCCTTTAATATGAATATCTACATGCAGGATGACAGCTGTATTGTCAAAGAAACACATATGTATAACTAATACTGCTCAGAGATAACACTGACAAATGGGCAAAGAAATGCCTAACAGATCTATTACTAGATGTCTGCCACAGGACACGATGCGTAACACAGTATTAGCCTACAAATAACAGTGACTGCAGCGGGTGAAATATTCACCCAAGTAACATTTACAGCATTAGATGTTAGATGTCATGTCTCACAATGAGCATCTGGTAACTTCCTCAGTTTCTTAATAAGGTGCCCCTGAACCACATACACTTGCTGCAGATAGCAGGATCGGTAAGAAGTCCTAAGCCACAGGAAAAATTTCATGAATAGCCATTAAGTTCCTAGAAAAATAAGATGGTGAGAGGGGCAGACCTCAAGGATTTAGAGCAGCGTGGTCTAATCTTAATTTGCTTTCTTTCCTTTCAGAATCCCGATCGAAGGGAGGAGGTTGTGCCACTGAGCAGCGACTCTGACCAATAACATTTCTTACTGGCATTTTACTAACTCTCAAATCTAAAATGGAAGAATCCTCCTAAAAGGCTAACACTGAGAGGTTAAAAATAAACAAACATGCTCTGTGCATTTTTTTTTACAGACAGGCATCCTTTGGACTGGGTTGCTCTGCTACCAACAGAGATCATCTCTGCTCTTCAGCTTTGGCCTCTGCAGTTCAAGTCCCACATGTTTAGACTACAGCTCAGCAGCATTAGCCTCCCGTTACATCCACCAGCCTTCCCAGAAGTTGGTACCCGGCCACAAGCAGAGTCACAAGTACAGGGAATATTCTCATGCTGTGCTAGAGTTGTACTCAGAGTAGTAACACTAAGAATACTTACGGAAAATCTGACATGTATAAAGATCACTAATCATTACACAAATATCCCTGTGAGGTAGGTAATTATCACCCACCTGTGAAGATGGGCAATCGGGTTAACAAATAAAATGACCATGCAAAGGCCAGAGATAGCATGGGAAGGAGCTCAGGATCCTCCATCTCTTGGCACCATGATCATTCCTCTCACACCTTTCAGACTCATCACTCTGCTTGTGACACTGCTACAGTCCAAGACGCCTTTGTAATGACTGACTCTTAGGGTAAAAAAAGAAAGCAAATAGTAAAGTAACACAAACTAAGGCCAGGAGCAACCCCCTAAAGTTTGTTCCTTCACCAAATTAAACACCTCTGGCTAAGTTTTAAGCTAAATGTTTCTCTTGCAGCTTTTTATGCAAATCTGTGTGAAGCTCCCATGCTGTCTGTGGGATGGGCAGCTGCCATTAGCCTTTTAGGAGGCCACGCTTACTTACACTGGTATTCTCTCATTTTCAGTAATGTTTGTGTTCCCTATGCTAGAGTTGTCTGTACAGGGGAAGACATGGATGCAGTCTGTTCTCAACAATATGAGGAATTCCTCCATCAAGGTGCTGGGGAGGTGGAAGTTTAAAAAGAAACAGAATCAAGACAGTGTTGCATGCAACCCCATTACCTTCTGGAACTGTCATTCTCCTCCACGGGAGGTGCTTTGCTCTCAAACAGTGGGTGATAAACAGGAATGCTCCTCACCTTACTTGGGACCAAGGACTTTACAGATATTCACAGGTAGATGGGATGTATGTCACCTGTCCCCTTGATGCAAAAAGTCCAACACACGCATTATTTCACAGCAAAGGAGAACGGGGATCGTTAGAAACAGCATCTTGGACAAGCATACAAAGAAGAAAATAAAAGCAGCCAAGCAGCAGATTTCTGGCAGAGTTGCCTCAGAGCTTCTGAACAAGCCGCCACTGTTCTGTTCCATGACTGTCAGTGCATGGCATGGATTCTCTAATTAGACTGCAACAATCCGAGCCCCCTCCTCCCCCCCTTCTGCCACCAGGGGAAGGCTGACCGCAGCAGCTGCCTCCATGGCAGATCTCAAAGTCTGTGTATAAAAGGAAATGGAGAGACAGAGATGGACTGGTCCAGAGTTAAAACCCAGTATCATAATAATATTAATCAATAATCATAGTATTAACAGTAAGAATAGTGCAGCCTAGTGGATGTAGGCCCTGTACACTGCAGACATGTCGTTGTCTGATTGGTCCAACGCTTTTGCTCGTTTATAGACCTAGAGGAGAGAAATTAGAAAAGGATCAGTGCCTGCTCTTATGGGAAGCCCTCCCCTAGCAGAAAAACTACGTTCCTGATCACTACAGACCAGAAAACTGCACAGTGCTTCAAGTAAATACAGCAGCACAGGTCAGAACGCTCCAGGTTCTGTTTAGGTCATCTGTTTTCACTGATGTAATACTATAAGAGCTTCTACAACCAAATGAAATTAAATTCCATCCTACTCAGAATGTACTTCAATTGTTGTTCCTTTGTCTTAGACGGCATATAACTCTTAGATTTTGTCCCTTGGTGACAAACAGCTCTAACTCCTCCTACTGAAGAAACACTGAGTAACACACACATCTGAACTCTCACCTCGTTGGCAGCAGCTGCCATAGGAGTTGGATGGTTGACAGAATCACCCAGTGCAATAGCTAATCTAAGATCCTTCTGTATGTATTTCAGGTAAAAATCAGGTTTAAAGTTTCCTTGCAAGATATCTGTTGAGAGGAACGCACGCAAAAAATAAGCATGACAAAAGTAAATCAAGCCTGTCACACTGCAAGGTCGTGCAATTCAACACCAAGCTTCCCTTTCCCATGGTGATCACCAGAACACTGCTTTTAGCTCTTCTGTTTCTCTGCTTTGTATCCACATCCCACCACAGCAGATTATATCACTTCTGCCCACTGACAAAGGGAGCTCAGATTTCTAAGCAGCTTGCCCTCCATTTCACTTATTACCCCATCCCAATGAAATCATCACTGTCAACTCAAGGCCTAAGCAGGCTGCAGACAATGCAGAGCTTGAGATGTACTCTCAGAGTCTCTGTCTATAAAGGTTAACGAATAGAACTCAGCTCTTCATTTTCATCATGGATGCTTAAAGCACCCAGAATCCCACGCTGATGAAGCTGGGATGATTCCCTTCCTTCCATCATTAACTGAAATGCTGACAGATTGCGACAAGTGTCCTATAATAAAACAACGTAAGAGAACTTTACTTTGGCACTTCTGGTCCAGGAAGATGCTGGCAAGTTGTCCCTGATTGAGGATATCCAGAAGGGTCTGTTGGGACTGACCAGTCACCTGAGCCAAAGTCAGTCCTTCTGCTATTGTAGCCATGAAGCTGCCTTGGACCATGTTCACAATCAGCATCATCTTGGCAGCATTGCCTACTTCACCTGGAAGCAAAATACAGCACTGAACACTCCTCCAGAACAGATGCAGCAACCTTGCTCCCCCGCCCCACGCAGTATTAACACTACTACGCTTTCCATACTGATCCCAAACACTTTACAGCTGCCCCTTCCCCTTACAGGCTTTGGAACACTTAGCTGTTTCCCATGCACTCAAACAACGGGAGAAATTAAAGTATCATCTAAAAATAAAAAGCACCACAGATTCTCCAAAATGAGACAATATTCAACAAAGAAAACTTAGTCTGAAGGCCCCGAAATCAGCAGAATTCCAGAGGAGCAGGCTGGTTTCCCATACTGCCTATGGAGACAGAACAGCCAGTCCCTCTTGCCAACAGCCTACAAAGATGACACATATGCCCCTCAGACTCCTTCCTGAATATCCCAGTCCTTGCACTGACTAAGAATCTGCCATCAGGCCCTTGGTGTTTCAGTTACCTAGAAAAAAAGAGGTCTTCCCCATCGCTTGGAAACAGCTACTGCAGTCCTCATATAAACCCCTGTCACCAGCTGCCAGGATCACAAGCATCCCATCATTGGATAGCTGCTGATTTCCTGAGACTGGTGCTTCCAAAAAGCGACCACCCCGGGACACTATCACCTGGAAAAACAGTATCTCTGGTTAGCAGTGCACAAACAGCAGGCATTGGCCCTGAATAGGCAGCACAGCAAGAGCACTGTGTGAGGACAGGATTTTAAACAAACAGCCTAGACACAAAAACAGGAGAGGGAAGCACTGTAATACGCCTAACACGATGCATGACACCCTGAAAGGTGTGCCTGAGCACAAAAGTTGCCTTCATTCTCAGCAACACATCTTAATGGTGAATATTTTCAGCAGCTGAGCTCATGTGCTTCTGCCATGGCACCCTGTGATGGCCAAGAAACAGTGCTGAAGCTTTCCACGAGGAACAGCACTCTCAGATTATTTACTTTGTATTTAACCCCTCTTCCCAAAGATGAGAGGCCTCTGACAGACCTCCTTGGCCATTTACTACTATGTGTGACTATGCATTTTCCAAATTCCTGTGTTATGCACTACTGCATCATCTCTGCTTGAAACTTCACCAATGCTATCTTCCCTTCTTCCTGCAGTAACACACACTCATTTAAGGGCTGAGGATGACAATCAAGATGGCAAAGAAGAAACCAAAAATGCCATGCCAGAAGTAACTCAAAACACTTCTACATCAATCCTCCCTTTAAAAATTTCTACAGAGTGAAATATGAAGGCACTCTTTTCCCCATAACCAGGACACTTAAAATAAGATTAGGTATTTTACCAGTTTAAGGACACTTACACATCCAGATAGTGTTCCTCCTCCAGTGTGCTACAGAATACCAAAACTGTACCAGATCTATACCAAGTAAATACTTCCACAGGGTTAAAAACTCAGCAGGCAGTTCGCATTGGTGCCACCTGACAGCCCTGACAAATCTACAGGCTTCGCTGCAATCACCAGAGTACATCTCATCCAGCTCTGTTCACTGCTCAAGATGTGACAATTCATTCTGTCTCACCTGCTTGAGACTTGAGTCTCCCCTAGAAGAAGTCAAGAAATCTTACAAAACATCTGTACCATCAACAGCTGAAAGGCTGGAACAAGCACTGCAGTACTGCTGCTGAGTCACAAGCGTTAGGGGATCAGCTCATGTGATTACCTGGGCCAATTCTGTGACTGTATCTGCATCCACAGTGGACATATCCACGTAACACTTCCCTGGTCGAATCCCCTGCAACACTCCACTCGGACCAAGCACCAGCTGTGAGAACAGAAGAGCGGTAAAGCAATAGGGTGTCTGCAAAGAAACTAAAACCCTCCCAGTCCAAGAAAGCCCGGCACTGCAGTGGCAGTCCTCTAAAACGATATCAAAACCCAATCCCCAGGGATTATCCTTCTGGGGGTAAAAGGGACGGAGGTAAGTATGACTTTGCTGGGAACCAACTTCACATGCTGTCCTGCCCAACACCTACAATAACCCAGGCTACCTTAATCAGAAGGAATCAGAACTAGCACTCAGAGGTGGAGGAAGAACAAGAGCTAATCCTTACATCCTTCGCTGCTTTTGGATCTGATACACAGGCAAAGGTGATGTCACAGGTGGAAACAACTTCAGCGGGGGTTCTTCCCAGCCGTGCCCCCTCCTGGATGAACAGATCACACTGCAAGAGTCATAAATTGAAACGTAAGTAAAGTTAAGCACAAACCAAATGGGTTCTCTAGAATTCTGAAGAAACAAACTTCACTGCCAGACTCAACGTGAGACAAGTGTATTAATTATTTAGTGACTGGGTTGGGTTTTGTTGGTTCATCTCCTATACCCAGGGGGCTCCTCTGCAGGTTTTCTGAACCCTCAAGTGAAGAACTTCAAAACAAAGGCACAAGAGAGAAGGCTTAGGTGAAAAATTGTAAGAGATTGAATGCTGCAGTTTTTAGGAGAGATGAGTGCAAAAAAAACTGGTAAACAGAGCAAAAGGTGCTGCTGAACAGTAAACAGGATATGCACAGCTGAGACTGACACAGGCTTTAAAGGGCTGCTGTTTCAAATTCTTAGTTCCTTCCCACCCTATCCCCATGTTTTGTAGTTAAAAAACATCCTTTAAACCCAGTAGCCACAGAACCCTTCTTGCCTTTGCTATTTTACAATATATGCATTATTAAATGCATAATTAAATGCATGCACATTTTCTCCCCCACTACAGAGGACAAGTTGCTGGAATATAACTCTGTAGCCATTTAGCTCCATTTCAACTTTGAAAAGGAACCTTAACCTGGTCTCATGTCATGACACAGCACATTTACCACAGAAACTTCAGCTACTGCAAACAGCACAACGGATGTGCAGACGAAGCTGTGGTCAAGCAGAGCACCTCACCACACCACTCCTGGGATCACCTGCCCAGCACATGGTCCTTATGTCAAGCTCCAAAAAACAACGACTTAGATATGTGCATCAGCAGGATGCCCAGGAAGAACTTTATGTTGCAGTCCTCAACAGAAACACAAAGCTGCAACTTTTAATATCAAAACAGCAACGTGGTGGGAACTGTTCACAGCTTCTAGTATGAAGTGGCCACCCACAAGCACTCAGGAAAGAACAATAAAACAAGGTGGCAAACACATCCGTGTTTCTTGAGCATCCTCTCCCAGGCACCACTGATTGGCGACGAGAGGTAGTAGAAAAGCATTTAAAAAAGGAAAGTGCTATCTATATCTAAGGTACCTTCTCAGCAGTCCGGTTCCAGACAGTGACAGTGTGACCCATCTTCAGCAAGTTGGAGACGATGCCACTTCCCATCAGACCAAGGCCCAGAAATCCTATCCTGAAGGGAAGAGAGAAGCATTAATGCAGGGAAGGGATTATCTAAAATAAGCAATTGCTGTCAGCTTCCCTTGAACCTGGAAGCAATAAGAGCAAAACCTGGAGCACGACCAGCAAAAACAAACAGACTACAACACAGCCACAGCCAGAACAGGACTTCCAAACTGGGCAGACACTGTGCTTTAACAGCAAGCTAGAATTTGCTTTGCATACTACGCATCGCTAACAATTTCCTCTAGAAAGACCCAGGTCTATGGAAGAGCAGCTAAATGCTAAAGGTTGAGGGGCTGTTGGTTTTTCATTAGTTTGCTTGTGATTAAATTTGCTGCTCTTGTGCCTTCCGTTGCTAGCCATTGCTGTACTGAAGAAAAGAGGTCAACTGCACATCAGCAGGTGCTGCTCTAATTTACCTTCTGATTCTTGAACCGAGTCATGCATACAATGACTTGTTTACACTACTGAATGATACTTAACTACTTTTACTTCAGTAAAACTCAGAAAGAGTTACTGTACTACGCATCACACACAGACCAAAGGCCTAACACCTCCCCACAGCTGCAATTCGATAACGAAACAGAAGTCCTGTACAGGTCAACACGAGTGACAATCCCAGATAACTGCTGCCTTCCTTCTCCTAAGATGGGGAGAGTTTTACACCCCTCATTTCAAGAAAAAGATGATAAACTAACAAGTTTCATCTCCGTAATTACCTGTAATTGGAACTCCCTGGCAGTCACTGCAGCCATAGCTTCACACCCCACCACAATTTCAGTAGGAGATTCTGAGTCGTTCACTCACATGCCTGATGTAACCTCAGCCTCACGATTCCCAAAAGGTAATTCTCCATAACTAGCCATGCTACAGCTGCACTGTGGCTTTCTCAAGTCACCTGCACTTCCCCAACCAATTGTTTTGTTAGAGCAAACTAACTAATTCAGACAGAGCAAACTAACTAATTCAGACAGATCACAACGAGTCACTACAGGCTCCTTCAACAGCTTAACATCCATCTATTTTCAAAGCTCTGAAACAGACCTTCTCTCTCTCCCAACCCGGCTCTGAGCCATGCTTTCCTAAGAGACTATTTTACCTGAACAGCTTCATCGTTACTTTGGTTCCCCCCGAGTACAGCTGAGAGCTGCTATCCCATGAGAAATGACCCCAACGGCAACAGCAAGCAAGGCCTGAGCGCAACGCGAACACAGCGGAAGTTACAGAGTGAAACAGGAAGCTCAAGTGAGGCTCGTCTCACTCTAGAAAGGAGAACGGGGACGTTAGAAGAAACCAGAAAGCTCACGTGCTGCACAGCAAAGCTCCTGTGCTGGGAGCCTCCCTCTTCCGCTCGCCTCCTACATGCTCAGGACAGCAGTGAAGCAGCCCTAACCAACTGCCACGCACCACTGGGGACAGATATCCTTTTATCGTCCTGCCTCACAAGGCATTCGGACATACTGCTGCTTAGTGTTCTGCAGCGTGCCCTGCAGGGGAAGGGCAACTGCAGGAAAGCACTGAGATGCACTACATCCAGGGCAGACCTTGTTCTAAACTCTTCTGCAGCACAGCTCCTGTTTTGACTTTAGCTGCCTCCCTCCCACCTCCACCCAAATGAGCGTTTCACACAAGGACAGAGGAGATCTCTAGAGAGAAATGTTAGGTTTATTTATTCTCAGTGACAAGCTGGATAATGGCCGCATGTATGAGATGGAAAGGAGGAAAAGGAAGGGAAATGGCTGAAGTGCGTTGGAGATCTTACTTTTTGTCTGTGGGTGTGATACTGCCATTGACTGCTGTGCTGTCTGCTGCCTGGATGGAGGTGGATCCTGTTTCCTGAAGGAAAAAAAAAGACCATACAGCTCTGGAGGAACTGCCAGTCCTTATGACAATACAGAAAATCCATCAAAGCAAAGATCTGCCTCACCTCTTCACAAACCTTCAGCTTCTTTGTGATGGCTTGATAGCAGACAGCTGGCTGTATGGATAAAACAAAGCACTCAGGGGAAGGACAGTGCTGATCTGCTCTGCTGAGCAAACAGACCGTATCCTCGCTACAAAGAAAACAGGCAGCTCACCCACACACCATCTGCAGCACAGGAAAACTCTCAGGCTTCCCTCAACCAGAGAAAATAAAACCCTATTGTAACACACTAAGTTCTTCCCTTCCTACCCAACTCCAACAATTCAGACTGTTTTCTGATGCAGAGACTACAAAATCCTTTCTGTACTTCACATGGCAGGCACTCCAGAGTAGAGGATACAGCATATCCCCACTCTCACATCTGAATCAAAGAAAACAGATCTCTACAGCCCGCTGTGGAGCACCGTGCCTGTGCTCATTGTGTCAGTGTAGCTGCCGAAGCAAAGCATTTCTGTTAACCTAAGGCAGCACGTGGCTTACAACAAACCGTGTGGTGAAGGCTGCTCCTGCTCAGGCTGCTTATTTTGAGCTGCTCTTAATCTGTCTCTGCACAAATCCTCAACCAGACATAAACTGTTTTTCATTTCATTTGATATTTTCTTTTCCTCCTGACATTCACGGGCTGAACATAAAATCCTGCATGGCTTCTGACTCTAAAGTTGGCTACGTTTTACATGGAGCTTTTCAAGCCAGGGGCAACTTTCTTGCCATATTCAGTTAATTAACAAATTCATCCAGATGAAGAAATTGGAAGGACAACTGTCAAAGAACAGGGCTGTAATTAGTAAAACATCATCTTCTAGCCTTCATATTCAATCTGCAGAATTTAACAGAACAAGTCTGCTGGCTCCTGGTGCCAGGTAATCTGTGATGCCTTGAACTATTTGTTGTCCTCACTGCCAAATCACTCTAAACCTAAATGCTGGAAAGTAACCAAATGACAAGATTGCACGCGAGAGCCTCACTGCTGCTAGGCCCCAAAGACCAGAATTACAGAGCTGTTATGTATGCTGCTTGTACTGAGACCTTCATCCCAGCAAAGGGCGGGATGCCAAGCTAGAGCCACGTCTGCCAAATCCTCACCTTCTCCGTCTGGCTCAGCAGGAAGTGATGGAAGTGTGGATCGCTGTCCTTCACAGGCTACAGAGAGAAAGTACAGACTCAGAAACATTCCCAGAGAGTCCCTGAGCAACCACAGCACTGTTCCCCTGCTCTCCCGAGCTGCACCACAATAACTTCAGGTGGGAAATATTTAATGCATGACAGCTGTATCAAGCAGCTCGTTTTGATACAGCAGTTTACAGTGTGTTTCATTTCCAAAAGCAAAGCCATTCAAGTCAAATCCCTTCTCTCTGAACTTCTGCAGGAAAATCAAAACAGAACTACGAACAGGATTAACAAGGGAAGAAGTAGCCTCTCCTTCTCATCTGTAGCCCCGTATCCCACCTCCTTCTCCTAATGAAATAAAAACACTTTCCAGCTTCCAAGAATTCCTTAAAACCTACTCATGGTGGGTAGTGGCTGAACATTAATCTTAGCAGTCACATGATGGGCAACTGGAGAGCTCATCTCTCAAAGAGCACTCTAAGCACTAGCCTAGAGTTGCACTCTTCTTACTCTGCTTGATCATTTAATTATTTAAGTGCAAAATGAAAGATTTCCAAAAGCTGGTTATGAAGGAAACTGAAGTAAACCATCCAATATCAGATTATCCAGACGTGGAGAGCCTCTCCAAGTCTTCCCTTCCAGTTCTGGAAAGCCAGTCACAGAACTATTTTTGAAATCAGAAGTGCAAAAACACATGCAGCAGGTTAGGTGTGAAATTGCAGACTGCTCCACAAGGACAAAAATCTCACTGTCCAACACACTCACTAGCTGCCCAAAGGTACTGCCCAGCTTTGTTACGCTACAGAATGACAAAGAAAGCACCTAAAGAAGGAGAACTCCACTATTTCACATTGGAGACAAAAGGTTCTACATCATCTTCAGCTAGGAACTAAGTCTGCAGAACTGTGCTGTGAAGCCAGCCCAGGGTTTCTCACCTCACTGACGCTCGGTGGCCATTTAAATCCAGCCACTGTCCCAGTCATCACTCTTTTCACTGTACTTGACTCTGGAATTGTGAGGTCCTGAGAAGATACAAGGGAGATCAGAAAAGAGCTTACAACCAGGCTACGTGCCTGGTAACAGCAAAACAAATGCAAGAGCACACACACAGTTTTGAAAAGCACTACGCATGCCCTTCCACAGAGAGGTAACATTTCAAGCACGCGGTGCATCACCAACACAGGAGATGCAAAGGGAAGAAAACAAGAACAAAAAACATGAACTGTCAACAACAAAATTCAACCAGTTACATACGAAGAACGGATTTCCCAGAAGCTGTAACAGGAATTATCACACTAGTGTAATCATGCAACGAGCAGAGAAACAAACAAACACACCTGATCCAGCATTTCCCTCTGGTGGATGCAAAAAGCTGAACAAATGGGTAGAGAACGTCACCACAGCCAGACAGAGGTCTGAGCTGCTCTCATCCTCCACTGTCGTTAAAAAAAAGGCAGCAGCCTACCTGTTAGCAGGAAAACCTTCTAAGTGTGCACCTCACACAGCCACACCTGCTGTAGTTTCCAGAAAGCATGAAACTGGAAATCATACACGGACTGCTCCCATTCCTTAACATGTCACGATGACACTTAAAGCACCATTATTTTACTGATGATAAATTTTCATCTGTTCGTCCTTATTTCCACAGGTAAAGATTAAAACATAGGCCTTTATGATGAAGAGAACGTGCAGGGCTGCTATATATAATGTGTAACCTTCCTGAGATGAAGATTAAGAACTGAAATGCACTTCCTGCAAACGCACAGGGCATCTCAGTGTCCACAGAGAACCACCAGAGACGAGCACTGCTCACAAAACAAGAACAAGGCTGCTGGAGGTAACTGACACTGATGCAAACATTTCATCTGATAGCAAGGCCAACTTAGACAGCAGCCTCCAACCTTAAAGCACCACTGTATGCTAGAATTCTCTTTTTAGAGACCACATTGCTGCTTCATCTGGTAAAGCACGGCTGAAATCTGCTCTGATACATAAGAAGTCATGTTGGTCCTTTGAAAATATCCATAAAGACTTTAAAATGAGAGTATCTGAATGAACATGTATGCCTACAGGGCATTTCTAGACAGACCACGCCTCAGTAAAAACTGGATCCTTGAATTTTATGCATCCCTGGTGCTTGGAAAGCTACCTGAACTGTGACTGAACACAACAAACGAACCAAGAAAGAAAAATACACCCCAAAGCCCAGCGCTGCAGTAAGTCAGAACAGCGACAAACATTTTCTTCCCCCTGGCACTAATAACTCTGGGAAGTTATGAGACCCAGGTAAGCAGAATGCAAGATCCCAAAGTTATGCCATGGGTTGAAAAATAGCGTAATGACAGTGCTAGTGTAATTTCATGGCAATTTCTCCAATTATCAGCATGCTGCCTTTCAGAACTTGCACAGTTACTTTCCTACACAAACCAGCTTGCTTTCACAGTCTGCAGCAAGGCGTTTATCCCCTAGCTGGTGAACTCTGTGGTAAGCTGTTTGAAGCCACCCCACCTGCAGCTTCCCAGTAAAAATTTCTAGTGCTGTAATTAAGGCACTCAAAGCTCTCTAATACCCCAAGGCAGCTCATACAGTAAGAGCTAAGCATGCAGTGTGTCAGCACTACTGGAACTCTCCCACCATTCATTTTGATTAGCTTGGATTGAATTTAAAAAAGCATTTTACATTAGGGAAAAAATGGTCCAGGGCTTTCTCCTAACAGATACATTCAAAGATAGGATGTGATTACAGCAACATCTCAGAAGGGTGAGTAAGGTGCTGATGAAGTGTTTTCTGCAGGCAAGTCAAAAGATTTACAAGTAATAGTAATTCACAAGTATGTACCCACCTCCCCCTTCTTCCAACTCCAACAAGAGGAATCGATGGGCTCTGTCACATGATGTGATTTAACAGAAACTGGCTAAAAAAAAGAAGCCAGTATCTCTTTCATAGCTAATAACTGAAATGACCGGCTTCATTTCACCACCAAGGCATCAAGAGTTTGCTATTCACCCTGTTAAGGCCAATCCTGTAACAATTCAGGAGATGGAAACCAGCTATCTTGAGTTGCATCCTGAAAGCAAAGGCTGTGAGGCACAGAGCAGAGCAGTCCCTGTGAAGCAGCGGTGAGCAAGCACGCTGTTGCAGCACGGTGCATCAGCCGAAGCCTCCCAGCAGTCTTCAGGTGAGTCTCCAGAGATGAGTGTGCACTGCAGTCACCCACTGACATTTCTATCCACTTGGACAAGAAAGATCTGGGCCACAACGGGGAGCTCCACAATAAATAAAGATGGGTACTCTGCCTGACAGTAGGCAAAATATTGCTGGCTACTGTTTCTGTCATGACACTCAGAAGTAAACAAGGGAAGTAAAGAGGATAAAATAACAATGCTCCAGTGCTGGACCTTTATAATGGAGGATGGAAATATATCCTACAGCATAGAAGCAGAAATGAATACAACTAGATCTTCTGGTGCATTATTCCCATGCTACAAGAATTTCTTTCTCAAACCTTAGTCCTTAAGAACACCCCACCCTCAGTAAGCACAGAGGGTGAAGTTAAGAGACTATAAACCACTTAATCATATAAGGCAGATGAGATGAGATGGGAAAAGTCAGGGATCAGATGAAGAGCCACACCTCCTCACTAATCCTTCCCACACAAAGTGAATTTGAGGGGTGCTAAGATGGAAGGTGGAGTCTCATGAGACAGCTCTCAAAGCCCTCTCAAAGACATGACTAGAGCCACTCAAAGCAGCAAACTGCTAAAAATGCACGGGAAGAATCAACAGTGTGCTTGTCAAAGGTATCCGACAGCCAGCTGGTCCAGAAGAAGCAACGTGGAAGAGCTTAAAAAAAATCTGATACTGAGCTGACTCTTCACACTGGCCTATCAGTTAAGGTGACAGCCATCCCTAAGGTCCACCTGCAAAGTCCACAGCGGGCACTGGCGGACATGCACAACACAAACCTTCTCATCCTTGGGTGGACGCCCCCGCTTTCGGGGGCTCTGATCCTGGGCTCTTTTCAAAGGTGACTTTGATCCTCTCTCTGACGATACAGAAGAGACCCTCTTTTTTCCTTCCCCTGTGCCCTTCTTCAACTTCCCTTCAGACAAACTGGCTTTGCGTTTCTCTTCACCAGCAGACTGCTTGCCTCTTTCTTCACTGGAATTACGCCGATTCTTCTCTTCACTGGAGTTATGGGAAGATGCCTGAGAGATTACAGAATAGAAGACGGTAAGGAAAGAAGAGAAGAGCTCGAATGACTTTCATGCAAAACCAAGGATGCGAAGGACCCCCATGCTGATCACTAGCAGGCAAACCAACAGCATGGGAACATGAAAACTAGACTGTTAGCCCCTTGAAGTCAGGGAGTGAAGCTCCTTGTTAGTTCACCTGGGAAAACGCCCGCTCTGAGTCACTGAGTAACAGAACAGGACATATGAAGACTCACTGGGAGCGCGTACACACGGATGCACCTCCACTAACAGTAAGACTGGTAGCTATCACATCCAAGTCCAAGACTTAAGACTGATTCATAAATTCATCATAAGCAGATCAATCAGCCTCCTTCAGTTTCTCCATCAGCGTAACAAGTCTTTTCACCCCTCATCAGACAAGACTGAATGAAAAGAAAAATGAAAACAAAATCCTCCCCAACAAACTGCCAGAAGCGATCAACTCCTTCCAAATAAAAGCACGTTTCACCATCCTTCATACCAAGACTTGTTTCTTTGTGCACGGTACAGAAGAACCCACTCACTCACCTGGTCCTTGCCTTTGGTTTTTCTAAGAAACTCCTCCACGGCATCCACGGCTTGCTGGAAGCGCTTACCCTTGTTAATCTTTATCATCTCCTCCTTGTGCAGGTGATAAGGCTTCAGCTGTTCCACTTTGATCCAAGCACTTGAAATCAGAGAAAAAAATCTGTTATATTCTCCAACAGCAGCTTCCACAACCACCCCACTCCTAGAAACAGAGACACGTTTCTTGTCCAGAGCAACCAACGACAAGCTTCCCACAGCCTGAAGGACTGCAACTCTGCATTCACTGACAACTTTTTTCTGGCACTTCTACTTGGTTTCTCCCTCACATTACCCACCCTCTTCTGCCAGCATTCCTCCCCTCTAAGCACTACTGACATGCTCCATCAGCAGACCAGTCCTCAGATGTGACCACAGGCACCTGTTGAGAACAAAGGCTGTCCAGTGACCGCTCCTGCACCGCCAGGAGGAACACCCACAGTCACATGCCTCTGTATTTGGTAGCCCCTAGTGTCAACCTGTTCATAATGCTGCTAAAAGTCACCACTCCCTTGCTCAAACACGCTGTGCTCCATTAACCACTACTTGTAGTTAGAAGTCAGCTCACTGAAGAGAGACTCAAACTGTGTGTGCCATGTGGGGAGGTAAGACCTCCTGACAGAGCTGAGTGCAGAAGCAGCAGCATCCTTTCCACACTGCCATACAGTGCACATACCTTCATTCTGACATAGCCTGAAAGCAGAACTCAGTATTCTCTTGCACACAAAACTGAATCTTAGTTACATAATAACTGACTTAACAAGCCATAGCAAGTCAAATTGTTGTCTTCAGACAGGAGTCTGAGGGCAGCAGCTATTCAGGGAACCACTGCTAGGTGCCCAGACTTCACAGTGACATATCCTAACACTCACTGAGATGCAAAGGCCTTTTCTGTGACTCTCAGGGACACAGCACACCCAGGTACTATGCAACACCAACCCACAGTAAGTCTCTCCATGGTGTATACAAAGGAAATAAAATGTGTCAGTATGCTGTAAGAAAGCACATTAAGTGTTGTTCCCAGATCTGAATTACAGAATAAGAAGTGTCTCTCCTTCCAAGGCATTCCCTTATGTTTCTCTCTATCTGCACATACTACTCCCTTTCACTGCACATGCTTATTCCCTTTCTTCCCCATTGCTTTTTCCACTGGAATGGAGGCAGCCTGAAGCACAAAGCTCTGCTGCCAGGCTCTGAAGGTACATTCTAGCACTTGTGATCACCCAAGATGAAGACCAGAGATCTCAGAGGCAAACTCACAAGTAAGAAACAGCCTTCAGTGCTGCCTCAGGGGAAGATAAACAAAAAGGGTCTCTTCCAGTTTATCCTCTGTGTGCCACCTACTTGGAGGACCTTCTGTAAGGTACAACGTGCCTTCTGACACTGCAGGTCTGTCCATAAGGCATTTGTGTGTTTCAGACACCTGAAAACTAAACCATTTTCCACCAAACACATTCATTCATGTTTCTGCACAGGATCTCTTTTTTTGTTAAGCAGTGACCTCACGGCTATTATTCAGAGAAGAAGTCTCCAGGATGCAACACTCAAAAGGAACTACTATTCCTCCCCAACTCAGCAGGGAATGCACACCCTGGAAAAGAAAAACATCAGAGGCATCACGTTACTGAAGCTGTCACACTTACGATGAGACTGGGTTCCATTGTGGCACACTCACCCAATACCCATCAAGAGTTGGTTAAATAGGAAGTGAAAAAGGTGTTAAAAATCGACATTTTAGTAACAGACTTCTCTGTTAACTTCCCCATGCTCTCTCATCCCTTTCCAAATAGCACTCCTAGAAAAGCCCTTATAAAAATCCACGTTCTAGTCACGAACAACAAACAAAACGCTCATGGTGACACAGAGCTCAGTGTGAATGTGACCAGGAGCAGCATGGAGAACAGCAGCACAGAGGTAACACAGCCAGAGGGAACAGACTCAAATCCACTGTGTGAGCTTGGTACAGCTAACAAGGCCTTACAGCACGCTACTTTCAGCCATTTTCCAGTCTGAAGATATCAATTCCTAAAGACAGCTTGAGAAACTGGAGAGATGGAAGTGGCAGAAGTTCCACACATCCCCACACTTGGCAAAGCTCACAGTAAGCTATGCTAAATGGTGGCACTACCTCGAATTTCTTTCACTTACTGGAGCATGGGAAAGTTCACTTCCACTGTGTCAGCTGAGAGGCCCACAAGAAGTGCTACCACAGCCAGCCCCAAAAATCACAAGAGAATAGCCTGGGCTTGGAAGCAGCCAGTGTCAGCTAGCACACAGCACAGGGAAGCCAGATGGAGAAAGCCAGGATGGGTTTTGTGACGTGCAAATGGAATGCTGCACTTTCTCATCAGTCCTGGCATCACGATGAATACAATCACACAGCTGAGCTCTCTGGTTTAATACGTACAGCTCTTAAAGGAGACTTAAAAGAAGCACAAAAATGATCTCATTTGAGTAAAATCAAACAGCCGTGCAACAAAAAGGAAGGGGTGCTTTGCACAAGAACAAGCAGCAGCCCAATGCTGAGAGAAGCGTGCAGTAATGGAAAGCACAGTGGACAGACAGCTCTGGAGGTATCAGCAGCAAAGGGCCAAAAAGTTCTGACTACAGCAATGCTCAGCTATGGCACTCTGCTGAGAGATGTCCAACAACATTCCAGCTGGCTCTGGCACACAGCAGCCTGCCTACAGCAACAAGGAGCTCTGTACAGGTTATGCCCAGCTGAAAACAGCAGAAATGCAAGCTAACCCTCTGTTTGCTCAGCCTGTACTGGAGAACAGCTTGAGAGCAGCCCTGGGGAGAAGGATTTGGGGGTGGTCAGAGGATGAAAGACTCAACATGAGCCAGCAATGTGCACTGCAGCCCAAAATGCCAAACATATCCTGGGCTGCATCAAGAGAAGTGTGACCAGCAGGACAAAGGAGGTGATTCTGCCCCTCTGCTCTTGTGAGACCCCACCCGGAGCACTGCGTCCAATTCTGGAGCCCCCAACACAAGAAGGACACGGAGCTGCTGGAGCAGGTCCAGAGGAGGGCATGAAGATGACCAGAGGATGGAGCACCTCCCCTGTGAGGACAGGCTGAGAGAGCTGGGGCTGCTCAGTCTGGAGAAGAGAAGGCTCCAGCGAGACCTTATAGCCCTTCCCAGATCTGAAGGTGCCTACAGGAAAGCTGGGGAAGGGATTTTTGTAAGGGCAGGTAGCAACAGGACAAGGGGAAATGGTTTTAAACTGGAAGAGGGTAGATTTAGACTAGATATCAGGAAGAAACTCTTTACTTTGAGCATGGTGAGACACTGAACAGGTTGCCCAGCGAGGCTGTGGATGCCCCCTCCCTGGAAGCACTCAAGGCCAGGCTGGATGGGGCTGTGAGCAACCTGGGCTATGGGAGGTGTCCCTGCCTACAGCAGGGGGCTGGAATGAGATGGTCCTAAAGGTCCCTTCCAACCCAAACCATTCTATGGTTCTATGATAGCCTCTGGCTCCTTACAGTCCTAAAGAGTCACATCCAACACTCAACACAAGTGTCTTCTGATGTCAGGATCTCAAAGAATGCTTTATAAAGACTACAGCCAATAATTTCTCTCTCCCTAAAAAAAAACAGAACAGTGGCATAAGAAGAGCAAACATGTTGGCATCACAACAGCATACGGAGGATGGGAAGACAGAGGTCTGTGCTGGAGTTGTTGGGCCTAATGGAAATAGGCTGCAGGTGACTCTACTTGCCTTGGACTGCAAGCTTCCTCCCATTTTTCCCTGATGTAACAGCCAGGAAGTGATCCCCAACCCCAGAGAGACTATTGACTTTTGTACTGATGCTTCAAAAAGGTGCTCTGGGTAAGAATGGGCTGCTCCAGTTTCCTATTAAGACTCTGATACATGACTTGCAAAACCATTTGGCCATCACAGCATTTCTGCAGCACGTGTGTGTGTGTGTGTGTGTGTGTGCCCACAGCCCGCAGGACTTCCTGCTGCTTCCAGTAAAGCAGTTAGCTTAGAAAAAGTCAAACTGTTTCCAAACAGGCCATGAAATCTAACAACATTTGGAACTGGATGGAATGCACTAAGAATGTATGGAAGATTGGCAGACTGTGGGCCTGCCAGCCCAGTCATCCTACTGACTAACAGCAAGAAAGCACACATACCAACTTCTGAGCTCTTACACCACTGCCCTCAACCACTAGGATGCTGAACCAATATTTCCTATGACAAGACTGTGGCTTGGAAAAGCCCCTTTTATTTTCCAGGCTAAGAATTACAGCTAGAAACACTGGTAAGAGGTCAAAGTTCCACTGCAATTCAGAGAAGGTTAAATTCCAATAACTGGATGTTGTTGCACGCTTGTCACTTCTGTGGGCTGGAAATATCAACTGTTCCTGGTTTTGGATGAAGAATCATTTCAGTGCGAAGTCAGGCTGAGGACAAATACTCAGAAAGGTAAGTCCCAGGCAGGCTCACAAAATCTCACTAGTGCAGAGTAAGTTCATAGAGGCATTTCATGAGTACTGCACCACAAGTAAGGAGGGCAGTCAGAACAGGACACAGACATTACAGCACTGCTATGGACACCCAGCTCTGCCATGCAGTACAGATGCATATGTCACAGTCTGAACCAAGAAACAAACTCCTTTCCCATGGGTAAAAACAGTTCTCATCTAGAAAAGCTACCAGCCTGAAAGCAGCAGAGCAACTCAGAGCTACAAAGAGCCTTCCAGGTAAAGCCTTCCCTTCGTCACTGCAGATCACACTAAGGCAGTAAGCATTAGCATGGACCCCTTAGGCACGCATCATGTCCAAGGTCACAGCTAAAGCAGCGAGTTTTCTTTACAGCCGTATCCCAAATCAGTCAGGATTTCAAGAACAACCAGCTCCCATCTGCACACCACAGCAAAAGCACTGCCAAACGCAGCAGAACGTTTTCATTCACTCAACCACTCTGCTCACATCCGTGCAGTCACACTGCAGATCAGTTCTCACTTTTAAGCTGCTTTCTCCTTAATCTTTGGTAGGGAAAACTGGAACCATGTGAGTCTGAAGGAAAGAGCCTTCCCCAGCCTGAAATGGTGGCACTTTGGAATTGCCCAGAAGAAAACAGACTACCCATGCTCTGAGGTTGCCTGTCCACTGACAAACTGGCTGGCAACCACCCTCAGAGCTCTGTGAGGACCCCACCCACCACCAAGCACTGCCTCCACCTGTGTAAGGTGACCGCGAGTGAAGGGCCCAGCCCAAACACCCACCTGTTAAAGCTTGGCACAGCAAGGCAGTAACAGAAGATCCATGACATTTGATCAGTGGTATATTAGTATCACCTTGCAAACTTGGAAGGGGCAGAATGATGTAAATGCAAGCAAACAGGAGCAGCACACACTGGAATACCAGTACAAGCCTGAGTACCCATCAGGCCATGGACTACAGCCAACAGGAGCTCTGCATCCTCCCATTCCTAGCTCTGCTCACTATGCAGTGACTTTCTGCCCGTTTGGTATTTCCACTTCCTGTTTACACACCCTAAAAAAAGGTATCTGTAGAACACATCAGTTTACTTACACAAAATAAAAGGATTTCCCCCCCAGCACCCACATTTTAAGTGAAATGGTTTACAGTTTTTGTGACTCTGCTGGAAGATAAGGATCTTCTCACAGATCTGACACCAGCACAACTCAGAACACAACAGGTACACGAGATTCCCTCTCCCCTCTCTACAAACATTATTTTAGGGGCAGCAAAAGAGGCAGTGTTTATTTCTAATCAAGTTTCTGAGCAGTAGTGGTGGAGCAGGAATGGACTGACTCCCACAGGCAGCAGGGTGTGAGGGGCAGCTGCAGGTGTGCATTCAGCACCACGCTGTGTGAGATGGCTGCGTTCTCCCCAGCCAGGATCTAGAAACACAGAGCAAACCCCAACTGCTTGTATGACTCAACTCTCCACCTGCAGCCAAACCACCCACCTCAGTGACACAACCTTAAGACACACAACTGCTTTCTCCAAACTTCTCTTAATACAGAACATCTCTGTATTTGATCCAAAAAACACCAAATACAAGAGCAAGCTAACAGGATAGAAACAGCCAACTTCCTCAACTTGGATTCATAGAATTGCTCAGGTTGGAAAAGACCTTCAAGATCATCAAGTCCAACCTCAACCCAACCGTACTACCCCAACTCTAACAGCCCACCCCTAAATCACATCCCTGAGCACCACAGCCAAATGGATTTTAAACACATGGTGACTCAACCAGCTCCCCGGGCAGCCCATTCCAGTGCTTAACAACCCTTCTGTAGAGAGGTTTTCTCTAAAGAACTTTGAGAGCTTGAGTTGGTTATCAAGAAAAAAAACCATCATAAACACGATTTGACCTCAAACCAACATTCACCTGCCTTATGTTATCAGAGATCCAGCAAACCTTCCTGCGTGTGTGCAGCATTCACTGCTGCTCCATCAAGTACAGATTTCGATTCTTAATCACAGAATGGCCTGGGTTGAAAAGGACCACAGTGATCATCTGGTTTCAACCCCCAGGGTCACCAACCACCACACCAGGCTGCCCAGAGCCGCATCCAGCCTGGCCTTGAAACGGACAACTGATATTTTACAATTCAACTGAAAAAACACTAAGCAAAAATCAAACAGCTTCCTTGAGCAATGTCCATTAATGGTCTGGATTCGTTACTTCTGTCCCCATCAAAAATAAGGTGTTCTCTAACATTCTGCAAACGACTGCAGGGCTGCATGACTTAATGACTCTTATTGCATGACTTCATGCCAAACAGCAACAAAGGGAAAAAGTGAAAACCAGCAAAATAATGTTCAGCTTCACAGCAGGAAGTTCTCAGCTTTTTTACTCCAGATTGCCAACATCACTGTGCAGGTGTTCGGAATCAACAAATTCTGCTGTGCGAGAAGGGAGCCTACAGAAGTCCAATGCTGCAAAGTCTTCCTAAAGCACAGCAAGAATGCTTTCAATCATCAGGCATGGGAATACTCCGACCAAGAGTGGCAAGGACAAAGCCACGTTATTCTTCATGGCAATACACGAATGCCCTCAGCTGCACCTTTCTCAAACAGTTACATGCCAAAACCTAATCCAGTCACATCACACCTACTCCCCTAAAAATGGCAAGAAAATTACCAAGAGCTTCCCTTCCCATCATCAACTAAAACCCCCATGTGACCGAGTACAGAAGTCTTTACAGCCTTCATACACCACGAGTGGCTACAGCATGCACTAACAGAGGGATTTCTCTGCATGCAGATCAATGAAGCTCTCACAAAGCCACGCTTGGCTGCGCTGGGAAAACTTTCTTCCACGAAAAGAAAGGTTACATGGAGCAGGATTTCCACGGGATGAGAACAAGCAGTACGTACTGATCTTCTGTGCCAAAAAACTTCACAAAGAAGCACTTTTTTCCACGAGGTTTCTTCAGATCTTTGGGTGGATTAACAATCTGAAGGCAATTAAAAGTGAAAGTTAAAATAAAGTACATAACGAAAGATCATACTCTGGTTTTATTATCTGGCATTAGAATTTTTGCAGACTTTGTTATTTTTAATCCTAACTATGAAGACAACTTGAATCTGTTAAATGTGCATCCTCACATATACCCTTAGATAAGCAGCAGCTGAGTGAAAGAACCCCAACAGCCAGTCAGACATCAGCACCAATCCCTAGCGAGGCTGCTCCCAATAGGTAAGGCAGGAATCTCTCCTAACTTCATCAGTCCAAATGGCACTTAGAGGAGCTCGTTCCACTTCGCTACCTCAATAATTACAGATGCTGAGTGTGGTTGTTTTTATTTGTTATTTATATTTTTAATACAAAATATTTTCTATTCTTACTAAGCAAACTGCTCTGTGAGTAAAGCGTGAAGTACTGGTGAAGAGAAAAGCAGCCACTGCTACACAGGTGACACCACAGGGGAGGCTGGGCTTACCCTGATCCAAAGACTGCATGGAACCCAACGTTTATGGCTGTCAGCTGCACGAATCACATTTTCCTCTGTGGCCTGCTTTTGTGTGAGCCTGCTCACACCTCACACGTACACCAAGAGCAAAGTTCTTCAGTGGAAATGGTAATCACAAAATAGTGCCACTTTTAAATCTTTCCGGACTTTCATCAGTCCAATAAAAACAACCACGCTCAACATCCGTAATTATTACTTAAACACCATTGCTCTAAAACAGTATCTTGAAGGCAGGCTCTATTTACTATGGAAGGGAAGAAGAATGCTTCCTGGAAGGTGACAGGGATTGGTCTGGGGAAAACAATCAGTTCTGGTGCTGGATTAACTGCTTCTCATCACACCTGAGCTAACAGCTCAGTGACAGGGTGAGCTCCTACATCAATTAAAACCCCAGTTGGTTCACAGTTCAGATTCATGTGGGTGGTACATAAAAAAAGTAAAGCAAAAGGTAACACTAATCTTTAACTGAAAAGCTTTCAGGTAAAGCTTTGTGTGTGCAGAGGGAAAAACAAAACCACCAAGAAAACAACACAGAAAAACCCAGCTCACCTTTCCTGGCCATGGCGGGTACCGGCCCAGCTTCCCCCTAGGGAGAAATGGAAGAATCAGGCAGTAGGATCAGAGATGGGGGAAAAAAAACACCACAACATCCCATTTCTACCTCTTTCTACCACATCATGTTCTTCATACTGAGAGAAATATAATTTATAGTCAAAACCTACCGTGACAGGCAAGGCGTGAGCACTCGACTGCTGTTTCTGGTGATACCTGTACCTCAACTAAGCCTCTGTAAAGTCTGCATCAACTGGCTGCACCATCAGAATTTAAGCCAGAAGAACACCAGCAGCAGCACTGGAAGCACTGCCTGGAAGACTGGATGCTACAGCTTTTATTGCACTTGTAAGATTGGATGTTCTCTCACGAGGAACTGAGATAAGCAGTGATGCAGGTAACCAAACCAAGGATTAGGTGAGTAACTTATATCCATCAGGACAGAACAGTCCAGCAAGCACAGGAGGGATGGATTTCCAGCTCAGACAGCTGAGATACTTAGAAGCTCTCCCAGGGAAGCACTAATTGGCAGGACCCCTGCACTAGGTGTTCCACTGCCAAATTCTTCAGATGCTTGCCACCACACGTGGTGATGTGCTAAAGACAGAAAAGAGCCAGAAGAAAGGCAGAAAAGTTTACTTCCTACACTTGGGTGTGTTTCCATTACAGGAACTAAATAAAACTGTTTTTTTCACAGAGGAGTAGAAGAGACATTAACCTTAGCTCACAGCATGCCAGCTTTATGGCTGCCTTACCCTTCCCACCTACAGAAGCTGCAGCACTCTCACAAAAGTCATTTGGTTGGTGCCTTGCAAGAAAGCAAGAGAGAATCTGTAGAGTCTGCCAACTCCTAAGTAAAAAAACTCTCAACAAGAGGCATTCCAGCCCCTCCTGAGCTGGGAATGTTACCCAGAAGATTCTGTAGCGATGATCAGGCAGAGCTACTGCCAAGAGCTTTAACCAAGCTCACAGCTCATAACTGATGCTTCCATCCCTGTGCTGAACAAGATGCTTAAAGCTTTTCGTATGTTACTGTCTCGCTGCTATAGATCTTCTGCAGTGGTGCCAGGGACGGTAGCTGCCTAGGCTGTCACGTACAAAACTAAAGCAGGATGATCTGCATTCCAACACCAAGAGCACCGCACTGCCCAAACGCCTGTTTGAAGCACATGGTGCTGAAAGGAAGCTTTATTTACTTTCTTATATATATTAAACAACTTCACAGCACCGTCCATTTTTCAGATGAGAAATTGCAGCTGTCACACAGCCAGGAGCACACCTTTCTTTTTACCCGAGACAAACGCACAAACCTGTGTGGTGGGGATTAGCTACTTCTTGCAAGCCCTAGCAGGAAGCCCTAACCTGTCCGGTGAAGCAGAGCCTATGCACTTGGAGATCAGTGCTTACAGGCCTCGAAGGAATCCCCTCAGTTCTCCCGATCGGGAAATACAAAACCACAGCTCTCCGACTACTGGAGGGTAAAACTGGAGTGACAAAGGGAAGTAGCTTCTGTGAGCTTCAAGGAGAACATCCTAACCTGCAAAAAAAACAAAGAGGTGCTTTCCCATGTTATTGTGCTGCTTGGCTGACGCACTCCCAAAGCGCAGCGCCGCTGCTCTCGTTCACCGCCTCACTCGCTTACTTATTTTCCTTCTCGCCCCTCTCGGGAGGAGACCGCATTTCCAGCCGAGCCAGGCAATGACCGCCCCTCAGTCCTGCTCCCTCCCTCCCCTCGCACGTCAGCCCCGAGCCGTGCCCGCTCCCCTCGACGCGCTCGGGCCGAGCCCGGCAGCCGTCACCGCCGCCGCCATCCCCCGGGGGCGGCGTGAAGAGGAACGGTGAAACTCAGCGCCCGCCCTCCTGATCCCCTCCCTCCCCGCCGCCGCCGCCGCGCCTCGGGCTCTGCCGTGGCCTCGGGGTGGCACCGCCCGGCCCGGCCCCACCGCCGCACTCGACCGAACCGGGCGCAGTCCCACCGCCGCCCCGCCCGCCTCTCCGCTGCTCCGGGCGGAGCCTCGGCGCCACTCCCTCAGGCACCGCGGAAGGCGCCTTCTCCGCCAGACCGGGCCGTGCCCCGCCGCCCACCGCCCCGCTGCCGGCCCGCACCGCACTCACCACACCAGATCTCCGAGCCTCAGACTCACGGCCGCCATCTTACCGACACCGCCACCGCCGCGCAAGGCCTGCCGGGACAGGACGGCACCCCCCGCCGGGCCGGGGGCCGCGGCGGCGCTGATTGGCCAGGCGCGGTCACATGGGCGGGAGGGCTGTCAGCGGCCGCTCCCCCGGGGTGTGGCTGCGGTTGCGGCGCCCATTGCGTTCGGGCACCTCCAGAGATGGGGCATCCGGTGCTCTTTGGGCAGCAGTGCCAGCGCCTCACCGCCCTGTCAGAGAAAATCTGTCATCAGACCTGAGTGCCCGTCTTTTGGTTTAAAGCCGTTCCCCTTGCTGGGTGGATTGAGGTTGAGTATCTTATTCCAAACTGGCGTTTGTCGACTTAAGCAGACATGTCTGCCCTGTTCCAGCTCCGCGCTCCTTTCAGGAGAAATGCAGCACATTAGGAGAGCATTTGATGTTTTAAAGACATTAACAGCACTTAAAATTGAGTTTTACTGGATTCATTCTGTGCCCTCCTCTGCTACCTTTCCTACACACATCGCTCCTGCCTGTTTGCTGACAAAAGCTGGCGTCTGTATGCCTGTCTAAAGGGCGCCATAGAACATCACGGTGCGTGATTTCCGTCTATGCAAGATAAGCAACCCCCCCCCCCCCCCACCAGGTCTACGCCCCCTGCCTGCGGGCGGGGCGGGGCCCACTTCCGGGGACGGGGCCTGAGCGGGGGCGACTTCCGGGTAGCGCCGGAAGCTGCGGGTGGTGGCAGCGGATTGGAGTTGGGGCGGGATCCAGTTCCGGGGGCGGGGCCTGAGGCGGCTTCCGGGAGACGCCGGAAGTCGCGGGTGGCGGCGGCGGCGGTGGGCCGGGGTCGGGGCTGGCGACATGGCCCGCAAGAAGCTGTACCGCCCCATCGCCGCCATGGCCAAAAAGGTGCGCGAGTATCGGGCGCTAAAGGAGCGGCCGCGGGACTCGCAGCGCTTTGCCCTGGACTACGAGACCATGAGGCGGCCGCTGACGCAGAAGCGGCTGCCGGTGCTGGCCTGGGAGGACGTGCGGCGCGAGCAGCGGCTGTTCTCGTTGCTCTGTCGCCTGCCGCTGTTCGGTGTGGGCCGCATGGTCACCCGCAAGTCCTGGCTGTGGGCGCACGACGAGCCCTGCTATTGGGTCATCACCAAGGTCCGCGCGGACTACACGGCCGAGGTAACGGCGCGGGGCGGGGGGCTGCGGGGAGCCGCGCTGTTCCGGCCCTGAGCCTCCCTGATCTTCGTTGCAGGGCATGGACCACGGCAGGGCCTGGGGCCGGCTGACGTTCCGAGGTAAGGCCTCCCCGGCAGGGCGGGGGGCGGTGGGGGCCGAGCAAAGCGGCTCCCGGCGATTGGTACCAAACGCTGGAGTCCGGCACTCCCGGAACGCGTCTGTAAGGGACGTTATGGGGAAGTCGTAACGCTGAGCTCAGGCCCTGCGCTGAGGGCTGAGGTGATGGGCTGCTTTCGAACCTGGAATGCAAAGTGTGTGCTCAGCATGCAGGGATATGCCAGGTAAAGTCATCGGTGGAGCAGCGGTGGTGGCAAGGCGGCTTCTGGATGGGACTGTAAAGTAACTCTTAGAGTTGCATGTGTGAATTTTCCACTTTCCAAGCTGCTTTACATTAGCTTTATAAATCTAGTTTATTAGAGTTTTTGAAACACTTTTCATTCAAAGGTTTTAAAGTTGTTGAGTATTTTTACCATTGAACTTCCAGTGTGGAGATGCATTGCTCTCTTTCTTTGCCATGGAAACTAATGCAGAGGGAGAGGTGACTCCTTGCATTACATGTCATGACCTCTGCACAGTATGGAGCAGCTTGCCTGTGTCTTTTCAGTCTGTTCCTGGTCACGTTTCCAAGGACAGAAGTGGGATCCCATAGTACAGCACTGAGGATACCGTATGATCTTTTGAAATCTTCCTTTACTGTTGCTTCTTTCAGTATCTGTGGTACAGGAGAGTTGACGCTTGCTGCAATTTCTGGAGGGAATGTTTTGCTGAGAGCATTGCCCACTAATGTTCATCATCTTTTATCAGGTCAAACTGAAGAAGAAGACAGAGAGATTGACAAAGTCATGTATCATGACTGGCGTATGGTGCCCAAGCATGAGGAGGAGGCCTTCAAGGAATTTACCCCAGTGCCAGAGGAGACCTGTCGGTACCTTCCATACCCGCCTTTGCTCCGAGCCATGATCCTTGCTCAGTGGCAGAAAGAGGGGAAAGAGATCACAGAGGAGCCAATGATTGATCTGCAGAGGACCTCTCATCTTAAGGCTGCAAAGAAAAACGCTACAGGGACATCACTGTGAGATCCTGCTCTGTGTCCTGAGCTTCCCACATGCTCTCGCTTCATGTTGGCAGTACATCACCGTACCGAAGACCCCCTTGCCTACTGTGGTACAGTGAATCCAGTTGACCTGGTTTTCTCCCCTGGGCTGTATGGTAATCTCATCTGGAAGGAAAGATGCAGATGCATTTGGATTTTATTATTTTTTTTTCCCCTCATAGCTTTGGTCTCAGTCAGATCCACTGTATGTTCTCTGAACTTAGAGCTGCTGGCACCCAGCTACAGTGCTTGGGAGCGCAGTTTCATTTACAGCCTGAAAATCAAGGAGTTTTTTAAGAACATTTTTCAGGTTGTTTAAGTAAGTCCTACATCATGGAAGAACGGCTGAGTTAAATATGACGTTATTTTACAGAGACACAATAAAGGATTTCTGATTTCCACAGCATATTTCTAAGAAAATCTGTTCTTTGAAGGGTGATTTATTTATTCAGTGCCTGGAGATCAGCGTGATGGTTTGTTGAGGTCCAAATTTAGCCTTTACAATACAGGTAGAGCATCACATTCCTCTTAGCCAGTGCAGAGTCATCTCATTTACTGACATATAACTGCGATGAACAGCATGGGAGGAACACAGCTGGACTTTGGCTACTGAGTGTTATTCCCAGCAATGGCTGTCAGGAGATGAATCATTTCAATCCTGATTATGGAAGGTGTGCAGGGTTAGCTCGTACTATTTGAAGCCAGTTGCAAAATATGACTTGTTCTGGTGCAGCACATTGTGGTGAAAGTTACAAAAATGCATCTTCTTAGTGCAGAGCTTATGTCTTCATTCCTTCTCACAATGGTTGTGGCTTTGGTGCAGCGTCAGGAACCATTGTGGTGAGGGATTCCAGTCTGGCTGTGTGTGGAAGAGTCACGAGAGCTGTTCAGCTCCCTGCAGTTCAGCATTTCGCTGCAGTAAATAGCTGAGAATTGCTGTTGCATTTGCAGCAGCATCCTAGAATCACAAGTTGCCCAAAGGGATTTACTGAAGGAAAGCAAAAATGTGACTCTGTGCCCTCTGTCTGCATGGCAGGCCTCAATGACGCAAGGCAGTGTGGCTGCAGCTGCCAGAAAGGGGCTGTCACCAGGCAGAGCAAACAGCTCAACAGCTACCTGTGCTTCATAGGTTTCCTCACCAAAGGCTCATGAAGGCTTAAGATGGATGAGGGCTTTCATGTGGGTTAACAGCTGGTCCTATAGCAAGGCATAATAGTTGGGAAGAACTGGGCTCTTGCTCCTCTGCTGTGGAAGGCCACAGGGAGTTGGAGCTGTAGGGTACAGAAGGACTTTGAAGCGGTGGGAGCATCCATAGGAGGCAAGTCCAGAGTGCTGGTAATGCATTAACACTGCTATGGGCTGAGACATGCAGCTGCAGCTTTTGTCCTTCATCATGATTGAGCTGCTGCAGAAACAGCACGTGCGCAAAGGAGGGAGGAGTGGGATGCGGAAGGAGTGTAGTTCTGGGTTTGGAGGAACAATCTTATCCTGCATGGCCAGGCTGAGCAGCTAGCACTTGCAGTGCCCTCCTCCAGGCAGCCTGCAGCAGCAGAGAATCCACCAACAGCCAAGAAACGGGCCAGGCCCAGGGCATGGACAGGGAGCCTGGGCAGGAGCAGCAGCAGCTGGGATGGGACCCTGCTTTCAAACCTGGCTTTTGAGGTGCTGCTGTCAGCCCAGGATCACTGCTTGGTGGCTCCATGCCCTGGCCTGTTGCGGACTCAGCTCCTGAGATGAGGGGCCTGGGCTTTCTGTAGGAGCTACAGAGCAGGTCTACCGGGCTGCCAGCTGACCCCTGGCAGGGTGTCCTTAAGGAACCTTTCTGCTTCACCTTTCTGCTCAGAACACACAGCCCTGGGCAGCCAGGGCTCCTCCTGCTCCAGGTTCCTCTCCCAGAGCTGGTTTACAGCTCCCAGCACACTACAGAAGTCACTTTAGACCTGTAAGGCTTGGCCACTTTTTTTCCATAACGCTGTGGGTTCTCCCCCGGGTCTCCATCAGGGCAGCAGATGGGGATGGCCTATTTAAGCTCTGTGGGCACAGCAGTTAGTTAGCACCAGGTGTGTGAGCCAAGCGCCCTGTTCTCAGGGAGCTGCACCAAACTATTTGTGTCACTGCTGCTACAACATGCTGCTATGTGCAATTCTACGTGCATGCTCTAAGGACGCACAGGCAATGCAGCTAATGAGGAAGCAGCTCATCATGCAATTAAAGCTGTCTAGGAAGACAGCAGTAGCTGCTCAACACAGTTCAACCTAAAGGCTGACAGCTGGTAATTGGCTGAGTCAATATTCATAATCTTAGTAATTTTCACTCCTTTTCTGTCTCTTATCTATTACTGCTGTACACATCCCTTGAGTGAATTCAATTCTACAAAGTAAATATGAGCTTATCTAAGTACTGCTGGGACTGGGAGGAACAGCTGAGCATGAACTCGCCTTCTGAAGTGTTGAATGTCACCATCCCTGTTGCACTTTGTCAGCTACCACCTGGTAGCAGCAGGGAGCTGATGGAAGATCTCCACAGCTCGTCTGAAGGGGACCCCACAAGGACAGATGCGGACAGCCTGCAGCCGAAGCATCTGTCTTTTATTTCTGACACTGAGAGAAGCCACACTGTGCCCTGGCTTCAAGGGACCAGCACCTCCTGGTCAAACAGTGAGGAACACACATCTCAATTCTTGCTGATTGCTGAATGGGTGCCATTCTCACCACTCTTAAGTGTCACGATGTTATTAAAGGCTGGGCAGAAACCCCAGTGACCTTTCCAGGAACAAGACATACTGGCACCTGCTGATGTTAACACGTTTATTACATACAGAACAGATACGGTTTGTTGTTTGATAGCACAGGGAAAAAAGCATGGGAACGTATTCATACAGCGGTCTCTTTACAGAATGCCATCTTCAGACCAAACAGCGGAGTTTACAGGCCTTAAGACACTTTTTAAAATCCTTTTGTAACATACAAGATACTTTACATACATCACAGTGGAGATTTGACAGGGAAGTGTGTTGAAGCCAGTCAGTTCTCACCTTGCTGCCCAGCAGCCACCACATCCCGACAGGAGCTGACAGCAGAGGCTGGGCTGGAGCCACCCCTCTGACACGTGTGCTTCTCTAGGAGGAAACCATGCACCAAAGTGGGAAGGAGCCTGCTGGCAGAGGCCCGAGAGTGGTTTCCTTATGTTGCCATGGCCCAGTGGGTGACAGAAGACTGAATATTGTCGCTTTTACTGCTAAAACCAGACAGAGAACAAGCTGTAAGAGGTAAGAACGTTGCAATTCTGAATTTTTATGCTGAAGGTTTGACACACCTCAAGAATTGGATTTGCCATTAAATGAGACCAAATTATGCCATTTTCCTGGCTCTAATTAACTGTTAGGTGTCTGTGGAATCTGCTGTCTAAACATCTGTTATTGCACCCTGTTCTAGCAGCAAACATTCTGGGGGTGTGAGAGAGCAGCCCGGCACGGTCAGCACTGCCCCACTGAGATGTCTCCTCTCAAATGTTCCCCTCTCACGAGCGGCTGCATGCAGAATCAGCCAAATGCAAGCCACAGATCCAGGCAAGCTGCTGGCTTGAAGATACAGCCCAGCTGCTTTCCCACCTCTGCAAGGAGCAGTGTGGGTCTGCACGTCACCAGCTGCTCACAGGCAGTGAGGGCAGCACTGTGGCCCCATACTTTGATGGCTGAGGCCTCTGCACTCAGGGTATGTCCTCTGCCTCCCTGGATGGGAACTGCGTGCCCCAGCCTTTTCTGAACTGAGGATCCAAAGAGCATTTCAGGGCTGCCGAATGAGGACAGACGTTAAAGCTTCCCCAGTGAACGCAGTGTTCCTGCAGACCACAAGGCTCGGGGGCAGCCTGGGCCATGCCAACAAGCACAGGCCACATTCCCCAGAGATGGAGGTGGACATCACTGGGAGATCCAGAGAGCTGCACAGCTCACGAGACCAACGAGACAGCCACCAGGATCTTCTAAATTCACTGCTATCTCTACAAAGGTAGCCTTTGTAGAGAAGGGACTGCTGCAACTGTCAGAAAGGGAAAACAAACCACTGCCTCTACATCTGGAGCTGCCACGCTTTGAATACGGAGCTTAAAACTGCTCTCCCTGGCTGCATTTTTGGCTGCTTCTCCTATAAGGACACACAGCTTGCACAAGGAGCGCAGTCAATTTCTCTCAGAGGCTGTCATTCTTTTCAGGAGTCACGAAGATCCAGCTTTTCAAACTACTTACTAACCAAGTCAATCAGTGCTTGTGATATTGGGTAAAAGGAGCTGGGAGATCTGGCCTCAATTCCCTTACCTGCGTGACCTCAGGCAAAAGACAGCCTGTGCACCCTGACTGCACCTAAACAGTCTTTCCTAACCTGACAGCCACCGTGTGAAGGAAAACAGCCACCTCCTTCCAGCAGTTCCCAGCAGGATGGGAACCTGATGAGTCGAAGCAATCTCAGTGTGTTAATGCAGAATCCACAGCACACCAACATTCTCTGCTGTCGCCTGTATTTTAAAAGCCAACCAATGCTATGGAGAGAGCTTTCTCCTAAAGCTTCCAGGCTCACAAAACGAATGAACTCAAGAATTCTTTTCTGCTTGACATTTTTTTGGAGAAGGGACTTAAAATATCACTGCCTTTTCCCCCTTCAAAGTAACAAGGCTCCAGTACTTCTTTGTTACCATAGTTTCCAAAGGCCCCAGGGCCTCCACAATCAACCACCTGTCACCCACCTGAGGCTACCAAACAATCCCCTCTGCACACATGCAGCCAACCAGCACACTACTGCTATGATCAAAGCAGCAGCAGAGGAGGGAGACTTTCCATCAGCAAGTGTGGAGATGTGCTCCCTGCACCGAGGGCCCTGCCACCTTCTCCAGCCAAACAGCAAAAGCGCTTCCCAAACCTCGACACTCCTTTCTATTGAAGGCTCCTTGGACCTGGCTGCTGTCAGTCTGTGGGATATTATTCTGTGCTCGGGTGTACTCTGTGCATAGTGGGTAAGGTGGAAAGTCCACTGCTGAACAAGGAAGGATTTCTTCTGGGGTGCTGTAGGAGTTGTGATCCTCCATCGCTGCTTTGGCGCGGATGCCGGGGTGCTGTACTACTTCTCATGCAGGTGGGGGCAAGGCATCCTGCTGGAGAACCAGACCCACCACCTGCCCAGCTCCCCAGCCCCGGGCAAAGCTTTTGCACAGCTCTGGCTCCAAGCTTCACTTTATCGATGCGCTGCCATTTCTCTCCTTGTGGACGCCAGCTCCAGGGCAGAACAATAATCCAACCACGCAGAAAGCTCACGGGCCCAAGATGAAAGCTGCAAGTTCAGAGGTTACAAAGGGGTCACAGTCCGAGGCAGGAGCCGCTGCAGTTGTCTGGGGTCGGTTTCCAGCAGTAGGTATAATGCAGGTGTTCTGTATGTACATCGTGGCATTCAGGCGGGAACAGGGACACTTACATTGGGAGGAAAGGAGAAATTCTCACTCTGGGATATAGGATACCTGCCACACAATAATGTGGCTCCTTTCTGCCTTAGAAAGTACTGGCTTCACTTGGGTGGCATCTCCTGCATTCTCCTCTGTCTCATCATCTTCTCCATCCCCTGAAGATAGAAAGCAGAGTAAAAAAGGCTGGAAAGAAAATCCCAAGTTAAACTGCCCTGGAATTGTTGCTGTCTCCAGCTGAAGGGAAAACCATCTCCCGTTTGGGGAAGCCAATGTTTACAACGGAGTGCCCCAGAGCAGCACAGGTGACTCCAGAGGGACAGCAGTGTTTGCAGCCAATGGCACAGATGTTTTTATTTTTCCAGGGCCATTAGCGCTGACTGCTCAGTACTGCAGGCACAGGCAGGGGGAAGGATTGGCAGCCTCATGCTGTGCAAGGAAAATACTTGCTATCTGCCAGCACAGCAGGAGGTAGGAGAAGAACAGCCTTGCTTTTCGGATTTCTTTTCCCACAGCAGTGATCCCTCTCCTCCACAAATCGGTCCCCTGCACCCCTTCCCGTTCCAGCCCCCCACTGCAGGCACTCACCGATCCGGAAATCAATGTACCCTTCTCCTCCACTCAGCACCAGGACGTTCTTCAGCTTCTGCCCCTCGGTATCTGTGGCTGCTGTGCTGGGGTTCTCCGAAGGGCTGTCCAACACGCTCCCATTCAAGGTTGCTAGGACATTGCCTGGGACAGGACAGAGGTGCCATCAGCGCCTCTGCCCAGCCCTCAGGCACTCTGAGAGACAAACATGGCTGAGCAGGCCAATTCCTTCTGCTGGTGAAATCTCGAAGACACTGCAGTCTGAGCCACAGTGATCTCCAAACAGGCAGCCTTCTGCTGCAGGTCAGCCTAAGCTCCCGCCTCAGAACGGACAGCACTACCAGACCCTCACGAGGAAGGGCTGTGCTCATCCTTACCAGGCACAGAGACAAAGAACTTGACAGCATCGCGGTGACCGTGGAAACAGAGCTGTGCCTGAGCCATGGAGCAGTAGGGAATGAAGCTGCTGGCAGATTTGTCGCTGTTGTCATCGCCGTACACGTGGATGACCCCGCCAGAGCGGCTGCCCTCTCCAGAGGTGGGGGAAGTCTTGTTGGCTACGGACAGGAGAAGGAACGCTGTTAGTGACAGCTTTGGCCCCATTTAAGGGAGGGGTTCAAAGAGAAAACTCATGAGCCATGAAGGAAAATCTTTATGGATTCAAATCTCTTTAAAGGTCTTACAGAACAAAATGGTTCAGCTGGAAGGACCTTCAAAGATCATCTACTCCAACTGCCTGTCTGCTTCGGGGCTAATCAAAACTTAAAGCATTTTATTGAGGGCATCTCAGTACACAGTCAAACATCTCATGAACACTGACAGGCATGGGGCAGCACCCACCTCTCTAGGAAGCCTGCTCCAGTGCTGCCCTACCCTCACGGTAAAGAGATTCTTCCTGATTCCCAGTCTGAGCCTCCCTGGCACAGCTCTGGGCTGCTCCCACACATGCTGTCTTTGGCTCCCAGGCACAGAGCACAGCACCTCCCTCTGCTTCCCCTGCTCAGGGAGTGCAGAGCAGACAGGTCACCTCCAGCCTCCTGTTCTCCAGACCAGGCGGCCCAATGCCCCCAGCCTCTCCTCACAGCACATCCCTCCCAGTCCCATTACCAGCTCTGTTGCCCTCAACATCCTTTTTATATTGCAGAGCCCAGAACTGCACAAAGTATTCAAGGTGAGCCCACACCAACACTAAGTACAGCAGGAGAATCACCTCTTTTGACCTGCCAGCCATGCTGTGACCCAACAGACTCCAAAATGCAGTTTGCTCTCTTAGTGCCAAGGCACCCTGCTGGCTCACACTGAGCCACCACCCAGCTCACACTGCTGTCACCACACAGATCCCTTTTTGCTGAGCTGCTCTTCAGCTACTCATCTCCCAGGCTCTGCTGTGTCCAGCATTGCTCCACCCTGGGTGCAGAACTCAGCATTTTCCTTTGCTGAACTTCATGCTGTTGCTCCTCACCCAATGCTCTATCTATCTAGAGCCCTCTGCAAGGTTTCTCATCCCTCCAGGGAGTCAAAAACACCTCCCAGCTGAGTGCCATCACGTGCTGAGGATGCACTTTCAGTCCTGCATCCAGATCACTGATAAAATATTGAAAAGAACAGGCCCTAGAACTGAGCCCAGAATTATGTAAGGGTTATACTCATAGGATCCTCAAAGTTGGAAGGGACATTTAAAGGTCATCTAGTCCAACTCCCCTGCAGTGCACAAGGACACCACAGCTAGATCAGGTTGCCCAGGGCCTGATCCAGCCTGGTCTTGCAAGTCTCCAGAGACAGGGAATCCACCACATCTCTGGGCAACCCGTTCAGCACCTCACCACCATCAATGTAAAATACTTTTTCCTTTTATCCAACCTAAATCTACCCTCTTTGAGCTTGAAACCATTTCCCCTTGTTCTGCCACCACAGAACCTGCTAAAGAGTCTGTCTCCTTCTTTCCTGTAGCTCCCCGTTAGATACTCTCAAGTCACCTCACAGCCTTCCCTTCTCCATCTGCACAGCCCCAGCTCTCTCAGCCTGCCCTTACAGGAGAGGTGTTCCATCTCTTGGATCATTTCTGATGTGCTCCAACAGGTCCATGTCTTTCTGTACTGAGGACTCCACATCTGGATGCAGAGCTCCATGTGAGTTCTCACAGCGCAGAGCTCCCTTGACCTGCTGGCCACACTGCTTTGGCTGCAGCCCCGGATACGGCTGGCTGTCTGGGCTGTGAGGGCACATTGCTGGCTCATGACCTGCTGCCATCCACCAGGTCCTTTTCAGCAGGGCTGTGCTCCATCCTTTCATCCCCCAGCTTGTATTGGTAGTGGATGTTGCCTTGACCCAGCTGCAGACCTTGCACTAGGATTTGTTGAACCTCATGAGGTTCTCCTGAGTGCACTGCTCAGCCTGGGTCCCTCTAAACAGCATCCCATGCCTGTAATGGAGGAGAGCATAGCAGACTATACAGTCCCTCTCTGTTAGGCTGGTTAAATCCACTCATAGTAACAAACTACTTTTTTTGATTTGGCTGTTAATGATGCACACCTCCCTGGTGGTGGTGGACAAGAGTGACCCTAGGGCACACAAGACGAGGCCTCTGGGGGGCACCAGTAAAGGCCTCTTCTCCAGGAACAATCCTGTCCAGCCTTCAGAAGTCACTTACTGTCCTAGGATCAGCCTTTGGCACTTGCCAATGTAAGCAAATGTATCCACTGTACCTAAGGCACAATCAAGGCTCTAGTCTTCCACACACCTGGAGAACTACCGCTATTGTGAGAACTGAAATTGTTTCCAAATCAAGTCCTTTGCTCACACCAAGCTGCTTCCTGCAGCCTCTGTGTCTGGCAAAGGCATCTCAGCCCAGCAAGTGTCAGAGCAGTGGAGCCAGCGCCTTCCTTAGTCCTTGATTTAGAAGATCAGCTACTCAAGCAATGAACATCAAAAAGATGTTCAACATCCACAGCATCCATGGACCTCGAGGTGAGCTCAGAGGCATGCATCTTTCAGGCCTGGGCTCTCATGGTGGGAAAGCCTCCACTCACCAGGGAAGAGAGCAGTGCTCAGAGGTCAGGACAGGAAATGCTTTCCTTCTGCAAGCACCCACATCAGTAAAACAAACAGTACTAAAATCAGAAGGCTTTCACTTCCTGTTTACTTATAGAGCAAAATGAATTGCTTACTTACTATCTGTAGCTCTGTATGTTGGCTTGGGCTGGCTTTATTAAGAGGCTCAGGAACAAAGGAGGTTCTCACCTAGCAGACTCAGGATGGGGCGCTGAGGTAAGTATGAATATTTGGATGGAGGAATGAGAATCAGTGTGTGCAGAGGGAAGATCCCCGAGATGAAAGCTTTCTGCACCTCTGTGCTTTGGTTTACTGAGGGTAGACAGAACTGGCTGAGCTCCAGCAGACAGGGCTCTCCCAGCTCAGTATCTGGCTTCTCACAGTGACCACTAACAGAGGCTTTAAAAGGAAGAGAGATGCATCGATAATGTTTCTGGACAGGAACACCTTACAATGAGAAAAAGCACTTTCTGTCCCTGAAAAGGCTGAGGCAAATAAAAATCTGAACAGCCAACTCAGACCTTGCTTTAACTGACACAACCGAACAACTCTCAGTGTTCATTCAAGTTCTTCTTTCTAAGTGTTGGCTGACTACCTGCAGCTGGCAGGTGCCACAGCACTTCTTACCACTGGCCTAGAAACTGATGAGAGATGCATCCTTGGAAAACCAAGGATGACCAAGGACAACCTTGGAAGAACAGTGTGCTCCTGCTTCCTGGAGCTGAACGAATAGATCCTCACAGTCTCCAACTCAGACCTCGTCTACCAGAAAGGCAGTACTGTACGCTACTATACAGTAAAGTACTGGGCACAAAAAGCAGAGGGGCGGCTGATGAGATGGATGAAAACGTTTCAGGCCACAGGAAACGATCATATTTACATTATTGTCTCTGGTCACTTTTCTCATGTGACTAACTTAAAATGAAAGAGATGAGGAAAAATGGATGGGGAGAGCTGAATGGCAGGATGGAAGGGTAGGAAAGTGACTGCAAAGGTGAGCAGCTGCAGAAGAAGTGAAAGCTGAAGGAAGGAGGCAATGGACTTACCCCGGAGCCCAAGGAGTTGGCCTCGGTGGAGGACTACAGCTAGGCAGAGGCAAGGAGTGGGAGCACAAAGGGGCACGGGAAGAGACAGGCAGGATGGGAGAGAAGAAAAAGGCGATTACTGGGAGAAAATTCAGGTAGCAACAGAAATGTATATACCTGGAGAAACCACATGAGCTACGGGCTCGACTAGTTTATACCAACACTGCTCTTGCTCGTTTTACTCTTATATTACAAAGACAAATGCAGTATCTGAGACAGATGAAGGTGCCTGGTCACAAAGATCTATTGCTAAAGTTTCTAGTGAAGGTTTACAGCTTATCACATTTTTACAGAAACACCAAAAGATAACGCAACAGGGAACAAGCTTAAATTGGAGTTACGACAGCAGCGTCGGTCCCAGGGGGTATTCAGCTCCAGTAGCCTTAGAGGAGACAACTTCAACTCTGACTTCCAGGAGGGCTGCACCAGGTTTCCCCCTTTTACCCAAGAGCCATTTGCTTCTCAGCTTTCCTGCCAGCACTGATGAGAAAATGTGCATCTTGCTGCTTTCCACTGAACGGAGCTGCAGTCAGCCTCAAGTCCTACTGCTTGTTATATCTTGAAACAAACCTTCCGCCACAAAAACTGGATGATGACTGGCAGGTACAGAACAGGCTTACTGAGAGCTTCAATTAAACTTCCAGTGCTGGAGATGTGCCTTTCAACAACTGCTGCTACTGGACTTGTCTTAGGATACCGATTTCTACTTGACTAATAAAAACTGAACTCTACTTTGAGAAAATGAAGCCTTTGCTAAGCTCAGCTTCTGCAAAATACTCTCATAGACATCTGAGCATCTCCACACCAGATGCAAATTTCCAGGGAGATCTTCCTGGTGACTTCTCATCCCACAGCCTCCTCCTTTTGGAGACCTGCTACAACTCCCAGCGCTTGGTTCCTCCTGCTTCCCAGTAGGTACAGAATCAGCTCCCATCAGTCTGCTCCATCAAGGTCGCCCTCAAAAGAGAAGGCTGCACACAGGGTAGAGATGACATTGGTGCCCAAGAGAAATATGCCTTCAACTGAATTGAAAAGGAACAGTAATAAACCTCTATTTGGTTTTAAACAGGTTAAATCCATTCAGCTGAACACTTAATTCCTTAACTAAGGAAGAGTTAAATCGAGGTCTGGGTCACTCATACTCAGCACTCTTCTCTCTGAACACTTTGTCACGTTCAGAGTAAAAACGTGCAGAAAGCATTAGCCCACCAGAGCCATCTGCCACAGTGACAAGTAAGGCCAGAGCACTGCTCTTTTCAGGGGGACACAGAAAAATCTCTGCTAAGTGTCACTTACTCTCAGTCAATGGAATGGAGATGACAACACCGTTCCCTGTTCCCACCCAGAGACGGTTGCCAGCAATGAGCAGGGCTGTAATCCGCACAAACGAGAAGCCCAATTTTCCAGTACCTGTAAGCACACACAAGAATGGGAGCATCGGTTAAAACTGTACGACTTTCGGGCCATGCCTGCTAATGAATTCTCATTTCCCTCTGATCTCAGCAAGCAACAGACCATTGAGACGATCCCTACTGCCTCACCGAGCATCTTGCTGACATAAGGCTCAATGTCAACGTCCTGCAGATGCTGATGGCTGTGGGCATGGTAAAGCCTCAGGGTGGAATCCAGGCGGATGGAAACCCACACTCCATCTCCAATCCACGCCAGCTGTCGCACCTGGCTCTCGCGCCGAGGGTGGGCATCAAAGGACTTCTGAAATGCCACATAAGTAGAGCAGTGCAAGTCACAAAAGGTCTTCAATATCTATACATATATTCTATTTTCCTTAACTGGGATTGCTTGTTTGGGTTTTGAAGGCCTTGGATGAAATGTATTACTGCCACAGGAGCTCAGAAGTTCAATACAGGGTAGAGATCACATTGTTTCACACAGCGAGTTCCATGGCGCAGAGCTGTGGCTCCACAGAGAACATGACAGCCTTTGCAGGCCACTTTGGGAGCAAAACCGTTTAGAAACCAACAGCTCCAAGAGAAATTCTGAAGATCTGCAAGCTGCCTTGGCTCACTGATGTGAACTGTAGCTTCAGCACTTCTCTCTCTGAGTAAATTACTCCACGCACTGTCAAGGATGCTTGCACTGACATCACTGTACTAAACAAACGTTTCAACCAAAAGGGTCTGAGTATCCTTCTTCTTTTTTTAATTAGGCAAGTGGAACCACTTGGACTCACTGACTTATTCTTCCTTCATGCCACAGTGCCTACAGATGGAGAAGTGTCAGACTGTACACGAAGGCACAGACCTGTATGTACAGCACGTGAGCCCAGGGTCTCACTAACAAAGGCAAAGACAGTGCTCAGGAAGGATTAAACACCCCCTGGCAGACCGGTAGATAACCCAAGTGGCAGTTTGATAGTTTTCATCCCAGTCAGTGCCAACAAGAAGGAAGTTCTGTGTTTCCATACTCTGCAGCAGAAAACAGATAGAAGAATAAACAGAAGTATCTGCACGCATACATGCACACATTTGCTCTCTTACCTCAATCTGCATTGTCTTAGGTTGAATAACATGGATTTTGTTCTTGTAGCCACACCAGACTCTGTCATACACAACAGCCATGCAGCGGATAGAATGGTGAGTATGACCAAGGTCCATTAGGTGGTAATTAGTGAGATCCCACTGACGATCTAAGGTGAAAAACAAGTGTAGAAAGATGCATCTCTGCCACTCCATTTACATCTAGGTATACAGGCCTAGCTGATACTTAAAAGCTGATCTTGCTTATGTCTGCGAGCTCCCCATCAGCACATAATACTGCTTCAGGCACAGCCTTACAGTTAGCAGGCACATGACAAAGCTTAGTTGGTACGCTAAAGGCTCTCCAGCTCAGGCTAATTTACACATCCTTCTACTGTAATGAAGTGAACAGTCTTCCTTAACAAGTACAACAAAATCAGAAGGGGAAGAAGAAAGACAAACTAACAGGACTCTCTGGAAACTTAAAAGCAAATGGAGCACGCAGTCCTTTGTGGTGAGGCTGTCTCATAGCACACACAGACAACACGATTTCTAAGACGTGTCAAATCCAGGATAAGGAGTCAGATATTTCTTTTTTGTTCTTACTTGCTACCTCACCTGTCTTTTGCCTGTAGGTGATGAAGCATTATCATATTTCTGATGGGAACATTCAGAGTGTGTCAATGGTCAGGCTTAGACTCATGAAAAAGCCTGAACTGAAAATCACATTGCACAAAGCCAGAACATCTGGTTGATAAACTGTCACCCAATGAACAACTGAGAAATACATTCTTTATAAGCAAAAATTATTCACAATCTGCAAATCCCCCTGAGCTGTATGAGCACAGCTCAGAACTGCTGAAGTTCCAGGGAAACAAAATCTACAACAGCAAAGAGGACAAGAAACACAGAATTCAAAAAGATATCTTGAAATGAGAGCATTAAGGCACGTCAGTTTACTCAGACATCTGTTCTGCATCACAAGAAGAACAGCCAGCTGCAATGTGAAGGCTCTATTTGTTTGGGACTTCCAGGCTTCCAGAAAATCCTAGCTCTGTCCTTCTGCACACACAGAGACCAATTCACTCCCGAAACAGATTCTAACTCCCCTGTGAAGCACAGGTGTGCCTGCACTGCACAGATGATCTGCTCAGGCACCCGGAGCTGCTGGGAGCTCCCTTCACACGCACTGCTCAGCTGATTTGTGGATGCCCCCTAATACTGGTTATGGCCCAAATGCATTCATCTCATCAAACACACCTCAAGCAACTGCACAGTGTATGTGCTCCTAGGCACGCTGCATTCATTCCACCTATGCTACACAGCATTTTTACACATTTTTTTTTTCTTTTCAGAAAACCTCAGGAAATGATGCTGGAATATGCTCCAACATATATGGAGAAGTCTGGAGATGTGTCAGGATAAGGGTTATGGCTGTACAATAGCTATTTTAACCATGTATTTGTACTCTGGCAATCTAGCACTTTTTCTTTCTTGACTTGGAATAGTATTCAAATAATTGCCACAGTCTTGACCAGCTTGTTTTTGTTTTACTGCACTAATCCTTACCTTCTCCTCGGTGGAATATGGCCAGTGTTCCATCTGCCAGAGCAACGAGGACCCTTCCTTTCACATGCCTGAAATCACAGGAAAGGAAAAACTGTTAAGAACTCTGTGGAAAAAAAGGACTTAACAGATCCTTTCTGACACCCAGGCAAACCATTCTTATGTTTTCTCTAGAATTTCCAGTCAGTTTTAGACTTGCAGGAATGTCCTGTAAGAGCCAAGAGTCCTATCTCCTACCTTGTGTGTAGTCAGATCATCAATTTCCTGCTGAGTTTAACTTCTCTTCCACACTATCAATTCCATCAATTTCAACAAATTCCACCCTATTTACACCCTTCTCAAATTTTCCTCTTCTCCTTCCCACTTATTTCCTCCTGATACTGTAAATACACTGTAGTACCTTCTTCATTCACTGTATTGGCTCAGGTCTGCAACTGTATAGGAAAGTGACTCAGCAGGAGCCCCAGGAAAACTTTCCTGACAAATCACTGCACTTAAGAGTAAGAAAAAAGATGACTGACAAAGAACTACCACCCCCATGGAAGACACTGCTCAGGCTCTGAGCATCCTCCTTCAGTGCCCCTTGGTGTGTGTACTTACACTAGACTCAGCACGGAGTCCTTTAGCTTTATCGAGTGCAGACACTTCTTCCAGTTAGATACAGCAGAGTGCACGTAAAGCCTGGGATAAAGGACAGATCAGGGAGGGTTAGCAGCAAGGCCCCACATCTTAACACTGACCAGGCCTGAATTTTTTTTTCTTCTGGTAGGACAGGAATGTGCACAGTGAGGTGAAGTTACAGCGCCCATGATGAGCTGAGGACTCAGAAACAGTAATGAATACCTACTTTAGAAACAAAAAGCAAACCAGATGTGTAAGGACATGAAAAGTGGAGGCCAGAGGACAACCAAGGCAGAGAATCTGCCTCAGGGGAACCTACCAGCCATTCTGTGCTCCCAGCCACATGGTGGGGGCAGCACTGGTGCACGTCCCAGCAGCATCCCCATTCAGCTCCTGATCTGGCAGTGCTGTGCTCGACTCTGTCTTCAGCTGCCCATTCTCCCTTAAGGGGCAAAGGAAGGTTGTCAGAGGCTTTTAACTGTAATGCACAGAATGCTCATCTGCACTCACAGGCTGGCACTGCACAGACAGATAAAGGCACTTGTACACACACACAACACATCCCTCCCCTCAGTGTTTTTCAGTTCCTTGACTCCTGAATATGCAAAATTTCCTTTCCCATCCCCTGCCAAAGCAAACAGCCATTACTTTATGGCCAAAGAAATTAACTTAGTGATGGGCAGTAATTTTCTCTGTCTAACAATTTCTGTTCATTTCCAGCCCCAACAGAAATCACTCAGAACAACCCCTCAGCCCATCGTATCAGGCACATTTATCTTAAGAATTCTGGGGCACTGGCTGTGCTTTCTTCATCATCTTTACAGCACTCCAGAGTTACTGCTGGAATAAACAAATGATCACACATGGATCAAAAAGCCCCTTTGGTAAGAACATTCAGTGCACATGTATTTTGGAAGACCTGTCTCAACACCATGTCTAAATTATCATCGAGAGATCAAATAACTGCTCCTCAACAGCTGACACAACCTGCTGCTGCCTGAACAACATTTATTTCCTTTCTTCCTCCCCTCACCATTTCATCTGTAATACTATTTGAACACAAAATGGAAAAAAATTGACACTTCATGAGAAGATCAGGCTTGTTCTCATAAGCAGCTCATGAGAACAGAGCTGGCAGTAACTGAAGGGACACACTGGCCCGGACAGCCTACCCGTTCTGCCGAAGAGGCGCCTGTACAGGGACTGGGTCAGTAAACACGTGCTCTGTGAGGGGTCCGGGAAGGGTTTGAACGGGCTCTGTCTCACTTGTACCATTCTCTGGCACCTCTGTAGCTTCTGTTGCCTCCTCTGTAGACTGAGATTGGTTGATCTTCCCATTGCAGACAGCAGCCACTTCACCTAGGAGACAAAGAACAGTGTGAGGTGTACAGAGAGCAGGGGGGACTGAGCCGAAAGCTACCTAGAAAGAAATCTTTCATTCTTTCACTTTACCCTTATTTGTAAATTACAATCAAACCCAAAGACTGCATCGCAGACAGAAGCTCCTCCACAGTGTCTGCTGCTCTGGGAGGGAAACAGAGGCAGCTTTCCAGTGAGGTACCACCCAAGATTAACAGAATATCAACAGTTCTCCAAGGCTACTCACAGTAGCAGGTAATCAGTAGTATGTAATCAGCAGTTTGTAATCAGCAAGAGCATTATTACATTTTCATATATGCTTACATGACTCGAAGACACGGTTGAGAGGAGAAAGCAATTAGAACAGAAGGGGATTTAGGAGGGCTAACATCACCTGCTCAAAATGTTCTGCTAAACTAACCCCACAACTAGGCTGTGGATCACTCAGAAAGGATAGCTCTAAAGGGAAAGGTACCAAACAGGCTTTGGATATCATGTACTGCATTAAGAAATGTCTTGGAATCTCTGAAGTAGTTAAGTCAGGGACAGAAGGATGCAGCTGTAAGACCAGAAGATCACATGGAACTAGCTATTAGTAACTGCCATTAGGCCTTATGTTCCAAAACTCACTCTGTCCCTTGTCCAGCACAGGTGTGTCACCACGCGAGGAACAGTTGCTTCGTGGCACATTGCAGCGAGTTGCACAGCCCACCAGAGTGATTCCTGCCAAGACACCATCTGTTCCAGACGACTCTTCAGGATTTACATCTCCCTCCAGAAAGATCTCTCCTGGAGGGTAATCACTCTCACTGGCCGCTGAAGGGCAAAGAACAGATTCTCCCATAAATCTAGCAGTCACTGCCAATCTACACGTCCCAGTAGTCCTGAGGTCACCACACGGTTGGACGCTGATACTGAGGGTTCACGAGCCCCAGGGAGGGACCACAGCATCAGCCAGCACTGTGGTAAATCCCATCATTCCCAGTGTCAACTACCACTCCAGCTGCACAGCCCGCCCAAAGCTGAGCAAGGCTCCCTCTTCCTCCCAAGAGTCATCCTTTGCATGTCAAAGGAATCACTTACTAAATGGTCAGAAGTGAAGAATCTCCACAAGATTTCACTTACAAGAAGGCAAGCTCTGGAGTTACAGTTTTGAGGGACAATTACAGAATGCAGCAGCTTCCAAAGGCTAACTCTGAAGTGAGGATGCTACATTTGCCACTCCTCAGCTGAGCAGGTGCTGAGCAGGTGCTGACCTTGTGCAGACCACAGCCAGTGGTGGGACCCTACTTACCGGGGATGCTGGAGATGCAGAGCACATGAGCATTGCAGACAGTGAACTGGTCCACCACTGTGCCAGGCTGATTGGCATCAATGATTACAACTTTACTTGTTGACAAGGTACTGGTGAGGATCCAGACACGACTGGACGTGGCATCCATTTCATGGAACTCCTTTGCCTTCAGGAGAGCAGACACGGGCAGAATCAGAGCATATTCTTGCTCAGCAACATTTGTGCATGCAAGGATCACAATACCAGTTCCAAAGACCTCACCCTCTTCCTAGCTGGTGAAAACAGGAGCAATGAAAATTTTCTTCTCATTGCTGCACTTGCATCTGGAAGAATGGCCAAAAGCCTGTGTGGCTCCTAGGGCCAGGGGGACTCAGCCATTCATTTCTGAGCTATCTGACTAATCTCACTGAACATTCACTGAAGCTGGGATGCACTCAAGCTGTCAGCATAAGCAAACTGATCACAGACAGTGTGAGACAGCTGTGACAAAATCCACAACTGGGAAGGATAAAATGCTGTATCTTTATATATATCTGTACTCTGTGAGTCTTAAAAAATGCTTAAGACAACATTTAAAAAAACAGAGCAGTAATAAAATCTCAAGAACTTCAATTTATGAACCAAATGAACTCATGGACTTTGCTCTGTCTGTGTTCTTCTGAAAGCATTTTCTGTTGTTTGGTTTTGCGTGGTTTTCTTTTTTCATTTATAGTGAAGAGGACTCTGTAGCCTGCCTAGCAACCTCATCAGTCCTTATCTATCATTATTAGAAATCTTTTCTAAATTCCAAGCGTTTCAAAAACTGACAGTGGAAAATTCCACCCCAGATGATTTATTCCAAATATACAAGAGCTCCTGTGTAAGAGAACCCCACCAAACTTCCCCAAATAGTCAATGCCTCTGAAAGACTCCAGCAGTAGTGACAGTAGAAGACTTCACCCAGAGCATTACACAGCACAGTGCAAGGACAGTGCAGAGAGTAAGAGATGGAGAAATGACACTGAAGAGAAAAAAACAAACTCTGACCTTTTTCTTCTCAGGAGACGTGTGGTTACTTTTGTTGTTCTCACCCTCCACTTCCCGATCACAGGTGAGAGGATCCCGTCCAGGATCCAGTTTCTGCCCATTCCCAGCCTCCTGCTCCAAAGGTCTCCATCCCGTGAGATTGACTCCAGCTGCACACCACAGCTAAACAACAGAAATGGAATCCTAAGCACACACTGCTTAGCACACATACCCAACACCTACAACAGTGAGGTGGAAACAACAGGTCTTGCTGATTTCTGCTAGGAGACCCAGCCGACTAAATGGAGACAAGAAAAAGGATCTCTGCAACCTCATGAAAACCATTATGATTTTTAACAGACGTGACTAATGTTTAAAGGAAATAAATATAAGGAATCAGGTACATAACTGAAAACAGGCTCCTGAAATGTCCTCCGTCTGACTCTGGTGCTCCTAAGGCAGTGTAGCAAAGCAAGCAGGACATGGCAGTTGTTTCTAACTAGTCCGGGGTACAGTAGGAAGCACTGTACTCAACCAAAGCCTGAAGTCTAAAAATCAGCTCTAAATCTCGGTGAAGCTAATGACAGACTGCTTATTTGGAAAGAACCAGTTAGAGCAAACTACTACTTACAGAAAGAGGATCATTTACTCTTAACTGTGATTCCACTGAAAATATCCCGGTATCGACAGACACAGCTTCCCAGAAGACTCCCTTTGCTAACACTGGCCTGTTATCAGTGACTCCTGATCAATGGTGGAGCTCAAGGGAAGGATGATGAAATGTGTTTTTGCTTTAACCTGCTCCCTTTCAAGAATTTTACATTGCTTTGTATTATATCTGTACCAGGCTTATCAAAAGCCTTATTCCTAAGCATTAAATGTTGTTGATATTATGGAAGAGATGCCTCAAAAAAAAAACCAACAAAAAATGTAAGACAAATGTGGGACCTGGCACTGAGAATCAGCTGATAATTAGGCACGAGAGGTACTTTTCCCCACACATACTAGAAACTACTATTTCCAAAAAAGAAGCAGAAGGTAAGATTTGGAATGAAGACAATGCAGACTGTCATAAAAATTGCATACTTAGCAAATAAATCCTGTTTATTCCATGCCCCTTTCTGTACTGGAATGGCATGCAATGGCAACGTACCTTCATGGTTGGGTCCTTCTCTACTAGCGGGCGACAATATACAGGCACAGGGACATTTTTCATGCGAGTATCTTCCTGACCACCATTGGGGCTCAGCTGTGGGGAAGAGAAAACAGACAAGACAGTACCAGGGCATAAACACCAGGCCGTGCCGCTGTCAGAGCCCTAACCAGCACAGCAGACCAAGCTTCTTAGCCTCAGAGGTGGTTGCTAACAGCAGCTGTTGCTTCATCTGACATTATGTACGAAAATGTCCCTCCCTACAGGGATGGGAACTTCAGAGACCATCTCTCCCACCATGGCACGGTGTCCCAGGTATGGCCAGCCAAGGCTGTACACTGCACTGATGAAAGACAAAGGTTCTGTTGAAGTACACTCCCAGTGCAGAGGCAGAACACTGGCATTCTTTTCCATCATAGCCTGAAATGCATTCAATTTCACCACACTCCACTCCTTTGCAGGTGATTTCTGACCAGAGTTAAATGAGCCACAGGCCAACAAACGAGGCTGATGACCTTTTTTTCTTTGTTTTACTACTGAGGAGAATGGGGAACAAACTGTACTGCATTTGGCTTTTAAACTGAACAACCAGTAGAGTTCTCTTAAACAAAACAGCTGATGTTGAAACTCAACTATAATAATGAAAGAAATGAAAACAAGGATTGGACTTTGGACAGACAGTGGCTGCTGTAGTTCTAGGCTAGGTTCTTTCAGTACCTTCAGAAAGAAAAATTCTCTCCTGTTGACTTTGGTGGAGATACAGAAGAGATCAATTTATTCTGTGCTTGCAATTATCACACAGAAAATCACCACGCACACGATACCCCAGCTGGGATATTAAACTATTACGGTTAAGGTTACCAGTGGGAGAGCCAGGTCTTCAGAGTTTCACTGCAAGGGATGAAGTCTACTCCCCCCTGCCTCCCTGGGGATGGCACCTACCTGCTTGTACTTGGCAGGGAGGCTCCAGCCGCAGGCCTGCAGCCGCCCGTCATCGTTGCGCACGTGCTCCCGGACCTGGCGGTACTGCTCCCGCTTCTGCTCCCGGCGTGCTGAGGACGTGCAGTCACTGAGGAGAGAAGCAACAGCATTATTTCTCAGCCTGGGGATAAAAACACGGGCAGAAGGTTTGGGACTGCTGTCCCTTAGCAGGGAGTTGAAATTCAGGCAAAATTTTAAGAGCGCAAAGCAGCATCAGTCCATTTTTGCACAGGGAGAAAAAGGAGATGCAGGAAATGAGAGAAAAACTGAAGCAGACAGCCCTCAGCAGCCCTAATCTCCAATGCCTTGTTACCCGAATGATGCGCCAGGCCAAACCACTATCATCTCCACTTCACTCTTCCACGAGCCCTTTGGACACAGCATCCACCTTCCATATGACTAGCTATGAGAATCTACCCATTTCTGATTAGCTGTTACAGCTTCCTGACCTAATGTCTCCATGAGGAATGCATTTTGATCTCTTCCCTCCTTCATTATGTTCAACTATTTATTTTTCTGTCCATTTTAAACTTTGCTGACAGGGAAAATATGCACTAATCGCTGTTGAAACTGCTGGTTTCAACACCATGAATTCAGTTTTGGCAAAGGTAAGATGAAACATCAGTCAGCTCTTAGGATGTGCTTTCATATAAGCAAGGGTTGTTTGAATATCAGTTCCAGCTCTCAATAGGTTTTTAAATAATCATTCCAGGGTATGAACAACAGCAGCAAAAAAATCCAGGCCAAGCATCTCCACACACGGAATGATGCATATTCTTAAAATAAATCCCATCAAACTTACATACCTCAAAAATTATACTTCAACTATACTTCAACTGTTATACTTAAGATGTAATTTCGAGCTTTAAAAATATACCTAAAACAAACTCCTAAGGCAAAATGCTTCCCAGAACATGCTGGGAAGAGAGGAGGAGAAAACAGCTTCCAGCAGCTGTTAGCCACATCACTTCGTATAGTATTAGAATGCCCTCAGAAACCACACGATGCCTACAACATGGTAACCAGATAAGATGAATGGAAGAAAAGCAGCGGGCGTCTATAAAATACAAATTCACCCTTCTAAAGATATTTTTTACCTACAGAAAATCTGCGTACTCCTGGCTTACTGGTTTTCCAGTAAAAACTTAAACTATGACAACGTCTGCAGTATGATCACCGCATCCTCCAAAGCCCTTCCACAAAGACACAGCACGTACAAAACTGTACAGCCTTGTAGCTGTAGAACATATCCATTCTGAAATCATGTAAAGAACTGAAGATTTTTTTCCCCTCGTGTCAGAGAAATAAAGGACAAAGTGCTGCAGTAGCAGTATTTAGAAGCTCTTTTATAGGAAAATTAAAACCAAATACTGAAACAGAAACGTGATGTTGAGAGAGCTCCTGTCTTCACTTGAACTGTTGGTTCATGGGGTTAGGCAAGACTGTCCCCAGCCCATTGTCCCAGTGCTGCCACACACTACCACAAAAGCCCTACCTCATTCTCTCACATAATCTGCAAACACAAGGGCACAACCAGGCCAACTCTGAGGCCAAAAGTGGTCTCTGCTGATATTAACCATCACAGCCTAGAAAGCCACAGCAGCCGTACTTCTGGAGAACAACGTTGCTGCCACTTTGCTGAGCCTATCCATGCAGTAATCAATGAGTTAACACCACACAACCTTTTTTTTTTCCAGTAGAAAACAGCTTATTTTAAGAAAAAGTGCGAGCTGGGAGAGTTGGGGGGCCTGGCCTGGGACACAGCACGTAACTCACTCCTCAGGGAAGAACTCCAGGGTGCGGCTGCCAGAGGAGATCTGGCACATGGTGTGACTGCGTCGCTGGCTGAACCCTGCTGTGGTTGGAGACTTGTAGTGGATGTTCACAGATGGGTAGGTCCTCTTTGCTGGTGGGGGACTTGAGGAGGAACTGAACAGACGGCTGAAGCTAGGGACAGGAAAAGGCCAACAAATATGAGAAAAGGAGCCCAAGATCACAGCATACCACAGACACACAACAGGGGTGCCTACAGGTGCTTTAAGCCCTTCATGAAAACTGCCCTACTTCTGATTGATCGACATAAGGTGTTCTCAGCTTTCAAGAACAGGTGCCTTCTGAAAACCCTCCTTTATTAAAACTGATTCTGAGTGTACGTATGTTTCCATCCCAGGTCAAGCAGAACCCTTTTCAGCTTGTGAAGCAAAACTGAGAGGGATGTTCAGATTTGATTTTAATTTCACTAAGGACAAAGAAAGCCCTTGAAGGCAAAAGGGTTCAGCTAACAGTTTCAACTGACTTCTCATTAACATGAGAGGAAGAGTCTACTAAGCTGCTGTATAAAGTAGAAATGGCAACATTTCCCCTTCTCTTCATCTCACACAGACCACCAAACAACTTACAACTGCCAAATGGTGGACTTCTTCTTCTCCTGGACGGATGGGTGCTCACGGGAAGCTCTGAGGACAAGCACAGAAGAATCAATTTAATTTCAGCATCTTTTACCCAAATTTCTGCCAACCAACCTAAAATTCAACCAACCAGCAGGCCATTTGCACCAAGGAAGCCAAGTCACAACTCAAAATTCATTTTAACAACATTCATTTTGAAACACAGAGCAAATGGCATGCAGTCATTTTAACGAAAGGACATCCAATTGCTTCATATTTCAATGTTAACATGAAGTGCAAATAACTGTGCTCAGATCAGTGCTTTATCAACTCCCTTCGACAATACTACTGCCACAGGATCAGTCTGGTAATTACAAACCCTAATCTTAACCCAAAACCCAGCATTACAGTCCTTTTAAGCCACCGCCAAAGGAACTCAGTAATTAGAAGCAAACCTTTTCCCTACAGCTTTTCTGAGCTTCATTAGCACAAGAAACTAGCAAGAGAAACAGCTGCTCAGCATCTCCAAATAATGGTAACTCTTGATTTGCAGCCCAGGATCAGCAGTAAGAGAGAAAGGATTAAGTATCAGAAGAATCTAGTTTGGAAAACGTTCAGCACATCTCCTGTATCTTATCAAGGGCATTAAGGCTAAAAGCAAAAGGTCCAACGTGACCAGGCTCTGTCCTAAATGGACACTGCACCAACATCCATCCTCACCTGATCATCTCAGTCCACCTGACAGCCTCCTGGAGCTCCATCAACCTCTCTTTGTATTGATTGCGCTCCATCAGAACCCGGGCCATTTCTACGCGGGTGAAGCGTCGGCGCTGAGCTATGGGAATGTTGTCCTGCAGAGGGGAGGAGCACTGCTTCAGCCAACAAAAGATGGAAGGGGATTGATGTTAGTACAGGGCAAGTCAGGAGACAGAAAGACATACTGGTTAGTGCTCTCCCTTCTCTGCTTGACTGCATCCCTCCTCCCCCACTTTTTCCCATATGAGGTGCTAATTCCAAACAAATGATCTCCAAACTATGGCCCACGGACATCCAGGTGCTCTGAAAACCCATGGAAAATAGAACTGGAACCACCACCAAATTGAAGACCCTACCCAGGGAATATTGCAATTAAGGTGCTTTGGTAATCTGCAAGAGGCTTTGAGAATTGACAGCGGTCCGTTGGCCCATAAAGTTTGGAAACCAAAGTTTTAGTGAAAAACATTCAGTAGCAAATTCAGCGACAAGCAGCAGAGAGCAGAAGGCAATGTTATCTTCCCTCTAGAGGGCTGGGCAGAAGGCGTTCTGTTAGTACGCACTGATCAAGGCACAGGGCACACGAAACTAAACGACGACCTTCTCCTCCCTGGTGACAAAATCTGGCTTCCCAATGAAGGCAAACATGGCTGCAGCATTTCACAAGCACAACCTGAACATTTTCCTATTTACCTACATTCTAACCAGAGTAATTTCACCTCGGTTAAATCAGGAGTATTAGGCTAGAACTGAACTTAGTTCTGCACTTTTTACAAAGGAAAAACACAGTTATATTAAAAAGAAGTGTATCTATCTTTAAGGTGAAGTTGCACAGGGCCCTGGGCAACCTGACCTAGTGCCTGATTTAGTGGTTGGTAAGCTCAGGGAGGCTGGAACTAGATGATCTTTGACATCCCTTCCAACCAAACCATCACACAATTCTATGATTCTGATCTCCTACCCTAGCAGAGGAGATGCTTACAGAGGATAACTCTCTTACTCTCTGGTGTCCTTTATTTTTGACTACAGTGCACATTGCTGAAAAGCCTCAAACTCAGCCAAAACAGGAAGACAGCAGCCGAGCCTTCTCTGCCTGTACTCTGCAATAGGCAGTACTGGCTTATGTAAAAGTAAAAAGGAAGAAGACAACACTGCAAGATTGGAGCTGACAGAGTTATGAAAAGAAGGCAGCTACCGCTAAAAAGCTGGCTGTAAAACCTGAGTTTCACTGCACAAAGTCCTCTTGGTTTACAGCTTCACTGCCAACATGAGACTAGCTCTTCTGGGGAAGCCTGAGGACCACTAGATCCTGTGAGAAAGCTCACCACACACTATGCTGTCTGGCATTCAAAACTGAGGAAAACCAGGTAAAATGGAAAGGTGCTGAGCTGGGCTCAAACACTGGGGTTTTAAAACCAGACTGTGCACTGCAATGTCACTCTGTCAGCTGCTGATCTTTGCCAAACTATAGTTTGCAAGTTGTACGCAACGGTAATTGCACGACAACAACTTGCAATTCAGCTGCTTTGCTCTCATCATTAACAAAGAAACGTTCAAGAAGCATTTAGATGTTGTACTAAGGGCATGGTTTAGGGGGGAATAGTGGCGGTAGGTGGGTGGTTGGACTGGATCATCTTGGAGGTCTTTTCCAACCTTGGCGATTCTACGAAAGAAAAATCAGTCTGCATCTCAAGAACCTTACATCAACTATTACAGAATAAGTATATAAACCCCCTTACCCCGCAGGCATTTTAGTAATGTAATATACCAATTCTGTACAGAGATAGCTGCTTACATCCTCCACCTCTTCTTTGGGTTCTCGTCGGGCAACAATCGCTTCAGATTTCACTCTAGGAAACAGGAAGAAATGCATCAAACCAGCACATGATACTGTGCCTGCAGCTGGTGGACTGTACGAGAGGGCACTGGGGGAGATCTGGTTGCATCAGAAAGAAACCATTTTCCAACTGAGCGTGGCACAAACAGATTACAAGGTGCTTCTGTGCTATTCTTCCTCGCTCTTGCAGCGTGCTTCTGGGAACAGATCCACTGACATCATCCCCCCTCTTTGGAGCACGTGATTTAAGCACCAGGCCCCAAAATACCAACCACTGGGACAGACCTGCTTCAAAGCCATAATTTATATTCAAATGTTTGTTGAGATCTTAACCACATAAAAACTGAGCCATTATCAGCTGGTTTAAGTTCTTCTGGGCTGCTTCTCTTTCCAGTGCAGTAAAAAAGCCTCTAACACGAAGGGCAGTTTGCCATCACAGCAAAGAAATGAACCCCAAATATATGTAAATACAAATTTAAAGTATTTATCTGAATGCTTTTAATTTATTTAAGCCTCATACTGAGGGTCAGTCCCATTTGAATCACATGCACTTCTACTAGCAAGAAAAAAAATGCCATCTTTATCTCTTAGTAAAGCACACTGGACAGTTAGAAGTCCACATCCATGCTGCATAGCGTATTTTATGTACTACATAACACACTAGGAGACTCAAAAAGGCATTTTCACAAAATCAGCTCTCCTTCCACTGCTGATGAGATCACCTTCACTTCAGGCATTCTGAACACTGAAGGAACCAGACTGTGTTGCTGTTAGAGACGCTGTGCTCAAGAATTTCAAAAGAACAGAGGCAACCTTCCAGATTCAAGATGCAAAATAAACACTGTCCTCTGAATCTGAGTGTCACAGTGCAGCTGGCACAGCTAGTTAAAATGCAGTTATGTAGCCTGGAGACCAATGGGGCATGTGTAGCTTTATGGAAGTGAAAACTTCCCAGGCTTTGTAGGCATTCAGGTTCAGGTTTCTCTAGTTTGAAAGTAAGAAATGGGATCTGCCCAAATGCCGCCAGCGCAGAGCTCCAGAATCTATTCTCCCTCTTCTTATTCTTAATATGAACAATGAGACAATCAACAATACTGACATTTAAACACTGTTTGTGAGAATCTGCACTCGTTCTTTCATTAAATGAATGGGCATTCATGCCTCCCAGCACGATCTTGGCCACCAACAGGCTCAAGCTCCTGACAGTATTCTTCCAAACTACTGTTCCAGAAATTCCTTTGTTGTTTGTTTGTTTTAAATTGCAAACTGAAATGCTGAAAGCTTCACTCTGGGGAGCCCAGATCTGCAATCACTGTGATGGAACCCTAATATTGGGGAGGAAAATTCTGTAGGTTTTCTAAGGTTCAATAGTTCATTTCAAACTAAGAAAAACAATTTCAGAACACCAGAAATATCTCAGCCACGTTCACCAGCCTTTAAATGCTCTGTAAGCTACCTCTGAATTCTAACACTAATGTCCATAAATGAAATGCAGAAAAGCTGACTGGCTCAGGTTTCTCTCTCAGGTTCCCTCAGAGGCTGTGAGCTCATCACTCAGGTTCTCCCAGCTCCCTGACACAGCATGGGAATCACTCACCTTTTCAGCTCTTCCTCCAGCTCCTTGACTCTGGTTTCCATTTTGGCTTTGGCTTGCTTCGTTGCCTCAAGCTCTCCCTTCAGCACTTCTTGCTCTCCAGACAATTGGTCCACCTTGGCAATCAAATCATTCTTCACAACGTTCAAAGCATTTCTTAAAGGTGTGAAAGGGACAATAAGCAAAAATGCCCAAAACCATAAGCTGTCCTTAAGAGAGACCCGAAACTAAACTCACAGGCACTACAAGGAGCCTTGAAACGAGCATACTGAAATAAGTCAGGCTATAAGTCATGAAAAAGCACATCTTGACAACAAAGAGCTGCAGAAGAACATAGCTGGTCAGGATAAGGTCTGTCCAGTTCTGCATTCTGACTGACGGACCAACCTCAGGTGCTTCATAAAAGCCAAGCACATACAGGGTAACTTAACAGCTGCACAAAATCTATTTTAAGAGGATTAAGACCTGAAACATACCTTACAGAACCTGTATTATTTGTAGTTGTTGATAGCTGGAGATGATGGTGACACCTTCAGCATTTCCAATCAGTTCTGAAGTATTTTAAAATCTTTAAAATGAGCAGCTTCCCATCATATTAAGTTCTTCAGCTACCACCCTTAGGATTACTTTTCCTCCCTCTTCATGGCTGCTTAGCCATTCTTTAGTATCTAGCTTGCCAGCCTTTCCCAAAGGATAAGCAAATTACATTGCCTTGCTCTTCTTTATCAACTATCAAATCTCTGAAAACTCTTCTCAGTAGTAATACAAGTTTATTTCCAAATAGCCAACCTTGTGAATAAAAACTTCAAAATGCAGTGTCCTCACAGAGACACAGACCCATCTAGACTCCTGCTGGAGTTAATGAAAGAAAAGCTTGCCACTGATTTCAGGTGGGATCAGACCCCATTAGGAAAATTGCTCAGGAGAGGATTTTCTCTTCTACATTTCAAAGCATAACAAGTATTCAAGAGAGCCTGCCAGATACACCAGCAAGCCATAGTGAGGCTGAAGTTCTAGCCACAACCTTCTCTGTGACGGTATCTCACTTATATAACCAGGCAGGCAGTTCAGAGCACACAACAGTTTCTTACTTGGTCTCCAGCAGCTGTGAGTTCTCCAGCAGCAGATTGCCTACTTCTTTGCCCATTCCTGAAAAAACAAAAAGAAGGCCAAGCAGTTTTCATCTGTTCTCCTTGGGATACGGAGCTTGCGTGGCACTGACTGACTCATGCTTGAGAAAGAGAAATCGTTTTTGTTAGGCTTCCCTACAGCCAGATTCATCCACTTGAAAGGCTTCCTATTACCAACCTTCCACCGTGGCAATATTAAAAGGACTTCAGATTATCCAATGCTCTACTATTTACCTTGAACAGCCCTCTCACAGGGATTTACAGTTTGAAGTCTCAGGCCCATGACTTAAGGACCGCTCCCAGAAAAGCACCCAGGTCAGACATACTGCAGGAATGCACGAAGGCCACAGCACACAGGTCAGCGTGGAAGCACTCCGACAGATTTGGAGCTAAGTGCAGAGACTGAATTTAGTAAAGACAAACTGAAAGGAATTTAGGGACCAAACCCACAACTGGAGTGCTTCCTGCTGCCGGGGACTTGCTGGATCCCAGGATCTGCTTCTATTTTACAAATGGATACAGAGGCTACCTGATTGTAAGGGACAGCGCTGAGTGTTGCAGCTTGTTTCTCAATACAAGCCCCAGGGCACAAAAAGGCATCACAACCACCAGTGTTTGTGCTGAAATGCTCCTCGTCCTGCCCTCTGAACTACCTATCCCTTTACAGCAAAGGCATCAACATTTTCCACAATTGTTATTTGCTGATTAATATTCACAATAAAATAAAAGCAAAATAAACTTTAAGTTAATGGAAGTTAGAGAAACATGATAGCATACAAGTAGTGAGAACATATCACAACACTGCAACAAAACAAATCCTCTTCCCACAGTTAGATGGCATGAAGTTATGATGGCAAAAGCAAATTCCCAGCAGGAGGGAATAAGAAGCAGCATTTTCAAGTTGTTGTTTTGTTTTTTTCAATCAGTAGAAAGATAATTAATCACTTTGATGTTTCAGGCAAGGTATTCTTGTTGTGTCAAGGAATACTGCAAACAAAAACGTGAGAACTGAAGTGCACTTTTGGCTAGGTAAGGTGGATGAGCCATAGCCCTTTTCTTCCACAGCATATACATTGTTCCTCAAATCCAGAGGTCACACAGCACAGACATCTGTTTATTAAATATTTCTCTTGTTCCTTCTGAATGATTCTACAAATGATCAAATATTTAACTAGTAAGACATTAAAATGGCACAAGGACACTGTGAGTGCTGGCATCCTCATGCTTGGTTTTTTGGTTGTTGGTGGGATGGTCAGTAACAGTTTTCCTTCTCATCCATGAGTAAGATAACACTCTTGAGTCTGCCTCTGGGAGAGAAAGGAACTGGTGCAGAGGGTCAGCTGTTACCCCAGCACTGCCTAGTCAGTGTGTGACCCAGTCCCAGCCTGATGCTTTAACCAGGGGGGGGTCTGAAGGACCGGTCTTGCAATGAAGAAATGGATGAAGCCATCCTACAGCCACAGAGTGAGACACTATGAGATCATCTCACACGAGCTGTAATGACAAAGCCCCACTCATGGAGAAAGAAAAAAAGGCACTTTGGAGTGACTAAAAGGAGAATTCTTTACTCCTTGTGGTGTGGAACAAAGGAGAGAGCCATTCATCACTGTGCACCTCCCATGGCCAGGCAAATAGTATGAAGCATCAAAGTGGATAATCAACTATATCAAGGGAAAGAAGAGAGTCCCCAGATCACAACTACGGACCAGCTGCATCCTGCTTCTTGGAGAGGTGATACCACCATCACACAAAAAAAAACCAAAAAAACCACAAACCAAAGTAATGCAAGACATACGGGGGGATGTTGAGTGAATGGAAGAAATTTTAAAAGAAAAAATGCATGGTTAAAAGAGGGAAAAAAAGGAAAAAGAAAAAAAGAAAAAAGGCCTTCGCCTTACCAAAGAAATCATCCCGTACTATGAGAGCCATCCCATACGAGAAAGGGAACAGAAAGATAAGGGGACAAAGGGGGAAAAAGGAAGAGAAAAAAGCAGCCATTAAGTACCAATCTGTAAATAGCAAACAGAGCAGCTCATCAGCATGTGTAAATGCGTGTGGTGCCAGTACATGTGATGCTCAGCACAAACTAACATACACCTCGTTCAGCTGCAGCCTGGCCTGATGGGATTTATGCCTGAGCTTCAGGACAAGCTCAAGATGAGCTCATCTTTTTCCTCCATCTTCATCATTTACCCTGGACTAAATATCTTTGTGCTTTCCAACCCCACCACAAAGGCAATTCAACGGACATAATGAATAGGGTGAAGGAAGGACGGGGGCAGGAGAAAAAACAAAAGGGGAGGGATATCAGAGCTGTTATCCGGCCTTTTTGCACAGACCCAAATCCACTTTGCTACTGAGATAAATTCCAGTGCCGATTCAATGGGAGAGTTTCTGAGAAAAGACCACGAAAAAGTGGCTTACAGTAACAGTACAAACAATATGAACTAGGAGAAAGGATGATGCCATCCCTTCCTTCCTTTTGTAACCTTACAGACCCAACGTCAGGAGGTGCCGTGCAGAGAACGTGACAGAGCTCATCACTGCACACCATTATACCACAGATTTTGTACCGGATCAGCCCAAGTCACCTGTCCTTATTACAGGTGACATCCAGTTTGCACTGATTCTTCCTTGCTTCCTTGATTTCATCCGACTTTTTATCAGAGACCAACAGCATTTTATAGAAAGGTGAAAATTCTGCGATTTAGGGCCTGCTGACCTTCGTACGGCATGAAAGGCAACAGAGGCAGCACTTCAAACTCCTACCAAAAGGACAAACCTTAAAAAAAAGCCTGTGGCTCTGCCACTCTCTTCCCTACAAGAAAGTCTTTATTTTCACTGCAGCTGTGGCAGAAGAGGGTCTGTATGCATTAAGAAACTCATAGTGGGCATCATGCAAGCAGAGGGACTCCTCACAGCCTTGTTCGCTTGAAGAAAAGTGGTAAACTAACTTAATTCTGTGCTCAGCCGAGCTCTGCTCAGAGCACAGCACTGTCCCTAAAAAAGGGCACTCTGCACCCTGAAGCAAAGGAAAGGTGCAGCGTGGTTATCTCAAGACCTTGAGAGATGGGCCAGTGTAATACAAGGGAGCAAACCTGCAGAAAGCTACACAAAAAGTGGACCAAAACACAGCAGACACGTGAACACAAAGCAGGGATGCCCTACTGCCCGGGGACCCGCCAGTGCAAGGAACCAAGCAAGGCAAAGGTGGGAGAGAGTCAGCAAAGCCAACCGTGATTGGACAAGAGCAGGGGAGTATCACACGTGTATACCATGTCATTCAGTCTCAACGAGGTAAAAACAAACAAGAAAGGAAACTGAGCAGAGGAGAGATACACACCTGAGAACTCCCCTATGGGCCATGTCCAGCGAAGCACAGAGAGACAAGGGAAAAAAGGAAGTGAAAAAAGGATCGATCAGTGACTGAAACCAACAAAATCAAAATTTTGTTTTAAAAAAAATAAATTAACAATGATTCAGCCATTTCAATGTCAAAAGGCATGGAATAGTAAGGACGGGAACTGCCAGGACTGTAGGAGGCACGACTCTACACACAGGACAAAAAAATCAAGGGGAGGTAACCCATGTTGTAACTGCAACCACATGCCTCAGCTACCCCCAGTTTTCCAGACTCGAATCTCAGGCAGTCCCATCTTGGACTGGATAAACCTTTATTTTCTCAGTCACACAGCACTAAATGCAGAATGGCCAGTTTCCTCTGCCTTCTTGTTTCCCCTCCCTTTGTGATAATTCTCTTCTTAGCAGACAGACTTGCTGGAATTAAATGTGCACTTCAACGACACTTCAGTATGCAAAAGACAACTGCATTTTACAACATTTTTTTCTCCACAGCAGTGCCAGGACTCAGTTTGATCATTTCATTTCAACTTCTGTATAGAAAAACAGTATTTATATAGGTGAACTTACCACTAATGTAACAACTGCTGTCTTCACCCTAAAACACCCCTTACATGAAGTGAGATTTTAACCTCCAAAGCAAACACAGAAGGCCATCCCTAACACTGAAAGAAAGGACTTCCTATTGCCCGTAACCCAACTGTTAGTCCTCCCCCATGTCCAGAGTAATGGGATAATGAAGATCAGGAAAGGGGATATGAGAGAAAGGGGGAACTACCCATGAGCAGCTGGTAATTAATAAGTAAACAGGCAGGAAAGCAGCCAACTAGATGGTGAGAACACTCCAAAGGCTGTAGAGAGAAAGAAGGGAATTATCAACAATTACACTAGAAAATGTTTTCATTCTACATGTTTCTCCAGAATGCATCCTATACAAACTAATGTCATCTACCTGGACTTGTATAAGGATTTTTACATGGCCCCACACCAAATCCATATCTCTAACTTGGAGAGCTATGAATTTGAAGGCTGGACCATTCAGCGGATAAAGAACTGGTTGGATGGTAGCAGCCAGAGGGTTGCTGTCAACAGCTCCATGCCCAGGTGCAGGCTGATGACAAATGGTGTCCCCAGAGGCCCATCTTGGGACTGGTACCCTTTCACAACTTTATCAATGACATAGATAATGGGATCAAGTGCACCCTCAGCAAGCAGAATGGCACAGCTGACACAACAGAAGGAAGGGACGTCATCCAGGGGGACCTGGACAGGCTCAAAAAGTGGGGCCATGAGAATCTAGGGGAGTTGCACTTGGGCTGGGGCAATTCCAGGTAAGAGCACAGACTGGGAGAAGAACTCAAGGAGAGCAGCCCTGTAGAGAAGGATGTGAGGGTTCCTATGGACAAAGAGCTAGACATGAGGCAGCAGTGTGTGCTAGCAGCCCAGAAGAGTGGGGCAGTGGGCACGGAGGGGATTGTCCCCCTCGGGAGCCCCCAGCTGCAGTGCTGCGTCCAGGCCTTGGGCCCAGCACAGGAAGGGTGGGAGCTGTTGGAGCAGGGCCAGAGATAGTGGCAGAACAGGGGGGGAATGACTTTAAACCAAAAGAAGGGAGATTTTAGGCTAGATTTTAGGAAAAAATTCTTTACTTAGAGGGCGGTGTGTCACTGGCACAGGCTGCCCAGAGAGGCTGTGGATGCCCCATCCCTGGAGGTACTCAAGGCCAGGTTGGATGGGGCCCTGGGCAGCTTGAACTGATGGATGGCATGGGGGTTGGAGTTCAGTGATCTTTAAAGTCCCTTCTAACCCAAGCCATTCTATGATTCTATGATAATTTATGTAGAGCAGTATTAGAATAAGAGGGAAAAAAAGATTTTATATTTCAAAATTGCAATGAAGAGTGCCAATTTTGTACCAAGAGATGTTGATAGTCCTGAGATCTACTTTTCAGACATTCTTAGTGCTTTCTATTGTTCAAAGCAAAAAAACCAGTTTGAATCTCACTTCTTAGTCAGAGAAGCACGACCTCTCAGATCTCTCTTTGCCCTCCTTCCTTCATACAGTCCTGGCAACAAGTGTTCACTTTAAAGAACACTTTCAAGAAGACAGAGCTGGTAGCCAGAACTCAACGAAAGTAATTAGATTGACAATTCTGTCATGAAACTCACTCAGCTAAGTATTTTAATCACACTCCAGATCTCATAAAGGAACTGGAAGAAGCCTTCCTATTCTGCTAGCCCACCATGCCATCATCTGCAAGAGTTCTTCTGCTCTTCTCAAGTCAGAAAATTGTCCCAATTACATGTCATAGCATCTCTGTTGAGAAGATGGCAACCAAGGTTTAATGTATTTCTCTTCTACAAGTGAGCTAGGAACACAAACTGCAAAGAGAAACTTTTTTCTCAACAGTTTTAAAATTCTTCACCACTAGCAGATTCATCCTTCTATTTCATCCATAAAGAACCCGTAAAAAGAGGAGCCATTCAGGACTAAAAACATACAGAGAGGCATCAACTTGAATAATACTCCCTTTGACATTGTATAGGGTATTGTGTACACGTAGCAGATTGTATGCACATCTCTAGGACGGGGGCAGAAGATGTGCAGATCTTTTCCATTAAGCATTTAATTCATGGACGTGTATTTAAGCTCCTGCTCCTCAAACCTCTCAAATGCTCTGATTAAAATATATTTTAGGTGTTTCATACTTTCGTATTTTTTCCAGAATACTTCAAAAATGAAGAACAGAAAAAAGAACCTCATTAAGGCTCAAAATGTGTGTATTGTTCAAAGGAAGACCAGAAACCTAACAACAGCAGTGTAAGCTGTAAGTGTTTTTGTGCTTAACGAAGAGGGGAGAAGAGATTTTTATTTCCTAAGCAAAAAGAAATCAAAGGATTAAGCAATCTCCCTTTTTTCCCTGTGTATTTGGGAAGGTAAGGACAGGCGATCTCTGTGTAACATAGAATGGTTTGGGTTAGAAGGAATCTTGAAGACAATCTAGTTCCAACCTTCCTGCCACAGGCAGGGACACCTCCCACCAGACCAGGTTGCTCACAGCCCCATCCATGGCCATGGGCAGTGCAAGAGCCTCACCACCCTTTGAGCACAGAATTTCCCCCCAAGGAAGTAACCTGATGCTTAAATTTAAAAACTCGACTCGTACATACTGATAGTTCAGGCTTTAGGTGGAAAGGAAATTGATCTTCACAAGCCATACTTATGTGGGCATACTGTTCAAAGCCTCTTAGAAGAGTTAACTGCCAAATAACAGATGACTCAAGACATCTACAGATATCTGGGCTGTCTTATTACTGGAAAAGGTGAACACCTTTGACTAACTGGAACTGTGGTGGCATAACTTGCAAGGTCTCAACTGGGCAATTAAACACTTGCATCCTTTGAAAACAACGGTCTGTATTTCTCACTGATCAGTGGGACAGACTATAGGGTTATGGGGAGTGGATTCCCAGAAGAAAGGCTTCCAGAAGTGGGAAATGGGTCTTCCCAAGCAGTTCATAGAGCAAGTCATTTTCCTGAATGACTCTCAGCCATTTCAAGACAGATAGAATGCAACAGGTGACACAGAAGATATATGTGATTTAGGGGAAGAAAGCTCTTCTAGACAAGGAAGCACCTAAGGATCAAGACAAAACACATGCTAAATAGCAAGATTCTGATTGCTTTTAATTCTTTGAGCCTGTCACAAAGAGAGCTCTCAGTAATGCACAGGGGCTGACTAAACAAAATTCATCCCACATTAAAGCTTTAATTGCCACGTGTAGTTGCTACTGCCACCTTCACTAGGAGCAGGAGATCAAGCCCTTCTGCAATGACTGCTAACATACAGGTCACGCTCAAACCTAGAATTCTTGCTTTTTCTTTTTAATTCTGATATTTTCAATATCTGCACATACTGGCTCCAACCACAGGCTGTGAAAGCCAATGATTCCATCTCTACTCTTCTGTAGACTTTTTCTTCCACCACGGCGGAAGAGACATCAAACAATAAATGTCTTAAGACTTCTGGCAATGGTCATCACTCCATGCACAAGAGTAACACTGCAGCTCAAAGAGTTACACATCATGCTTCCAAAGAAAATATATCTCTATCAAACAGCTATTGCAAGAGTTCTGATCACAGTCTAGATCTCACTTCTACATTACAGTCACACAGTAGCCCACAACAGTATCAATTTTAGAGATTACGTCTTAGAGCAAGAAGTGATATACTAACCTACTCTTCAGCCTTCAGTCCACTTCTTCATGGTTAAATCTTCAGTGAATAAGCTAGAATCTATCCTCTCTGCAGACACGTACTCCTTCAGAGCTTCCTGATACCAGACTCATTCAAAGGTAATACAAGTACTCCCCTCATTTAATTCTTGCGAAAAGAAGCTGCTGCAATTCTGCGACATGATTCAGCTGATCATGTTTTAGATAGGCGAGGGCAGCTCCAAAAGTAATGTCTCCTATTTTATTATGTCGGCCCATGACGTCAGAGGCGAATGTTGGTGGTAATGCACCAGAGGCTGAACCTTCACACCAGTACTGCACTACATTTTGTTGCTACGTGACAGATGGTGGCAGAGGGGCAGTCTGACAGAACGGTAACTGACATGAAAGTGCAGATGAAGCAAAGGTGTGTCATTGAATCCCTCCATGCAAAAAAAAAACGGCCCCCACTGACATTCATCAACACTTGTGAACATCGATGGAGACCAAACAGTGGGTGTTGGAACAGTGAGGTGGTGGGTGCTGCATTTCAGCAGTGGTGACAGCAGGTACTTCCACTGGTGCACATCTGTACAAGCCGAGCATGCAGCTCTTGTTCATTGCTGGTGAAAATGCATAACTAAAGGCAGTGACTGCGTTGAAAAATAATGTTTTGTAGCTGAGAATTTGCTCTATCCAACAGTGCTATTGTGTTCTTTGCATCTGTTGTGGTTTCCATGGAAATAAATAGGAGGCATTACTTTTGGAGCTATCTATGTATATCCAAAAGTTTTTCAGTAAAAACTTTGTTTCCAGAACCAAACTGGTAAGATCCAAATGCAGCCCTTACTTCAGTAACCACCAGAAACGTTCACTTTCACATCAGATCTCTTGCTGCTCAATGTCATACAAGGAATACTGTAGGAGTCCTCGTATTTCCTACAGTTCCTTAAATCAAGCAGTAAAACTGACAGTTACAAACTCTGTCAGTAGCTTGTGTCATCAGGATATTCAAATAGCACTCATATTTTCCTGAAAATATTCAGTAGGTCTTCAGGCGAAGCTTAAAATTAAGGTTTACATTCTCAGAGTCCAGCACCAGAAAGCACGGCAAGGGCTCAGACTGCTACCTGACACAAAGCTGCTTCTCCAACTGCTTCAAAGTCCTCATCAGGAACACAGAATATAATCTGACTTCAGATACAAAAAGCTCCTTCAAAATCAGCCTAAAAGGAAAATGCAAATCTCTCTTGGACTGACTATAAAAAGGTAAAAACTGCAGTGAAGACTCTGATGTTTCCATACGAGAACAAAGAAAAATTGTTCCCTTAAACTTAAAAGAACTCAACAAAAGGAGTTATTTTCTTGCAAGCTTCCAACAAAACCTTCATTCCAAGTGAAGCTGCTAGAGTGCAGAATTATTGGAGTGGAAATTTGTGGGAGGAGTGAAAGAAGCAATCTTCAAACTGCTCGTGTGGGAGAATTCTATAGGAAATTAACTTAAAGACACATAAAGACAGCCCAAATACATAGACATTAACTTAAATTGCTGGGTAAGAATTACTATGCTGTAGGTACATATTTCAGTCACAGTGTATCCCAAATTCCATGCCATTTTTAAAGGCCAAACATCCAAGTTCTGAAAAAAGAGCAGATTTAAATGCTTCTAGAAGCTTAACGGAGTTGTCATTGCAGCAGAGAAAACAGAGCAGTTCCAACAAGTTTTTACCTAGCAGATCTGCTCCTTCATCAACATCCCCGATCACCTCGGATCCTGCTGTGGAAAGTTCATGATAGAGGGAGTCTGTGTTGATGCCAAATGCTTTGTTCACAATCCCCTGGGTTGGGCTGTGGTTGGAAGAAAGAAAGGCAAGGATTCTTGTTACTTGGCAACGTTTAAGCTCGAACATAACTCTGAAATACTGAGCATCACAGACCATTACAATCAAACCTCTGAGAGTGGATGCCACCTGTCTGCCGTGGGCTGACTGAGGGAATTTAGTAAGTAAGGGAAAAAGCATGTTTTATTCCCCATACCGAGTACCAGTACCTACCATGTACCAAACTACCACGCGTAACCTCAAACTCGCCTGCTGATTCCTTTTCAAATAGCTGATGACTACTCAATATTTCATAGAAAACTTTCAACTCGCAGTCCTAAGGCTGTGCAATGATGCCTGCACTCCCACCAACTTAAACAGCAACCCTCACAGCAGTAAGATCAGACAAGGACTCAAATGCTGCCAACAGCAGTGGTTTTCTTTTTTCTTTGCTAGCTTGTAAGCAAGATCAGCCTGCAGGATTGGTTTCTTCTTTGGGTGAGCCTGTGCACATAAATGCTTTTTTGCACGTCAGCAAAATGTACTTCATTAAAGGTAAATCAAAGTTAATGTTATCTAATTACATCATAGAGAAGCACATTTCCACATCTTCTCTATGAAGAATCATCTTGCATGCCTCGACAGCGTCATGGCTCAAAGAGAAGGCAGCCATTGCAGGAAGGCGTAGCACGAGAGTGAGGTGTCCTGTGGGACTGCCAGTGCCCACTCCAACAATCAGTGCTGAAGCAGGTACAAACACACCTCTATGTGCCATGCCTTGTACAAGGGGAACCAGCTTGTGCAATCTCTCCAGCAGCCTTGCAGAAAGGCCAGCACCACTGGATAACATCCCGAGTTCTGTGGCTTTGTTCTGAGGTAAATCATGTCTCTGCGATCAAGCCTGGAGATTACAAATGTCACTGATACATGAGCAGTACATTGCAGAGAAAAAGAAATGAACAGCTTTCTTAATTACAAAGCTACCCAGGTACCTAAGAACACTAAGGAGTACAGATGGGTGCCACGACTGCATCAGAATTAATCAGCTGATGCAGTCTAACAGGCAGCACAACTGACAAGAAGCAACCAGCATTCAAGATCTGACCTGAAGGCATCATTCAGCTTTAGCAGTCCACTTTCTGAAGCAATACCTTTTCCCAAAAGCACTCTGCTATTAAAGGTGCAGCTCCAGAGTTACCTTGTGTCTCCTGTAGCTTTCAGTATCTCTACCAGGATCAGAGATCACTCTGCCTGAAGAGCTCCCCGTGCAGCAATACTCTCCACTCCTATCTTTTCTTCAAGTTGAAACCAATTATTGGTCTAACCATAGCAGTCACTTTTGCCTTCCTCACACAGCACTGTTCTGGCTACCTGGATTTGTCCTGCTGCTAACAATTGCCCACACATCCCACATACTCTGAAGGGAGTTTAACTGAGGAAGGCATCTGTTACTGCTGCTCACATACACCCTCAGAGGACTAGAGGAGAGTGCCCAACAAGTGCAATCCAGTTCGCATTTGGTCTGTGAGGAAATCTTGCTGTAGCTTTGTCAGAGTATTATTTTCTGCATAGCTTTTTGCTGGCATACTGTCAAGTTACTCACTAGACAGTAAAAAAAGTAAAAAAACCTACAAAATTGCTAGACCTTGGTAAAAATGAATCAAGGAACCTAGACTAATAATTCTAGTCTTACAGATGCCTTACAGATACACTTGGAGCCAAAATTAATAGGCTTTAGAGAGCCTCCTGCTGAGCACAAGCCAGGTGCTAGGCAGGAACCACACCAACATACTGGTTCACTAACTCAGAGGACTCTATCGAGGTCCTGAGTGCTTTGATTGACCACCTCACACCTGAACACACTCATCCTCTGTCCGCTGGTCCAAGGCATCCCTTAAACCTCAGGCCTGTGTCTTCGGTCCTTATCTGAGCTACACTATAGGTGTACTTGTCTTCAGCTCTGTCTGCTGCTATTCAGTATCCTCTGCACCTAACGCATCCCCTCCTTGTTTGGGGGTGCTGATGGATCCTGTTACCAGCACCCTGCTACACTCCTGCACCCTGCTCGTAATGGGCACTGCCCACTGGGGGTGCTCCTGCTTGTCCTCCCATGCACAGCAGCCCTGCTCCTGCTCTTCCAACACTTAAAGAAAAAACAACCACGCAAAACTAAAAGTCTTGAGGTTTTAAACTGTGTTCAAATCTGATCTCATTAGACAAACACATCTTATCCCTCTCTTTGAAAACTTAAGCCCATATTCCCTATGCTTAACTTAAACCTTTTGTTGCTATGTTTCTTTGCACTCCCTGATCCAGCAAGGTGACCTAACCTGTCTCAAAGCAGCCTGGACCTGGGCCAGTCACACACATCCTTCCAGATCACCAGCTGATATGTGCCTTCCCTGGAGAACTCAAAGAAGGCCAACACCCCCTCACGTTTGCATTGGGCAGGATATATGCATTTTCTGAAACAGCTGCATCTCGAACTCTGAACCACAGTATCCACTCTTCACTCCTCACAAAAACAAGACAGAGGGCCACGAGCAGAAAGTCACAACCAATACCTGTTACCAGGGCGTTCCAGGCGGGGATCCTGACACATGTCCAGCTCGGGAGTGGAGTCTATGATGTCCTGAACATCGGACCACTCATCGCTGCTTCCCATACCTAGGTGAGACAACACATGATCTGTGATAACAGTGCTCCTTAAAGGCACCCCTGCAGCTTCAAATACCATGGCTTGAGAATGTCATGGTGCTGTGTACAGCTGTTAAAAAAGGAACAGAAGGCAGCAGAACACCTGGAGTCACAAATGCACCTGTGCTGGAAAGATACCTTCATGTCTTTAGGGCGGAAAGACCATAAGCATGCTCCCTGCCATACCACAGTGCCACCAACACAGCTGGCCGAGATCCTCACTAAAATGTGACAACCAGAAATATTTCATCCATTAAAATAACTTCCATATAATCTTTCAACTGGTCAGTAAAAATTCTTCAGTCAATGTGCAGATTTAGCCAAAATCACATCACTTCACAGAGATTATTCTAGCTATGAACTGGCACTGGCTCATTTAAATACAAATAATTAGCCAACATGAATTCTCAAATCTACAACTAGTTTATCCACTATAGTGAAATTTCACTTAGAAACTGCATTGTACGATGCACAAAATCCAGTTTCTGTATAATCTATAGCCTGAGGCCAGTATTTGAGGAAGAAAACAAGGGACTTCCCTCTCTTGTCAATTTACGTGTATTAGAAACCAAAACATTCAAAAGCTGAGGCAAGCAACATAAACACAATGTCTGTTCACAAACGAAACACTTGAAGGATTAAGGACGCCATCTGTATACTACATTAGGCCCTTTAATGTGTTAGAGGTGACATTTTTGTCCTTTCCAAACTGCCTTGGAACCCAAATATACAAAGCCCACGACAACGAGAGCGTTCATTCCTCGCTTTAGGCTGGCACTGTGGGCTAGCTGGCAAGCAGTGCCTTGCTGAAGACAAAGCTTGATGTGTATCTGTTGCCAAAGTAGGCACCCATACACAGCAGTTCTCAAGCTCATACAAACAGTTCCTTCTCTTTTCAACCTGGAAAACTCTGCAGCAAATACCTTGGAATATAATTTTTGTAGGTTCCTCTTTAAGACATTTGCATCAGTAACAGACACTTTAATAACAGGTGCATAGAATATGAAATTACAATTCAAGTACATGAGTTTCTCCACAGCAGAGATGTGTTCTGCACTGCACATGAGAAACAGCTGAACAGCAGAGCACATGAAGACACGACTGTCTGCCTGGAGCAGATTGCACACTGATCATTTCACCAAGAAAACTGGAATTTTCACATGGGCATTTCCTTCAGAATTAAAGGAGAGCTACTGATGGCAAACAGTCTTCTCAGAAGCAAATGTGATTTAAGGATAATTATTTATAGTACATTTGAACTACTGAACCCTGAGAAATACTGCAGGACAGACTTATCACTGAAGCAAACCCAGAATCATCACTGGACCTATTAAAGCAATTTCTCTTTTCCTGCACGTACAGTACAGCTTATTCTTGTCAGCTCGAACTTCTGGTCTCAGCCACCACAGACAACCACGTTCAGTTTCTCTGTCACTAACGCCTACTGACTGGCCTTGGCCAGGATACACAAGAAATAACAATTTCAGTTGTCTGTGCAGAAGCCATATGCCTTCATAGAGAACTATGCTGCTTTCTGGCAGACTGAAATCCATGATGCTGGGAGCCCCTCAGCTGCTAATAAAAACACAGAACGGGACTCAGTTGTGACTCTTTTTATTCAAATGCTACAACAGAGGATGTTACATGTTGTTTTATAGTGTTAATTTGTTAGGAACCAGCTGGTGGATGTTAGCACAGGAATTTCCTCTGTATTACATAGGAAAAGGTTCTGGTTCTGATGCTGACCTTGGAAACCCGTGCTCATTCACGTGCTCCTGCACAGACTTTTTCCTTATGGCCTTCGTTGAGTCCTTTTGAATTTAAGTTAATGAGATGTAAGAAACACACCACTCCTCATTCTGAAGGCTGCCACAAGTCTAAACACAGTACAGCCTGAGAGATGCCGACGCACACTACATTGGTACTGCTATATTCAACAGCACTGAAAGTGGCTTTTCTTGTGTTCTTACATTCTCTTCTTTCTTTAAGCAAGCTAAAGCCTTAGGTGATGGCTTTCCTCACCAGACACCATTAATTCAATCTGCTACAGGACTCTGGGAAGTGGAGAAAAAACGACCGTAACTTTCCAAAGATTTCTCAAGTGAGAAACAGACTAAGAGAAAACAGCTCACTTAGCTTAGAAGAACAGCTGGATGAGGATATAATGGTTCTCTAAAATACATCTGGGTGCAAGGTAAACACATGGGAGGGAAAATAATTATTTAACCCGACTGACAATTTTGGTATATGAACAGCTGGGTATAAAATATTTAAGAATGAATCCAGAGAAAAGAAAATTAACAAAGTTTTTAACTAGCGTACTGATGAGGTCCAGAAACAGCTTCCCAAAAGCTCTAAGATGGGACTTCGTGTTCATGACAGAGGTTCTATGACATGGATGAACGCACCTGCAGGGAAATGAACTCAATGATCTACTGCCATGCTGTGTACCTGGGAAGCTATTCACATGACTGACTTTTTACCAAGATTTGCTGCTCAGAAAAAAGCTCACACCTAATTCTGTTTGAGACAGAGGCTGATTACCCATCAGTCTCCCAACCTCCTCCTGTAACAGAAGGACACAAGCACTGTGAAGTAAATAATTTAGTCATCAAGTACATACACTCCAGCTCCCATACCTATGCTGACATTCCTCATCTCCTGCGTGACCTGCACTTCCATGTTCCGGCTGTTCCGCTTTTCTCGTGTCCTCTTGTTGCTCTTGGCTGTGCCATTGTATTCACTGATGGGCTGGATGCTCTCATTCAGGGGTGTGACAGCAGCAGAGGGCACGGATGATGTGGGAGTGTTGGACTTGGTTCCGGTGGTGCTCGGCGTGGCAGCTGCTGAAGACTGCCCAGATTCAGACATTTCATCCTGGGGACACTACGGCAATTCCAGGGTAGGGAGAGAATAAAAAGGGAAAAGCAGAGCTATATATTTCAGTTAATCTCCGATTTGTTGGTATATGGCTGCCTTAAAGCAATAAGCAAAATGAGCCTTGCTCACTGTACCACCTAAATGCCCAGCGCTCACTGGTGACACGTGGCACTGCAACCAGAACGTAGCAGTGAGTTCTCATGCTGAACTCAGCAAGCAAATCCTACCTGAGAAAGGATTGACATCCTTCTTCTTTTACTATGAAGACTTGTCTTCACAAGTCACATCATTATGTGACCTCTTCATCACGCACCTCAAGGAAGAAGGCCTTTTCATAAGTGAAAAGCACCTCCAATTGCCACTGACTACAGCAGAAGCTGAAGGGCTTTGGCACTCGCAGTCTTGGGACAGCATTTCCCAAGACTGGGAGGTAACACAGACACATTGCTCGGGAAAGATGTGAGCTCTCAGAGGATCCAGAAGCTGTCATTACAGTAAGCCACTGACATAACCAGGATGAGAATCCCTTGTGTTGAGAGAACAGCAGCGTATTTCTTACACCAAACTGCAGAAGCAAAGTGGATAACAAACTGATGGTCTCATTTTGCTAGCGGGGGAAGACCTACGTCCCCACATGATGTTATGCAGAAGCTAGCCAGGCATGGGTCCGGCTTGACAACACAGCAGAAACAGGTGTGGTCTCCCCAGATTGATAAGGGAAGACCCAGAAACTCAAAAATAAGAAGCTGACGAATTAACACAGGCGACAGACTTCCATTGTGAAATGTGCACAAATGAGTCTCGGCTTTACAGACATTACAGCCCCATTTCTTGTAATAACACCTCTTGAAAAACATGAGAGACTTGTAAGGCTTAGTGAGGATTTTATACTGCAGCCCTTGTTTGTCAATTAAAGCAGCACTGCTTCAAAGTCAGCCAATTAACATCTCTGAGCGATGCAGTAATCGTTCCCAGTACCAAATGAGATCTCTCCTTTCTTCACGGCAGCCCACTCTAATTGCTGCCTGCAGGGAGATGGCAAAATGAATTTGCAGAGTTATATGTGCTGATGAGTTGCAATTGGGTGCAGTGACATTCAGCAGCTGCACGCCCAGACTCAGCTATAATTGTTATTGCTTGCCTCTCCCCTCCTGTGCAACCGCTGCAGAGACTCAGCCTGCTCAGCAGCTGCTCCAGGGCCTCCCATCCTCGGAGCTGTGATGCTGGTTCACTTCACCGATTTCTAAGTCTTGCTCTACTGTTCTAATATTAACTGCACAACATAACAAAGCAGCTCAAAATGGGATGAGAGAAAAGACTGAAATATATTAACCCTTTGCAGCCTTTTTTCTTAATCTGGAATCTTATTAACACCTTCCTTTAATTGGACTGGCCTCTATGCTTATCTTAAAATACCCTGCAGTACGTTGTACTGCAGAAGTCAAAGGTTTTATATTGCATCTGTGCATTTATATAAGAAGTTGAGATTTATTTTTAATATTTGACCATTCAATAAAATCAATGTCTTGTTTGGTTTCTGCACTGTCAGCCCAAACAGCCCCATATTCCCACAAGGAAGTTCCAATAGCTTCCCTGCACATTATTTTACAAGCAGAACTGAGATAGAAACACGTTACTGTGGCTACATGTGGAAACCACACTTCTCACCTCTACTTCAGATTCTTGTTTCGTCGAGTTACTTTTCTAATAGTTTAGTTCAGCTTTTGGGAATGTGATCCAGTTAAACATTGTAGCACTTCAGCTGCAATTTGTCTGCTGTGCTTTCTGTCATACAGAGGGACAGAGTACCAAGTGCACAGTGCAATCATACAACCTCTTCCCCCACCCAAAAAAACTTCTGTTGGATGAACAGACTCAGAGCTTCTCCTTGTACCCACAACATGTGAGCATAACTGAAGTCCACGAGGATTTTAGCACTGCAGAAGAGACATGCAGATGGGTACACGTGTAATTTCGTGCACTTGGGATCTAGATGTCATTTGGAAGTTCTACATCATCAGTGTCTATAGAGTGATACTTGTATTGAGAATGCATCCTATGGCTTCTTGCTTACTGACATTATCTTTCTGTCACCCAGAACACATCAGGGAGTAATTGCACATGTAATTACACTTACTTTATGATTATATATCTGTAGTTTATAGTCATCATTAAGTGTCCTTTATTAAGTCTACCAGCCTGCCCTGGAGAAATTCCTCTCCAACGTAAGCACTACCAAGGCACTCTTCTTCACAGTCCAGAACCTCTATTAAACTTAGCTGCTATCTTCCTTCTACTGTCCTTCTGACTGTTCCGTTATTGCTCCAAACATTTTACTGACTGCACAGCTCTCCTCTGCAGTCTAGGAGGCACACTGCATAGCCCATAGCTCACCCAAGGAAAACTCTCCACAACCACCACTTACCTACAGCCATACCTGTCAACCTCCTAAACATCAAATGTGTAGTAGTGACCTCCAAAATGCATTGCAAAGGCTCAACATTCATAGCAGTCATATGTCACCATGAGTAGTCACAATTGTATGGTTATAACACTGAAAGCATAGTACATAAAAACAAAAACGTTAAGGACGTTCATCTCCAAATTATTATGTAAAATAAATGTGCAACTGAATGTAGAAATAAAATAACAAAGACAGCAACTTAAACAGAAAATAGTCATAATAAATATACAGGGACAATTAAAACATAACTAACATATGGCCCCATGAAGAAGGAAAACTAGCCAGAAAAGCCAAGATAGACATATTGGGAAAGTAAGTTATGTGTCTGCAGTCGATGTCGAGGAAATACCAGAGCAGATGAAGAAGAAGCAAGGAGTGCACGAGCACCACTGCTGAGATGTCAGTCATGCAGAAGAGCTGAAAAACAGCATTTTAGTCAGAGAGTGCACAAGTAGCTTGCAGGAGGAAAATTTTCCATTCTAAACTGCAAATGCAGAAGGTCAGCTAATCAGTCCTTTTAATTATTCATAGGTGTGTTCAGTAGTCTTAGGAAATCCACCATAACACACTAGCTATCCAAGCCTTCCATAGCCCCAGCTCTATCTGCACACTATCAGCTAACCTCCTTAATGTGCTTCCCACTTCTGAATTTTCCTAGCAAGCACCAACACAAATCCCAGACCCAGCCACCAAATACACATAGAGTAGCACAGCACTACCTCTGCACAACGTTTTCTGTTTACCAGAAATGGACTTTTTGACACCACCAATAGTAAATTACAAAGTTACCAAGTCAGTAACTCTCCATTACCTGAGCTTGGAAACCAAAGCTTACAATTTATCTGGATTCCTGTTGTATTCTCCTGCAATGCAGATCCTGAGTTACTGATGAGTTCCACTCATCTCTCACTGAAAACCTTGCAGAAGCCATGCAATGATTCGTCTGAAAGAGTTATGCCTTCAGAAGTCTGCAAGACAGATCTAACCTCAATTTCCTTCCAGCTCCTCTAGAGGCTTACACATGTGCCTGGCCAACAGAGAGCTTAGAGCACATCCATACCACAGTGTGCAGCGCTGTTCAGAGATCCAAAGCCATAAATTCTTTCCAGAAGTAGAAGTATGGTCTCTGCACATTTTGGTTGCTGTGTGCATACCTGCAGCAGTGTGCTGGCACACCCTAGTCTATCTGAAGCTACACTTTCACATCCACATCCTACTGTACTGTGGTTCTGCTAATCCCTAATAGCAGCAAAGCTCTCCAGAAATCAGCGTAGGATCTGACCAGCGCTTTGTAAGACATTTCTAAAGCAGACCAGAAGCTCTGCAGGGAGGACATACTGCAAGCCATGCTGGGTGGATGCATCACTGGCTGTCAGGCCTGACAGCAGGCACCTGGGAAACGTCGTTTGAAGAGGAACTAGGCAGCATTCTGAGCAAAGACTTTGCGAAGTCTACAGGTACAGCATGTGGGAAAGATGGCTCATCATGTGTCATCAAACTGTTAATAAATGCACAGATCTGTCAACTAAGAGCACGACCTCTGGGTCTTTGGGCTCAGACCAGTCTCCAAATGGCAGAGCAGAGCATCTGAAGCAAGAGGCACAACTATCCAGCTGCTTTGGTGTGGCTGCCATGCTATGAGGCTGTTGGCAAGCCCCAGTGCAGAAGGCAGTGCACTCAATGTGGCAAGTGTATTGGATGTAGACTACACAAGACTAGAGCTGCAGACCAGACGTGTGAGGAAGTGAAGAGCTTTAAGCACAGTGCAGGACTCGGGCAGTCAGAGAGGTTTAGTACCCCTTTTAACTGAAAACAGGAAGGCCAGAAGAGTGGTAAGACAAAAAGAACAATTGCTGAAGAGCAAGAGTAACCCTATGCCTAGCCTCCGCTGAGGAGCAAAAGCCTTGTTCTTAGGGAGGGGAAGCGAGGAGGCAGGTTCCACCATTTCCTCTCACAAATAAGCTAAAAAAGGTGAAGATTTTTATCTTCCCTCTATTTCTAGCTGCCTCCACACACACTCCTTTCAACTTGGGGCCAGCCAAGTAAAGGAGATTAACACTGAGACTAGGAGGTAACAAAAGCACAAGGAGCTGTACAAATCCCTCCTGCACCGTACGCCAGATCTGTGATGGGACATCCTCCCACCTCAGCACAGCCACCACAGGAGTAAACACAGCAGGAAGAGGCTGCAAAGGGTTATGGACACAGGTTCATCTCCACCTTAATGAAAACATGGGATGCTATTGACAGTGGCAGAGTGGGAAGCCCTTGCTCCGTGATGCTCTATAAAACCTTGTAGCTGGAGTTGGACTGCAGCTGGCCGAGGTCACTCAGGTGCCAGTGGTCCAGTGTTGGGACGATCTTGGCCCCTATCTGCCCACGTACCATGCCATCCGCGAGGGGGAACACATTCAGAGAGTTAGGACGTTCCTTCCTGCTAAACAGAGAAACAGAGAGAGAGGGAAAGCCAATCTGTTAGCTGTTTACAAGGCTCATACACAAAAGAAACAGCACACTAGCTCATGCGAAATATTAGTCGTTAGCAACTGAACTGCACTCCTTCACCCAGCTTAGCAGTTGTGCGGACTCCCAAACCCACAGCTCCATGGTGCTGTTTGTTCAGACCCAGGGTGCCTACTGGTAGAGCCAACCATCTTCCCGGGAAGTCAGGGGGGTCAAGTGACCAAAACAGGCACAACTGACATCACCATCCCCATGCCATGTTCCAAGGAAATGCAGAAGTGCACGGAACTGAGCCAATTTAAACCCATGTGTCCTTTGAGAAACGGATGTGCTGTGGGAAAACAAACCACAGCAGACAATCCCACAACAAAATGCTCGTCATTGAACGAAGAAAGAGGCTGAAGTGAGTCACCTACATGCCACTTTTGTACATTCCACCCCAAACCTGGTTTGCACCAACAGCAGAAATCAGTGGGTTTTGGATCTCTTCCAACACTAAGCAAGAGAAGTAACACTTGCGTTCTGTGATCCCCCCTCCATATCTAACTACAGACCACTCAAAATTCAGAATTTATACGAACTTACAAATAAATGCATCACTCATAAAGCCAGATGTCTGTAATTACGTTTTCTTTATCACTCTCCTTTCTGGCAAGGTGACCAGCGAGCTGTGGATTTGATTCCGAATATGTAAGCTGGCACAGAATGTGGGACCAAGTTTCAGTGGGAGAAAATGTAGAGCAAGCAGTGGAGGTGGAAATTCAAAGAAAGAAAGTAGCTTGTCAGCATGAACACTCCAAAAACAGGGCAGCAGTGAGCATCTCCTCGCAAGACACTGATCTGCTTCCCTGCTCCATCACGCTCCACGCCAGCCCAGTGCAGTGCTGCTCCTGGACACAGCAATCATTTTACCAAGACTCAGCTTAGCAACCACCATCACAGAGTGGGACCAGGCAACCCCCAGAGGTCCCTTCAACCCAAACTGTTCTGTGGTTCTGTGGTCTGTGACCATGGGTGAAAACAATTGCAGCTGCATCTCAGGCCGCCCCAAGACCTACTCAAACACACTGACACGGGGGCAGGGGCAGAAAAGAGTCTAACAGAACAGACAAATGCTCAGCCTTTCCATTCTGAGCACTGCCCAGCTGACACGGCGCGCTGCACTGCTGTGCCAGTGCGGCTCCTGCTTGGAGTGGCTGCTTGCTGTGGCCCATCAGGGAAAAGCAGAAGGGGCAGAAAGGAATTTTCAGTGTGGCCCAGCAGGGAGATTTGGGAAACACTTTTCTTAAGAATCTCCATTAAAATCTCCTGAAAATCCTAAAGATTCACACAGGGAAATTCCATAGATAAATCCTCACGCAAAAGCAGCACGTAGCTATGAAAATGATGGCCCCAAGGGCATCACACCTCACAGCTGTATTACAGCCTGAGAAAAGTTCCTATAGCTCTAAAATATTCTTAAAAAACAATTTATTTCTGCAAAACAAGTGGTGCAGTCAAAACATCTGACAGTAAACTACAAACACTTCTGAGATTATACCAGCATGGCCTAACATGGCAACGTGCCACTTAGGAGAAATAGGGCCCCCCCAAACACATGCTGACACTGATGTTATATTATACTTCCTCTTCAGGTAACTGTCAGATCCCCGCTGAATGTACACAGACTACGTGAACTTCACCATCTGTGCTAACAAAGGAGTATAAAGTAACATCAGAAACTGCAGGATCTTCAGGCAAGTATTTTGATGTAGACTGCTAGGAAAGCTGCATTCAAAATTTCCATCCTGTGTCTCTATGGAAATGCTTTCCAGCCTCTTCTGCTTCTCCCAGGGAAGAGCAAGAACTGCAGGAAAGCTAACTTCACTTCTGCAGTCCTGATGCTGGCGTTACCAGTCCTCAAAGTAGTTCAGAATATCCTCAGGGTTGGTATAAATGTTCAGTGCTGACTACAGCCCTTTGCAGTGACTTTCATACACCCACGTCCTTCTGGTCCAGGGGGACTCTGAGCACTTGGTTAGTTCCACTTCACGTTGCAAGGAAAGCAGCAAAAGCCTCTGTAAGGGCCTGCAGTAGCCAAAACCTGGGTCAGAATGCTCCTCCCATAATATCCTAAAGCTCAGAAAATGTAACAGAACTACCAGGTTTGCCATCATTGCAAGATGGTAACTGCCCTCCTTGCAGGCTGAGGGTGCAGAACTCTCTGCCTCACCCAAAGTCAGGTGTGCTTTCTGACAGTTACTGGTCACATGCATTCCCTGACCTGCTTAGAAAATACGCCTATTTTGTACTCCTAGAGGAAGTGTTCAGGAAACGTGTAGATGCTGTAGGAAGGGACGTGCTTTAGAAGGGAAATATTGGTGGTGGGTGGACAGTTGGATTGGATCACTGGAGGTCTTTTCCAACCTTGGTGATTCGATGATTCTAATTTAAGGGAGAAAAGACAACTTTTTAAAGTATTCTGGAAAGTGAAGTGCAAACGTCCAATCACAGAGGGATGATCCTGGTTTGGGACCCAACCTCTGCCCCTTCTGCTTCTGAGTGCACAAGCTCCTTCCTGATGTAGCAGCTTGCTGGCTCCCTCTGCACCAGCCAAGGGAAGTGTGCTGAGTGAGTGAGTCTAATGCAGGTGTCAGTACACAGAGAGGGCAAACAGGCCAGCACAGAACCTTTCAGCATCACGCCATGGCCACCCAGCAGCAACCTCCAAAACTAAGACTAACAAAGTTAAGATGCAGCAGTAGGATTTACCTTTTCCTCCATGACTGGCGATGACTGCAGCGACAAACGTACAGCCAAAACAGAGCAGCAATTGCACAAAAAGCAAGACAAGAAAAAAAACAAAACAACAACAACAATTAGAGAATGAAGGTCATGCAAACATGCAGCCCTATCAGAGACAGCATATGCATGCACTTTTATTCATACTACCTGAAGGTGTGCACTATACTCGGTCCCCTCCTCAGATGGAAGCAGACACACACATACCCCAGCAGTTCTTGCACCATCTTCTCTCAAGTGACAAGCAAGCACCCTTGGTGTATTTATGGCCTTATCAAATATGTATCTACATAGTCTACCATATAAAACACACCTAAGCACATCCACAGGTGAAGGTAACCAAATGCACTCACAAACACCAAGGAAGACGGTGAGAGATTACACCCATATCCCCCCAAAACACACCAGCGTACCACCTCACAAATGTTGGTGCTCACCCACACGCAGCTGTGCAGACACAAGAGCACACACCCCTCACAGGCACAAGCACACACAAACACAGCACACACCAACAGCGCAAAGCTTGAAATGAAGGACAAAGACCCACTTCCCAGTTCCTACAGACTCAGATGGAGGCCTGGCAGGGGCTGTGACAGACACAGAGAGCTTCTCTTTGTGTTCATTCTCCCAGGAATATGACACGTGTGAAAGTGTTCCTCCAGCACAGAGACAGTGCTCAGTGAAAGCTGTGTCCTTCACCCCACAGAATGGTGGTCTTACAGATACAACCAGCAAACACTTCTCACTGTGCATTCCTTTCATTGAATGGTACAAAAAGCCACGGTTAATTTTAGCTTTTTTCACAATTAGGGAAAACTCATCAAAACCAATTTCTACCAAGCAGTCCATTCCAAGTTTGGCAGGTGTACGTCAAGCAGGGAGGGAGGCCGAGCCTGCTTTTGCCTGCAGCACTTTCATATTTCACCATCTAAGTAATTGCACAGATACATCCTTATTTACAGAAGGATAACTGGGGAGGGAAACCAGCCCAGCACACTCCAACCATCACAGCTGTGACCAGGACCAGTTTGGGGCAGAGGAGAAGGAAAACAGAAACAGCCTGCTGATGGAGCTGTCAGGAACACGTGCTCTCACAATCCTAAGAACAGCCTACAATCTACTGGCTCTTTTCACACCATATCTTCTCCTTCCATACCCATCATGCCCGCCTCTGTTTGCCTAGGGAGGCCACCATCTAGCTTTGCTCTTTTTTCCCTGTATAGGTTTCTGTATTTGCCCACTGGTATATTGGAAAAGCATCACCTTCAGACGGGAAGGGGCCAGAATGCCAGACTCCAAACACTGCATTCTGTAATCAGTTTTATTCTCCTACGCCACTCCCTGACGTGACACTAATTTACTGCTCTGCAGACAACACAGCACTGAGAACTCACTGTTCAGACAATTTACAACTACCACAACCTTTAGCTATTCCTCTCTAGAACAAATACATCAAGATACTCTCTCCTGGAAGGACTACTCAGCCATCAGAAGAGTAAATTAACTGTGGCTTCCCCTCCCTATGAGATTGTAAATTTCTTGTCAGTCAATTCAGTGTAAATGAAGGATCCTTCTTACACCACTATCTTCCAGCTGTATGCTGGTATTGTAGCTAAGGCTACAAGTATCTTTAATTATTATGGGATGCAATAAAATAGTAAATAAACACGACTTTGCTGTTTGCTTGCTTTCTGAAGGAGCAGGGGTCGCTCAGCAGCTGCTTCTGACTTAAGTGCAACTGCTCCTTTTGGAAAAACAGATCCACAGATCTGTCAGAGATCACCAGCTCTAAAGTTCTGAAACGCTTGGGATGTCTATGGCTATGGAAAGAGCTCAGCCAGATCAGAATGCTCCAGTTCCAGTTCCTTTTAGATCTGATACAGATCCGTACTGTCCACCAGAGAGTGTATGTGGGAGAAAACCTAGATAAGCCTCTCTGCCTCTTGAGTTTAGGGTACAACTGCTTAAAACTGCTATACTGCTGCCCCTGAAGTGCTGCTGAATATTTTCCGTGGCAGGAGAGCTGAGCTGCTCTCTGCAGAACAAAAGAAACAGGAGCACACACTGACACTTAGCTTCCAGCTAAGCTGTGCCCTGCCAGCTCAGCAGCTCACAGTTCCCCCCATTCCCAGCTGAGACACGGAGCTGGCAACAAGAGATAAATGCACACATCAGCACAGCTATTCTTCCTACAAACATCCATACCTTTCGGGTAGGTGGGAGAGGTGAGTCGGACTGACCAAGACCCTGTCTACCCTGTTTCTCCTCTACCGTGGGTGTGCCTAAGAGCTTGTACAAAGTCATCTGACAGCACAGGCACACAGCTCAGCAGAAGTCTCAAGCTTGGATGCTCTGCAGTTACTGAGCCCATTTTCCTTCAGCGCCCCCCTTCCTTCTAACACAACGATGTTACGCTACCAACAGCTGTGAACAAACCCCCCCCACCAGCCCTGTGTGCACACCACTATGACACCAGTACAGAACCAGAGGCTGACCCTCACCATGGCACTCTGGCAGAACACAAAGCACTGGCTGGGGAAGGAACTTCATGTGTGTAAGGAACCAGGCAGAAGTCCCACGCTCTTCTAAAAACTCACATGTTCTACTTCTCCCTTTCCACATCCTTCAAGCCCCCCTCCTGGGGGGAGGAGTTTGGGTCTCTCTTGCTCTCTCCTTTTCTTTTGTACAATACACAGTCACAACTCTGACAATCTGAATTTCTTCCCAGACACTCCAATGCAGCAAAAGGAAGCCACAGCTTCCAGAGAGCTGATATTTCTTATTTCAAGACCTGACACTTCCTTCCACTTTCTTTATCCCAAACCCAAAGGACACCCTAGAATTTAAACGTTACAGATCTAAACATAAGGTACTAAAATATCCTTGTTCTTCCCTTTTCCTAAACATATTTCTTTTTTTCTTCATTTGAAATGAGTTTTTTATATGTCTCAGTGGCTTAATAGATTGTGCTCAGTCTAAATAGATATATACGATGCTTTATTTGATTTATTACTTCTCTGATCATGGAACACCACTTTTCTTTTTCTTTCACAGCCTATGGGCACTATTATTGGTGCATATAATGTATCTGTAAAGAAATGATTGCAATTGGAACTTTTGTGCTTTAAATTTAGTCTAAGGCTAAAGATAAGTCTAAGATAAATCTAAAACGATAAGACTTATCTAAAAGATAAGTCTAAAGATAAGTCTAAGATAGTGGTTTTATACTGAACTTCATTTCATACTACTGTCATTGTCATTCCTTTAAACAGAGGCTGGTTCTTACCAGTTTGATGCTATGAAAACAGAGGAAAAATCACTTTCTTGAGCATAAGGAGGTCTACTGAGTGACTGACTCAGAGAAATCTTCCCTTGAAGAAACTGGGGAAGAAGTTATACAGAGGCTAATGCATTTAACTGCTCCAGTTTTGCTGGCTACCACACAGACACACACACAGATGAACACTCTCTTCCATCTCCATCCATTTTATAGATAGATTTTACATGCCACCTGGAAATACAAACGTAGCCTTCCAGAAGAGCATCTGCAGCAGCACGATGAAGTCTGAGCTTGGTAACAGAACACAGAAATCTCCTCTCTGTCAAACCTCAGAGAACTTACCCACAACTCACCCTCAACCCATTACAAAAAGCTTCAGGTACAATCCATGCCCACAGGGAAAGATCCTTTGTCTGGTTTCTTTCTCTAGCAAATATGCACTCATTTTATAAGTTCCTGGATGGCAAACATTAGATGGAGAGGTTATGCTCCTACCTCCTCCCAGGTACACTGCCCTCAGTTTGATTATTTCCCCCAACCTGCTGCATCTTGGATCGTTCGATGTGCTCCACATAGGTCTGGATCATCTGAAGAGGAAAAAATACATGAGCCAAACAGAATAAAACAAAAGACTCCACTGGACTCGATGACTGTTATGGGTCCCTTCCAGCTTGGGATATTCTGTGATTTCTGTTTCTTGAATGTTGTTTTCCAGCATTCGTTTCCTATTCTTTTTCTTTAAAAAAAAACATTTAAAAAAAAAGCAAAGATGAGTGGGTTTTTTATAACTGATGCCATAAGTGATCGGACAAGTCTGACAGAAAATCTGTCACAAAGCTGTGTCAGAAATGACTTAAGCTTAACCTCAAGCCATGAAAAAGCATATCCAACAATTATATAGGTCTCCATGAGGCTGGTTAGTAGTGGGAGGTGAGGGAAGAGACCTCTGTTCACAGAATTACTGACCGGTGAGGTTGGAAGGGACCTCTGGAGGTCATCTTGTCCAACGCCCCAGTTTAGGCAGGGCCACCCAAGGCAGGGTGCACAGGACCATGCCCAGGCAGCTTGTGAATATCCCCAGCTCCACAATCTCCTTACACAACCTGTGCCAGCACTTGGTCACCTGCACACAGAGGAGTGCTATTTGATGTTCAGACAGAGCCCTCTGACTCTTGTACTGGCACTGGGCACACTGAAAAGAGCATGGCTCCACGCTCCTTGCACCCTCCCTTCAGATAATGTTGGTGTTCTCAAGGTTCAGAAGCTCTAGTCACTGCCGGGATGATAAAACCCAATTCTTTGACATGGTTTTATGGGTAAGCTAAGAGTTTGTTCATTTGGGAGGAATCAGACAGCAGCTTACCTCAGTGTGACGCTGATGTAAAGCATTGTACTCTTTCTTCATTTCTGATTCACGCTCCTCCAGCCGTGAAACTGCCAAGGAAAGATTCCAGCCATTAGCTAACATACAGCTCAGGATCCTCAAAGAACCTAGAGAAAGCTCAAAACTTGTGCTACAAACTAGGTATGCTGTGCTGAAAAGGAATTCCTACCTACTGAACAAAAAGAAACACAATAATGCAAGTTAGAGTATGTGGTTTTCATTACAAAGTCACTTCATGGATGCAAGTGTGTTCCCAAAAAACACAAACCAGGTGGAGCATTACAAGTGTAAAAACAGAGCTCTTGAGCAGTAGGCTGGTGCCTTATAAATACGGTGGTTTGAAAACAATTTAAGTTATCCTTTGGGGTGGGTGCCTCTGGCTGTTTGAGTAGAAGGAGTGTTAGACAGAACACGATGGGAACCTCCACCAACAAAATGCAGTTACACTTATTAAGGAGATATTTGCATAAACAAATACTTAAATGTGATTAGTTTATATGATGAAAAAAATGGGAGGTTCTGCTCAGGTACAAAGAGAAACTGAAAACCAGGGATCAAAAACTTCAGCAATGGCCCAGATCTTACAGCTGGGAAGACAAGACAAGCTCCATGCAAGAGAAGCAAGGAAACCTGTACTAAACTAGTGTGGATACATCCCACCCTGTAGATGGCTCAGAATTTTATACCGAAGAAAGGGACAGCCAGAGATTTCAGGCTTTGCATAAATTACATTAAAACAAATGACAAAAACCAGCACATGAAGAATATCTGCAAGTACATGCTAATGGAAAGCAAACTATGTAATCACATCTGGTGCACAACTTTGCTTACTCTGATCTGCATAGTTTTTGGTCTTCAGCTCCAACTGTCGAGTCTGAAATTCAAGGTGTTCCACTTGGATTTGTAGCTCTTTCTTCTCCTGTTCCAGTGCATCTTCAAACTCTATGAACTTCTGTACAGGGAAAAACCAGAGAAGGAAGCAAGGATGAGGAATAAACACAAAATGTTTGTGCTATATGACTTTTCACCTCCTCTCCTCCCATATTATAAAAATATATAAATAAAAATAATAAAAACAAATAAAAAAATATCATAATAAAAAAAAAAAAACTAAATAAAGATAAATAAAAATTAAATACCAGAAAAAAAAAAAACAGAAAAAAAAAAAAAAAAATAAAAAGTAAAAAAATAAGAAAAAACAATAAAAAAAAAAAAAAAAAAAAATAAAAAAGATAAAAAAAAAAAAAATGAAGAAAAAAAAAAAAGAAAAAAAAAAAAACAACCAACAAACATCACAAAAAACAAAAAAATAAACAAACCAAATCAAAGAACAAAGAAAAGAGAAAAGGAAAAAAACAAAAAACAAAAAGATAAAAAAAAAAAAAAAAAATAAAAAAAAAAGAAATAAAAAAATAAAAATTAAAAATAAAAAAAAAAAGAAAAAAAAAAAAAAATAAATATTACAATTAAAAAAGAAAAAAAAAAAATAAGACAAAGAAAAAAAAAAAAAGAAGCAGAAGAAAAAAAGAAAAAAAAAAAAAAAAAACAAAAAAAAAAAAACATAAAAAAAAAAAAATAAACAAAAAACAAATTTTAAAACAAAAAAACAAAAAAAAAAAAAAAAAAAAACGAACATTTAGGCTATGCCTCATTTTCCTGCACTCTGTGCTTTTAATCCTTAACGGGGCCTCCAACTTTCTTTTCCACCCTGCCCTGATGTATCACAATACCCTTTTTTCCATTAAATTTTTAGGCTGTAGAAGATTTTATATTTTTTTTCCCTGAAATGTCAATTCAACATGGAAACCAGGCAGCCACTAACCAACAACCAGCAGACCACTTTCTGGACTCTCAGAAAGGCAGACTTATTCTTGAAATTCTTATTCCCCAACTGGAGTAACGTGTCCAGGTCTGGGGCCCTCAGTACAAGGACAGGGAGCTGTTGGAGAGAATCCATAGGAGAGCCACAAAGATGATGAGGGGGCTGCAGCACTTCCTCTACGAAGACAGGCTGAGGGAGCTGGGCTTGTTCAGCCTGGAGAAAAGAAGGCTGAGGGTGACCTCATTGCAGCCTTTCAGTACCTAAAGGGAGCCTACAAACAGGAGGGAAGCCAACCCTTTGAAAGGGTAGATAACAGCAGGACAAGGAGAAATGGTTTTAAGTTGAAGGAGGGAAGATTGAGGTTGGATGTCACGGGGAAGTTCTTTACTATGGGAGTGGTGAGGTGCTGGAACAGCTGCCCAGAGAGGCTGTGGATGCCCCGTCCATCCCTGGAGGTGTTCAAGGCCAGGCTGGATGGGGCCCTGGGCAGCCTGGTCTGGTATTAAATGGGGAAGTTGGTGGCCCTGCCTGTGGCAGGGGGGTTGGATATTCACGATCCTTGAGGTCCCTTCAATCCCAGGCCATTCTGTGATATGTTTTCCAGAATAACTGTATCATTCAACTCTGACTAAAAAAAGAAAAAAAAAAGTTCTAACCAAGACAGCAGCACTGAGCAACAGTCCTAAAGAAGCCATTTAACTTGGTTTGGACTGGTTGAAGCTATACTAAGAAAAGAAGTATTTTCCTCTGCCTCCTCTGAGGGATTTGCTGGAAGCATTCCATGCTAATGCTCTGTTGACAAACTTCTAATTACAGCCAAGTGCCAAATCCCTGCTATATCTCCCTTGCTTGGCTTTCACTCTTGCTCAGCTCTCCTGGCTCAAGGCACCCATCTTTTCCCAGTCCTCACCCAGGAATGTGCCACCCAGCCAGGCAGAAATTATGCTTATAGTAGCCATAAACACTAACTGACTAACTAACATTCACAGATCTCTTAACAGTAAAATAGGAAGCAAAAGAAGGCATGAGACCAATTTTACTCCCACTATGTAGGTCAACTTTAATAGGATTCCTGGATTTGCTACAGCTGCTTGGGTTTAGTTCAGAGAAACTGATTGGAAGATTATATGCTCCACAATAAGGCTCTTCTTGTTCAGTCCTATCAGTCTTGCAATCTCAAAGTAATCAAAGAAACAGAAAACCAGAAATCAGCTAACCACTTGGAGAAGAAACAGAGACAGAAACATTAAAAATTAATGCCACTCTAAGTGTTCTCAGGGAAGAAAAGCATCCCAGGTAAGTGTACAGCATATCCTGTTCCGTCTCCTAAAGAGATCGAACAGCAGCTCTTGGGCACAGGAGCCCAAAGGCTCCTTATTCTGTCTGGCTCCAAAACACTCTGTAGCTGTTCCTCCATCAGAAACTCTCAGCCAGTGTCTCCCCGTGCATAAGAAAGTCAAGACAAGCAAATAATGTGGGTGCCATGGGAGAGGCCACACAGCAAGCATGGGGTCATGGAGGAATTGCTCTCTAGGGAACTAAGAGAGACCTGTAGATCAGCCACACTGGTCCTTACAGGTGACTTCAAATTACCCGATGTTAACTGACAATACCACACAGCTGACACAACGGGTCCAGGAGATTCCTAAATCTGGGTGGTCTCCCAGAGGGACCGTGAAAAATCAGAGGGATGAGCAATCACCAGCACCATGAAGCTTAACAAGAGCAGGTGCTAGAGCCTGTACTGGGACAGGGCTCTGTGCACAGACTGGGGGACGAGAGGCTGGAGAGCAGCCCCACAGGAAGGGATCTGGGGGATCCATGACAGCAAGTTGATGTGCATCACAGACCCTTGTGGGTCCCCTCCAACTCCAACGAGGGAATACAGAATCTCGGTTATTTTTTATTAGCAGATGTGCTTGGTTTTAAAGCATACTGTTGAGTGAATGCAGCTCAGTAAATCCACATGCATTTCACATTTCCCGTTTCTTTCATTAACATGTAGCGTACAACCCTGCCTGTACTGGAGCTGTGGGAATGTTCTCACCAACTCAAACAAGAGAAAGATTTCACCCTTTCTAAGCCTCCTGAAAATGAACGGGCAGAGGGGACACTGATTCAAAAGTCAGCTATTTTCCACATGTACATTTACAAACAGCACGAAAAGCAAGCATCAGAAAAATAATCCCTCTGTGTTACTCTGGTTTATTTTACTCTGTTTTTTCCCCTCTAAGACAGTGCACTGTCAATGCTATCTAAATGCCACAGTTGGATGCAGAAAGATGAAGCTGCACACCTCTCCGGATGCTGATGTAAAATCAGTAAGGTTTCATAAGGTTTCACCAAGGGCAGATTGTGTCTGACCAATATGATGGACTTCTATGATGGACTGATGGCATCAGCAGACCAAAGAGCAAGTGATGTTGTCTACCTGGACTTCTGCAAGGCCTCTGACACGGTACACATCACATTCTTATCTCTAAGTTGGAGGAATACAGATCTGATGGGTAGACTATTCAGTGGATAGAGGATTGGTTGGATGGTCACAGCCAGAGGGTTGCAGCCAATGGCTCCATGGAGGGAGCGGTGTCCCTCAGGAGTCTGTCCTGAAATCAGTGCTGCTCAACATCTTCATCAGGGACACAGACAAGGGTATCGAGTGCTCCCTCAGCAAGTCTGCTGATGCCATTACACTGAATAGGTACAGTTAATAAAACAGAAGGAAGGGATGGCATCCAGGGACTTGGACAGGCTTGAGAAGTGGGGCCACATGAACATAATGAGGTTCAAAAAGGCCAAATGCAGGGTGTTGCATTTGGGTTGGGACAATCCCCAGTAAGAGACTGGGAGGACTCATGGAGAGCAGCCCTGCTGCAATTGCTGACTGCATTCTTTCACTTTACCACGACCAACAGAAAAAAAACATGGTGCTGGTAAGGAAACGTGGGCTTAGCTTCATGCTCTGAGGTGTCCTGGAGATCAAGAGGTATCTCATGTGCAGGGTCAGATGCTGTAGTTGATTTTCTTCAGTTATTTCACTGCAAGGAGCTCAGTTCAGACCAACACCTCGATGATTTCACAGCTCCTATCCTTATTTTTATGGAGATGTAGCAGAGATTTTTAGAAAACAGAAATTGAATGTAACAGATAATTCCAATGATGTTTAAGGGAAAAATATTCCTTTATTTTCTATCCCATTACAATAAAATAGATGGTTGAACTGGAAGAACAAACAGCCCACTTCCAGTTGTTCTAGATAGCAAAGCTGACCACAGCATGACTATTTTTTCCAGAGCCCTTATACTTGCTTTCAAAGGATAATTTTTCAGCAGTTACAGGAACCAGATATATTTTAAACAGTTATTAAAGAAAGATGAAACATGAGTCGCTATATATACACAAATTAGTTTTGCTAGAGCCTCTCCCTGGATTTCAAGCAGGATAACTGGTCTCTAACAACGCAGGATTAGGTTACGACAACCAACATGACTCACACCCTCATCATTAGAGGGAAAGCAGGAAGGCATCTAGCATAAAATCATCTGAAGTGAAAGAACGAGTATTCCTCTGAAAAGCAGTGGTAGCTGGAGATTGCTTCGCTTCCTGCGTTACTGGCTTCCAGAGGAAGAAAATGGCTAAAAATAGTAGCACGCGGTCAGAAATCATCATATCATATTAACAATAAATCGAGCAGAGTGAGCTAGAAATGCATATATGCGGAAATCTTATTACAAGGCCTTAATGTGGGCTGGCTGGCAGCACGCATTGCATGCCGACAGCAACAGCAGCAGCTCAGCCGCTGTCACCTTACCCTCGTGCTGGGCAGAGAGAGCAGTGCTGTGATGCACCGCCCAGGAGAACAGCTGGACACACAGCTGGACACACAGCTGGACACACAGCTGGACACACAGCTGGACACACAGCTGCCCGTGAGGAGGGGCTGTCTGCAGGGCAGGGAGGACCCACAGCACGCTCCACTTCCCACCCGCAGGAAGCCCATGAGCTAGGGAGGCAATGCAGGCAGTGCAGTGTCCAACTCACAGTTTGGGAAGTTATGCTGACAATATTCTGTTCTAGGAAGCCAAGCCAAAGAAATAGGCCAATTCTCAGCTATCTGACTTCTCACCTGTTCCAAACTGAGTTTCTAGTGCCGTTACACTCACCGGGGGGGGGACTGCTAAGGCGCTACCCGAGGTGAAGACATTGCTCTGCTCTCCTAACAGGATCCACTTCACTCAACGTGAGGTTTGAAAAGGGAGGATTACTTTCTCGTGGAGCAGATGCCTACAGCATAGCATTTGATGTTCAAACAGCACGTCACAGCTTCCTACTGGAGCTACTCTACAGGCAATTCCAAGTCAAACAGCAAAGCCGGAGCTTCAAGAAAGGAAAGCCACACCTTTCCACTTCAACGTTTAGGAAGAGGGTGCTTCAAGTAAGCCACTTCTCACAGATGTGGCCATAAACAACAGGCTTGGCCAGGGAAAAACTTCCAGTTTCCATCATCAAGATAAAAGGAATCCTGCTTCTTGCTTTCTGAATTCACCTCCATTGGTTCAGTTACTTCTCTTACAGAGCTCTGTAAAAATCAACAAATATTAACAACCCCATACTACAAACAGATGTTCAGGTCTTTATTTTATACACATTTTATATAAGATAAAGTCACTTGTATAGCAAAGCAAAAGGGGATGATTAAGAAATTGAGTCTTGTATACCATACATCATTTTTATGAGTATTAATTTGACCCCACTGTGTGAAATCGTTCCTAGGCTCTATCAGAACACGGACAGTTTCTATGTGTTTACACTCACACGAACACCCAACCATCAGTCCCCAGGCAGCATACAACCAAAAGAACTTGTTCCATTTCCCCAATCACCGTTTGTGTCCGTGCAGGGTGACAGACCCGCTAGGTGTGAGGGTGGCAACCCCAAAGCTCAGACATTCAGCTGTTGGTGTGAGCCAGGAGCCTCAGCACTTCAGCAAACACTTCTGTGTGTGCAAGCACGACGTGGCCCCTGCCAGCAGCCACAGCTCTGCTAGCACTCAGCCCTGGGCAAGGCACAGCTGCTCCTCACCACCACAGCACCTCACAGGACCCCTCTGTAGCTGCAGCCTCCCAGCCTACAGCCCTTCAGTGAAACCACCAACCATTCGTCACCCCTGTGCAAGGGCCCCCAAACAGCAACTGAGTCATGACAAAAAGGAAGCACACATCCGAAGGGCGGTCTGTACCTTCTCCATCTCAGAAGGATCTCAGCATCCCACTGGCAGTAACCATCTCGAGTTAAGGCAGAGTTCAAAAGACCAAACTGTTACACTCCTAAGATCACTGATGGAAACTGCAGACAGACAACTTCTGGTAGCAAACAATCAGCCGGAGAAAAAAAAGTTCAGCTGCAACTCTGCAATGAAGCAATCAGCAATTCTGAACACTTGCCTACACTCTGCTTCTTGACATTCTCAGGTAATTACTTTATCATCTCAAATTCCACAGTTGCTAAGGAATCCATCCTGTACTTACGGCAAAACTTAGCAAACAAAGGCATTCTCCAGCTTCTCTCCCTGGGCTCTGCTCGGGCTCCCCATGCATTGCTGTCCAGCAGGAACGAAGCTCCAGCTGTAACAGCCATGGTACAGAACTCTCACCAATTCTCATTGCCAAGCTTTGCCTGAACTTCAGAGCAGTTCCACCACACGCCTCATGGCACACACCAGCCTTGGGACCAGGAGCTGTTTCATACTTACAGTTCTGTGACCATATGAACATTTCTGTGCTGAATATTCACGACAAGAACACCAATTCACAGGAACATCCTTACACAAATTTCAAACATTAAAACATTTCATACGGACCCAGCTGAGGTCTCTGACCTCAAGTAAAGCTGACAGTGAAAAAGGCCATCAGTAAAGCAGCTAAATCGCCATAAGAGCATTGAGAACAACCCCTTCCTCTTCCCTCCCCACTTTTCCTGACACACTGTAAAGCCATTTTAATTGTATTTTAAGCTCAATTCCAGAATCTACTCCACCAGCTGCCTGCTGGACAGATGCTCCGAGCTGCGCCCCATGCCCAAATCTCTGCTCTCCTCTTCAAAGAATACTCTTCCAAAGAAACATTCCCACCTGCACAGAAGCACACAATCACAGTGAAATCACATTTCCTTGACAACTGCAGCACTTAAAGGTTTTTGCTTCTGTTGCTAATTTCAAGGCTTCACAGAAACATCTTTTATGTGTTAGCTACTTTATAGTTGTAGATTGGTCTTTGAATGCTGCTGTGAAACAAAATTCTGTTATTTTGGCATATATCAAAACTATCTCCTGGATAACTATTCCAAGGGATCTGAGCCTTCTTTTCAAGAATAAGATAGCTCTGCTCTTCAGATGCTCTCCATGAAGCAGGCCTGGTGCTACGGCAGCGCCAGGGCAGGCAGAGGGGCTCTTCCCAGCCCCCAGCCCTGACACAGCTCTGCCCCCACAAGCCATGGGATCAGTGCTGCAGAGGAACACGGAGGCAGCACGGGCAGCTAGCAAAGCTCTTCAAGGCAGCCCTGTGGTAAGTGGGGCTGACAAGGCAGGAGGTGCTAATCCAGTGCAGCAGATGACACAGGACTGGGAGATGCCACTCATGAAGAGAATCAAAACATCACACAGGAGGAACTAAGTGATGCTGATGGCCAGAGAACTGGGACTAAGCAAGGGGATGCACGTAAGGGCATTCTGACTGCAATGAGAAGTCCTGAGAGACAGGAGCTGAGCACAGAGCAGTTAAGTGCTCCAGGCCAGCTGCAACACAGCGTGAGGAGGCAGAGAGACAGACGTGCTGCCACCTCCAGCCAGCAGGATGTCACACAGGTGAACACACAGGGTGATCAGCTCAGATAAATCCTACCATTGTGATTTTAAACAATGCAATGCTCCAGTACATCCATTCATGCTACCACGCTGCTAAAGCCTTCCAGGAAAGCCACCTGCTATTGCAGCCCCACATGTTCGAGGAGGATCAAACCAGGCACAGCAAAGTGGCACCCAAATCACACAGGGACGAGGGAAGCTGAGGCTGACCGTGTGCCAGCAGCCAGCTGCACACAGATACCTCCACGTGGCACTGCAAGCTGCCCCTTCTCCAGTGGGCAGCAAGCAGAGCTCAGCTTGTACCACCGAGCCAATGGAGACCAAAGGCAGGACTGGTTTATTAATGCATCAAAGGCATAAATATTTCATGGAGGCAGAAGTTACTCAGAGTAAAAGACAATGCTGGCACAAGAACAAACCAGTAAAAACAGGCTGCAAGTTAAAAAAAAAGTGGAATTCAGAAGGTTACTTTTAGAGGAGCAGAGGCAAGAGGTTTAACTAATGGTTTTAAGACAAAGCTTGATAAATTTATGAAACAGCTTATGTAATGCAATTGCCTGCAATACTGAGGGACAGGGCATGCTGAGTCAGCAGGTCCCTTCCAGTACTGCGCTCCTACAAGTGGGTGTCTTTCTAACAGCAGAGACAAAGCAGTTACAGCGCAGGAGGAAAAATTACTACGCAAGGTCCCATGCATAAGCTGCAGATGTTACTGAATTGGTGGGAGCTGGTGACTCCCTGGAGGGTTGGAAGGCCTTGAAGAGCGACCTTGACAAGTCAGAGGGATGCGCATCGGCAGCCACAAGAGGATTAACAAGAGAAGTGCTATATTCTGCAATGGGACAGGGCAGCCCCAGCTCTGTGCACTGAGTGGGGGCTGGATGCCGGGGTGCAGCCCCAGAAAGGGGACCTGGGGGTTCTGGTACAAGCTGAACATGATCCAGCAGCGTGCCCTGCCAGGCAGAGGCCAGCACTGAGCATCACTGCATCACCACAGAACACAGACCTCCTTCATATCTGCTAAGAAAAAGGCTACTTAAACATATCTGCTCCTTGAAAATACCTTTGTTCTGAACCTGCTTGCTCTAATTTAGCTCTGAAACACAACCTATATGGTTTCCCTTAAGTAAAATCAGAGGAGAAGATACGCACCAAATAAGGTGCTGAAACAGAATCCTCTTAATTTTATTGCCAGAGGCAGCTCTACAACAAACACCACGAGCTCCGCATATTCACTCCTCAAACTACTACAATTCCCCCTGAAAACAGAGCCCCGTTTCCCCAACTGCAGCCCCAAACTGAAGAGGGAAGAGCCAGGGCCGGGTGCAGGAGCTGTGCCCTATCAGCCCCCAGCACCTCACTGCCTCCACGTCTCACACATGGCCACGTCTGCGCACACATCTGCACGCACACATGCTTCCCATCATTCTCACGTTTGCTGTGACATGCTGAGCGTGGATGCTCCTTACGTCCTGCTTTCTGCAAGACATGATCTAATTTACATCGACAAGCAACCAAGTAGACAAAAACGATTCAGTTTTAGTTCAATCAAACCATTTTTTTCCTAAGCTCTAACTGATGGGTGAAAGAGAACCATGAAATACCCCGAAATGACACCTCTCTGCAGTGGGAAATAGGAGGTACCTTTCCACAACAGAGTTCCAAATGTGTCGTGCAATACCGTACATTCCTTTTGAGTGTGCTGTTCACAAATGCACTGCACGTGAGCCTTCTTAGCCCACTTAACTACAAATTCCAAAATCAAGTGTTAGCACTCTGAAAAAGGAAGCAAAGAGGAAACGTGCCTCTGAGTGACACACACTGGGGAAAAAATCCAATCACTTACAGATCAGTTCACTGTAAATCCTAATTGGAGACAGAAGCACGACGTACCATTGCCTCTGGGAAGGAACCTGGCTCGTGTCTGACAGGCAGTGCTTCCGCAGGTGCCGCAGAAGGGCGGGCAGCGGGGCTGCTCTGACACTGAGCTCCTGCCCTCCAGGGGATGTGCACCTTGCTCCGGCACCGAGCATCCAGCACTGGTCCCACAGAGCAGCACGCTGAGGTGGGGATGGCCAAACCCCAATTAGAACAGGAGCAAAAAAGAAGCATAATGAAGCATTGCCAAGCCCAGATGAGGATGACATCTTGCCTTGAGCAAAGCCCTCAGAATCAGGGAAAGCAGGTAAGGAGGGAAACAGGCTGCACCCACAGCAATGGCCTCAGTGCTGAGGTATGAGCTGCAAAAGGATGCAAGACAACTCCTCTCCATCATCACCCTCCCCCCAGGGCAGAGGCAGGAGGACCATGCGTGCCTCTGTGTGGTGTGAGCCCACATCCCTCAGAAAGCTGCCACCCCTGCTACCGCAGCTCTGTGCATACAGCTAGAGGCATTCTTCTTGAGATTTCAGACATCACGGTCATTTTATTTCATTTACAAAGGCAGCAGCAACTGAACATTCCCAGATTGTAGCAATTGGACAGATCGATACAACGGGAAGGGCATTACAACAAAGGTGTGATGGCAGAAGGACCAGCATGACAGAAAGGTGCTATGAAGAAGGGAAGAAGATTGCTCACCCATACCAAAAGATTCTAGATTCACAGGGAAAAGCTCCACCAAGGAGGGATCTCCAGAAAGAGATCCTTCCCCAGTGGCAGTCAGCCCTTAAATGGGGTCTAAGAGAGGTGCAGCCAGGCTTCATCCCTTCTGGTCACACAGCTCAATTGCCTTCACCTGTGCTCCCAGGGCTGACCGGGTCCTTTCCTCAGGTGATCAATCAGTGGTTCAGGCTAGGACTGAACAGTTCCCATACACCAAATCTTCTTGGCTTTCCCGTTACAACTGCACCTCCTGAAACCCAAAAGACAAGTCCATATATCTAGCACAGCACCTCACGTGTCCCAAAAACATCCTTGAAAAACCCACCAGCAGAGCCAGTGACCACGAAGCAGACTGCTCCAGTTCACCATGGGGACTGCAGAATGACTGCTGCTGGTAAATGTGCTACAGGGAAACCTGACCATCAGCCCAGATCATCAACTGCCAGCCAGAACATCACCTCAGACTGATCTTTAAATAAAAACATCATACTGCTTGCTCAAAACAGCTTTACTTTAAAGGTATTTTTTAATAACATACACTGCTTATGAATATTAATAAGTGTCATAAGCTTAATGACATTCAGAAGATGAAGGACCTAAGCATGAAGAATCCATGTCTGGATACAGACTTTTCCCCCTAACATAACTGGGAAGGAATGAACTTACCACAGGGCCCAGACAGGCAGCACATTTTAGGAGCCTGATCCCTCATAATGAACTGAGTCAGATATGTATATCATATGGCGAGGCCCAGCACAAACCTGTTTTGTTACCTTTCTTAAGATGGATAAAGCTTGTGAAATGAAGAGTCCCCAAATGTACTTCATCAAATCAGCGTAGAATTCACACAGTACAGACATTTACAGTGACCAACTGTACTGAGCAAGTACTTTTCCAACAACTGTTTGCCAGATCTGAACGTCTCCAGTACGTTAAACAAACCTGGAGCTTCTGCTCAGCAGACACGTTCTGCACAGACACATTTCAGGGGGGAAAGATCAAGAGCAATGAGGGAAGGACGTGCTGCTTCTGTCTCCAAGAGTGTTTTTCCTCCGCCTATGCAAAGCATTATGTCTTGCTTTTTAGTTCTTAAATCAGCATTTGATCCACTTGATATTTACAGAGCTCATCAAGTGCAATATTGAAACAACCACCCACAGACTTCAGAACAATCCTTCTGTGTGTGCCCCTCCAAGCACGCACTACCCTCTCCCAAAAGACTGCAGAATAAATTATCTGACTTGTAGTTCAGTTCTGACTGTATTTATTTGAATGTGTCTGTTGGCAAATCGCTGTAGCTAAGCCCTCTGGTACCCCTATGTCAGACCACCCTGGCTCATCCCCAGCAGAATGACACACCTCCCTTCTGCGCTGTCATGCATCGCAAAGCCAGAGCCAAGAGGTCTGCCACCAATCATAGCATGGTCTGGGTTGGAAAGGACCACAATGATCATCTCATTTCAACCCCCTGCTGTATGCAGGGTCGCCAACCACCAGACCAGGCTGCCCAGAGCCACATCCAGCCTGGCCTTGAATGCCTCCAGAGATGGGGCATCCACAGCCTCCTTGGGCAACCTGTTCCAGTGCGTCACCACCCTCTGGGTGAAAAGAAGGATCCCATGGGAGATGGGCTCACAGGAGGGACCGACCTGTTCTGTATTTAAGGGGCTGCTCTGCCACCAGTCCGCATTTGGGTCACTCCTCAGCCCAGACACACAGCCTACCACACAACTGCTGCTTCAAAGTGATGCACTACCGAGAAAGGAAACAAAAAAGCCAACCGCCTTCCCTAACACTAAAACCATCCTGTGGGAGAGGGACAAGCAGCCCACTCCTCAGCTTCTGCAGGTGGGAGCTTCCCTCATGGCACGTTGAGGGAGGGCAGGTGGAGGAAAAGAAGCAGTGGAAAACAGCAGTGACTAGTCCTTAAGCTTGAAGAGGCAGATCCTCAGGCCTCACAACAAAAGAGAGGAGATGCCATTTACTTATTTCCCAGTGAATGCTCCTTGTTCACCTTGAGGGGAAGAATGAAGCATTTCCATCGTTATTATTTGCTTTACCATTGATCCTAGGGCTGCAGCAGGACATGGGTAATGGGCAGTCAAATCTCCAGCTTGCAACCCCATTTGGTTTTATCGCCACATTTTCTGTAAGTAAAGACATGCCCTGAATCAAAAGATTTCTGACTCTCCCAGAGTGGAGCGAAGGCCAAATCAGTGACGAAGGTCTGCCTGCTGGTACAGACAAATGGTAAAGGGAACTTGCTAGCTAACAAAGGAGAAAATTCAAACTGTTAGAGCCAATGCTTGCCTACGTAGCTATGAATTTCAAACAGGGTTCTCCAGAAACATTGCTGTTCTGACCTTTTTAATAAATGGAGTCAGTTTTTAGCACCTTCAGCGCTCTGCTTTAATCACCATTCGCAATGCCATGAACACATTCAAGTTCTATCCCTGACAAAAGACAAACAGAAACACGAGACAAGACGATCAGAGCCCTGCGACCGAAGCGCTGCCCCACCACGATGAGGTGATCCCTCCGCCAGTGCTCTCTTGTGCTGCCTTTCATGTCTGAACAATCAAATGGGTATCTCTGGGAACCACACAGCGAGCAAGGAGGCAGGCATCAGAAATATGACACCCAATAATTGCAGGCTCATTAGAAAAATATCATTACAATATTACAGTATTCGTCAAGAAAAAAAGAGAACCTAGTTTCTTCAGGATCAACAGCTTTTGTAAATTAAGACAATAGCAAAAGCAGTTTCTCATTAAATTGGAAGAATCCTCCAATAATTACAGATTCTACTGCTCATTACTTTAGCAAAACCTGACACTACCCGCAGGCATCAGGAATGGAAGAGCAGCGTCTAAAGAGCCCAAAGACAGGTCTCATACACGGACAGTTGTGAAGTCAGTCTGCACTCCACACCTGCCAACGCAGTGGAAAGGACCCACGTGATAAGCAAAGCCCTCATCTGCATCTGCTGTTCCTGAATGCTTCTCCTCTTCGATGCTATGAGGTCACCATGAAGCTGCAGAAGCTCCCATCCATCAGCTCGTTGGGAGTTAGGATTTCAGGGTGGGGAAACAGACAGTGCCCTCCCAGACTGCCACTGCCCCAGCACACAAGGCAGAGTGGGGAAAGCATTCACAGCAGAGAACAGCGGACGGCTGCAAACAGAGCTCTCCTCCATACCCTGATAAAGGGAATTAGCCTAGGAGGGAGGGACTGTGCTTAAAGCATCCCTTATGCTGGGCTGCGGGCAGTTCTCAAAAGCCATTATGTTGCTTAAGATGCCGACACAAGCTAGTGAACTTGCCACCAGCTGAACAGCTCTTCAATGACCTCAAGCCACACAGAAACCTGTGGCAACTACAGCCCACATCTCTCCAAGGACCACTTTTTGCCAAAGTGCTGACCGCCAATTTTCAAACAAAACACTGGAGGCATCTCCAGCAAGCAAGCGTTTTTACTGTGAAACAGCAATGCAGATAGCAAGCCATAAAGATGAACCAATGGCCACAGCAACATGACAGCACTTTTCTTTGGAAGCGGGAAAGGATGACACCCACAGACCACCCCATCCAAGCACCTGCAGGTGCCAGGTAGGCCAGACAGGGCTTTGCCAGCCACAGCAGCCGCTGCCAGCTGCAGCCCTGCACCAGTGCCTGGCTCCATGCTCCTGCAGCTGAACACGGGCAGTGCCCACACCTCTGGCCTGGAATCAGACCCCTGCTGTGGGCAGAAGGGTCACGTACAGCCAGCAGCCACGTTTACAGAGCCCTGGGTTTCTTCAACTGTTTCCCAAAGGAGGTTGCCCCAGGCGCTGGAATGTCCCTGTACAGAGCATTAACTGTAAAAGCCTTCTATTAGGGAGTCAGATCTACCAAGCAGCACCAGGTACTTATTTTTGTACTGTATCAATGTGCACATTAAGTTAACATTTGTTTTAAAAATTCTAGTGAGTATCAACTGATGCTGCAAACCACCCACTGGACAAGACACTGCTTTGCTGTCAGCCCACTGGATCTGGTCAGTCACCATCTGCTGTAGGTGAAGTGGCAGTGGAGCACTGTGTGCGCCACACGATAACCAGCACCAGCCCAACCCAGCAGAGCCCCTCGCCGCCCCTCTGTGCCCCCCAGGCCAGCAGCCCCAAGGCCACGCAGCCTTTGGAAGCTTCCACCTGCACATACACTCGTGCTCACCTAACAGCTGGGGTCCCCAACCACCTCTGTGGAAGCCAGTACTTTGAGCACACCACGGTTTTCTTGCAAGAGAAGAAGAATCCAGGACATAAGAGGTTTACATAAATCAAAATGCCCCGTTAACACTGGACAAAATAAAATTGGTTTTCTGAGGGGATTTCTGCTAGCACACCCATGATCCTGCTCAGCTCTGTCAGAGCTCTGAGCCCACCCCACACAGGCAGCAGGATCAGGCCGGTGCCAGGCCACGAGCTCAGGGCCACGCAGGTGCCCTGCAGCCCCCCATGCAGGCAGGGCCCTCACCAGACCTTTCCCCAACACGACTTCTGATTGCCACCAAAAAGCGATCCCAGGCCCTCCTGTTCTCCTGAACCACTAAGGCCCGAACAGCAGGCCTCAAACCAAAACTGATCTCTAGATGAATCTCAACTCAACTTCATATATCATCAGTATCTGATCATTAGCCAAATATGTATGATCATTAGCCAAATATGTATCTTGGACAAAACCTCTAATTAGCAAGAGATGTAGCTTTGATAAAGCATAATGAGAATGTATTAACCTTTCCTCATTTAGAAGCACGGTGTCAAGTCCAACTAGGATACAAACTTCCTCACTTCCTCCTTGAGCCCTGGCTTGGCTTGAGGTAGAATCCAAGAGAGAACGTAACCAAATGTTCCAAGAGAGGCTGTGGATGCCCTGAACCTGGAGGTATTCAAGACCAGGTTGGATGGGCCCTGGGCAGCCTGGCCTAGTACAGATGTGGCGGTTGGTGGCCCTGTCTGTGGCGGGGCGGGGGTTGGAACTTGATGATCCTTTGGGTCCCTTCCAACTCAGGCCGTTCTGTGATTCTATGTTTTTGCTTAACTGTCATGTAAACTTGTTTATTCAATAATGTAACAGCTGGATCCTCTGGTAGCAAAATTGGAGACTTCGTCTATGAGTGGACGTACAGCGTAGGGCCCCCAGCTGCTGGGAAGGGCTCTCGCTGCACATGGGGCTCCCAGTGACTGGAGATCTGGATGATGGTGAAGTACTTGGGCAATTGGTGATGCATCTTTCTTAATCACTGCTGCTGTCCTCACACAGTAATGGCTAGGTGCATTGCCTTGCTCTGTATTATTCTTGCTGTATCATCTCACTTATTATCTCACTGCTTTAAACAAGATAAATATGCTTCCTTAACTCGGTGCCTATGACCTTAGTGCTGATCCTGTCCAACGGCAAGACATCTCCTTGTGAGAAGCAGATTGTGTTTTTGCAGTAGAACAATGGTAACACTAACTTACAGGCTGCTAAACTTTCTTACAAAACAGCTGCAGGGGTTGTTGTTCACAACGAATCATTGGGGCAGAGCTCAGCACAGGGTAGAGTAAGGTTGCCAAGTAGCTTGGCTGACAGAATACCTAGACCAGGGCAAGGTAATAGGGAGGGAGAGGCTAGCATGCATTGTCCACGTGCATGCAGTGCCCCATTACTGCAATAATGAATACATTTCCTTCTTCACGAAGATCTTTGCCTGGCAAGAAATTACTGATTCTGAGTGTTTCTCACATTCTGAAATTGGTTACCGCCTTCCTAAGTTATTGGGGGCAACAGCCTAATAGCATCCACAGGAACTCCATCTCTAGATAAATAATACATAATCAGCAACTGGTTTGGGCTGGAAGGGAATACAAGGAGCACCCAGTCCCACCCATAGAGCAGGGCCTCATCCAGCCTGCCCGTGGGCACCCCCAGTGCTCTGGACAGCCCGTGCTGCAGTTCTGCAATGTGCCGTACGATCAGTCATGACCCTACACTCACGCAATACAGAGCAGATGGAAGAACACAAAAATACCCAAATCTGATGCCGTTCCACATCTTCAATAGTTTGGAGGTCAAGGAAAAGAAATGTTATGTTCTAAGCCCTGCAATCACAGACTGACAGCACTGCTTCGTTTCAAGGGACTTCTGATTTCAATGCTCTTGTCCAGGTGCTTCTGCTGTCCTATTTTAGGGCGAGTGGAAAATATTGAGTCACTCTGCAGTCAAAGTGTCTAGAAAAGCTTTGCTTTTGGCAAAGATCGTTTTAAAGGATATCGTATACAACCATCTTGGGGAAACACATGGAAGAATACCGAGACAGAAATCTTTGCTTCAGAGCACTGAGTGGAAGGGAAATGAAGGCTGTGCGAACAGCCCTAATTTAACAGGACACAGCTACATGCACAATCCCTACACACTTATGTAAAAGCAAGACTTGGTGGTTCTGCAGTAGCAGTAACAAGAGGATATGACACTCAGTTTTTATGCCAGAAAACAACACCCACTTCTGGTTTTAGTTCACCTAAAAATCAATAAACTAACAGTGTAATCAGAAGCCCAGGTCTTTTGACATGATATTGCAATAGAAGAACAAATTACTTTTTGATCATCAACTCCCAGCATCCCAGTGTTGCTTCAGTTGTTGAAATGATCACTGATACATGCAGAGAACTCAAGAATGAGGGATTAAACCTTGTTCCCAGAGGAGGATCCCCCAGTGAAGGTGGCACTGGAAGCTGCAGGCCCAGGAGCTGCACAGGCAAAGCACACAGCGCTGAGTGCTGCTCAGGGACAGAGATGGGCTTCCCCTGCTACAGAACTGCGAGGCATGCTCTGATGGGGAAAGCATTTCTCTACTTACAGTTAGCTGATGAACAGCAGAATTCTCTGTAACGTGCAGAGATTTTCACCTCCATAACATTTAATCTGCTGCACAGTAAGAGGCATACAGGTGCAGGTAAGTGATATGCTTTTAGTCACACGCAAAGGGAAGTAACAGCTGTATCTTACATACGTGAGCTGATAGCAGAGGCTACGTAGAGGGACAAAGCTCATTTGTTCTCATTAGAAGCGCATTATCTATTCCTGTCTGCTAACAAGGCTCTCTGCAGACACTTTTTTGCCCATTCAGCTCAGATGCGCCTGAGGATGACAGAGTGCTTTTCACATCTCTGCCAGCAACACTCTGCTGTGGACCCCGAGCATCCCTGCAGGGGCTGTAAGTGTTGTCACCACATCTGCTTCCAGGAACAGGCACACTCGAGAGAAGCACACCCTGTACCTGCTAAGCCAAGAGCAGAGAGATGCAAGTCCAAAGATGCAAGGATCATTCCATCGGGCTGTTCCACTCCACACCTCAAGTCCCATTCCTCCCCATGAATAGCGCATTTCCACATATCTGATTCTCAGAAGCTACAAAATGCTGGCTCTATGGAATGAAGTCCTGCATGCTCAGAACTATTTTTCAAACCCTACATGCCTTCATAAGAATTTGAAAAGATTAGCTACAAGTTTTATTAATTAACACATACTTAAAACTTAAGGCTGTAACCTTAATTGCCTGGTTCTAGCTTTCAGTATTAGTAATGGACAATAAGTGGCCTGGGCCCATGTCCTCCTCAGCATCCAGCTAGCAAGATTCCCCCACATCATTATTCAGCAACCAGAACACCTCCATTAAAATACTGCACAGTGCTTTACATTGTTCTGGAGTTCTGAAGATATTTCATTTACTACATCTAAGCAAATCAAAACCCGACTCTTAGCAAGACTCCTGAAACTGAAATCCTCTACCCTTTCCTAGCTTGAAAAACATATATATATATATTCCTTTTTCAGTAGTTCTGTAAAGAAATGAGGATGACATGGTGGGCGGCAGACTTCTAGCACCACCAATGCTATTAGCCCACTGCACAGACCACAGCTTCTGGAGGCCAGGGCTGGCAGGCCTCGCCTATGGCCAAAAAGATACTCGTTGTTTCAGCAGAATCGGGCGCACAGGGAGAGAGCGGCGCACGTCACCTCCTCTCCTTTGTCCCCGCCCGAAGCGCCGTGACCTGAGGCCGGCCGCCCCCCGGGGCTGCGCTCCCACGGCCCGCACAGCGCCTGGCGCAGCCCCGCGGGGTCCGGGACCCGCTGCGCCTGGGCCAAGGCTCGGGCCTGGGGAAAGGGCCGCCGCCATATGAGCCCATGGATACAGGCAGCGCTCCGTTCCGAACAGCGGCATCCCGCTGCCGCTGAAAGAGGCGTCTGCCTGCGTTCAGTCTACTGCAATCAGACAGGCCACCATTTCTACGGCAAGAGAAGC
>JACDJE010000128.1:520575-537713 GCA_016647715.1 Pavo muticus
CGCGTCGATCCGCTCCACTCCGCTCCGCCGCTGCCGAGACCCCCACCGGGCTCCGCCCCGCCGCCGTCGCCAGGAGCCAATGAGGCGCGCGGCCCCGCCCCGTCACCGAGCCCCGGGGCTGAGGGGCGCGGAGCTGCGGCCGTGCGGGGCGGGGTTTGTGTTTCCCGTCGGCGCCGTGCGGGGCTGTTCTGGTGCCTTCCGTGCGTGCCGAGCCGTGCTGTGGTGGTGGGCGGGAATCCCAGAATCATGGAAGCCCAGAACGTGCCGAGTTGGAGGGGACCACAAGGACCATCAAACCCAGCCCCCGGCCCCTCACGACACCACCCAAACCCTATGGCTGAGAGCGGTGTCCCGCGAGCTCCGGCAGTGCGGGGCCGTGCCCGCCCGCCCTCTGCGGCACAGCTTTTCCCTCACCCCCCTGCCCTCCACTGCCACAGCTCCGTGTTGCTCCATCGGGCTCTGTCGCTGCCCCTCCGATCCCTGTGAGGAGCCGCAGCTGCCACAAGGCCTCCCCTCCGCCTCCCCTCACCTCTGCTCGGGGCCGCCCCGCTCCGCCACGCCGTGCTGTGCCCTCAGCCCCTCACCGCACGGAGCCCCGCACCGCCGTGCACGCGAGGCACTGCTCCTGCCCATGTCAGAAACCCGCACAGCCGCGCTGCCGTTGCGGGACACCTTTCCTGGCACCAGGACGTGGCCATGGCAAATCTGGCTCTGTGTTTTGGTCCCTTTAGCTCTTAACAAATCCAGGCTCAGTCCTCAGCAACCTGACCCCGACCCACGGCTGAGCGTGCCATGGCACATCGCTGTCCCAGGCCTGTGCACCCTAACAAGCCACAAAATGGGAAGGCTTTCAAAGTGCACGCTATGAAGGTCACAAACAAGTTAATTCTTCCCTGTGCACACATTTAAATTCTCCATCATCTCAGAAAAAGGCAAGGAGCATCATCCAAACCGGCTATTGCTCAGTCTGAGGCCTGATCTAGGAGGAATATTTCTGGAAGAGGGTGGAGTCAGGAGTTAGAACCTAATTTTGCAACCCAATTACTAATGCAAACCTCCAAACACTTTCAGACCTGCATGTTTCTGCTCAGGGTCTATGAAAATCAGGGCACTTCTGTGCGTCCAAACGTAACAGTTGTTTCAATTTAGGTAATTATTCTTTCAAGGTGAAGTGGCTGTGGTTTCTACAGCGAAAGGGTCAAGGGCCCTGTTCAGACAGGGATGAATCCAGAGACAAACAGAGGGAAAACTGGCCGTCCTAAGTGCTAAAAAATCCAGCACCTGAGCCCTTGAAAGCAGCACTGCAGCCACACAGCTTCATCAACAGATTTCCATAAGCAGAAGCACACTCAGAGAAAAACACCAGACTCGAGCAGCCACAGCTCATATTATAAAAGTATGTGGTACTCATTACGTAATACATTTTAACAGAATCTACCAAGGGGACTGAAATGGGAAATAATGCTCCAAAGTGCACATGGTATCAGCACTCACCCGTTCTCACTGCTGTGATGCCATTTCATTACATCCTTATTCATCTTGATGCCCTTTTGCAAACTATCCTTATGAGTAACCTACATGTGAGATATTGCTTTTCACGTGCTTAGCTGAGAAAGTAGAGAGAGTCTGAAGTATGAAGGACATAAGGTTATGGTTCCTGACAGAGAAAAGGCAAATAAGCACATTACATCCTTTACATGTCCGTGAAATTGGAAAGCTTCTCATTTAGGCATTCTGATTAGAAATAAAAAGGTATACCAGCTAGGAATGTGATTTACATCACTGGGAGAAATGAACATGGGCAAAGGAGAAAAAGATTTTATAATTGGAAAAGCAGCTAAAAAAAATGCAACCCCTGAAAAAGAGTTTATGATATGAGAAACAACTGTGCCATCACCTGATGATCAGAAATACTCAGTATATCTCATCTTCTCCACGTTGTTATTTCTCTGAACTTTCCAGAGTTTCCAGCTACCTGACATGTAAGCATAAGGAAAATCTGTTTATGGCAGTAGGTGCCATTTCTGGTTTTCTACACAGTCCTGACTGTTTTCTCCACTGAAGAATCCAACACCACGCTGCTCTCCCATTACCACAGCCTGCCTGTCCCAAGGAGGGAATTTGGTTTACACCCACAAAAGCAAGAACAGTCATAGGAATTCTTCCGCCCCTCTGGTGCTCAATCAGCTTTCAATCGTGTCTGTCTGTTTTAGATGAGCAGAACGGACCCTTAGAAAGTGTCAGTGTGGGAGAATGGCCAAACTATTCTTGTAGTAAGATTTTGGATAGTAGGAGATGCTTTTTTTCATTATTGGGGCGCTACTTCAACCTGAACCTAGCGAGGCGAAGCAGGACTTCACAGTGATCGTGCTCATTTGTGTTAATTGCATAGTATTAGCAGTCAGGAAACTCCAGTGGAGCACTGAGATGGCTTTCATCCAGATCTTGATTTCTTACTTTTTTTTCCCTTGGAATTCTACAAATCAAGACTAGACACTTAAAGCTGCAATGAGTGGACAGCTGAAGCTTTGAGGTTCTTGAAACATACATATTTATACAGCTTTTCCTGAAGAATCAATTGGCATTTGTTAGAATCATGAAATCACTGAGGTCGGAAAAGACTCCAGAGATCATCGAGTCCAACCACCAGCCCACCGTGCCCACAACCCATGTCATAGAACCACAGAATCGTGAGGTTTGGAAAAGAGCACTAAGATCATGCAGTCCAACCATCACCCACCCCCACCATGCCCACCAACCACACCCCTCAATGCAGCATCTCCACCTTTCCCGAGCACCTTCAGGGACAGCGACTCCTCCCTGTGCATCCCGTGCCACTGCATCACCGCTCCTTCAGAGAAGTCACCTTAAGGCCATTCCCTCTCATCCTATCGCTGCTACCTGGGAGAAGGGGCAAACTCCCACCTCACTGCAACTCCCTTTCAGGAGCTGTAGAGAGCAGCGAGGTCTCTCCTAAGCCTCCTTTTCTCCAGACTGAACCATCCCATTTCCTCAGTCACTCCCCATAAGACCTCATAGTGCTCCAGACCCTTTACAGTCCCACTGCCCCTCTCTGCACACACTCCAGGGTCTCAATGTCCCTAATGCTCTAAAAAAATAATAAAGGAAATTGTCCAAAGAGAGGCTAAGAGAACTTCACAGCCCATTCACTACGAAGAAGCATTTTCAATTTGGGTGGTAAAAGGAAGAGATCAGACAAACAACTACATAAACTAAAACGGCTTAAAATCAGGAATAGGTTGTCAGGCTTCACACTGTTATTAAAGGCCATAAGTGCTAGAAAAAAATGGAGAAAAAGATGGAGAAAAAAAAGACTGCCTATTTTATGGCACCACTGAAATCTCCATTTTGCAGTACATCTAATAAAGTAATTTAACAAATTTGTTTTCATAGGCAAGCAATACTTTACAGCATCTGCCTGCGGTCATTAATTGCTATTTGTGCATGTCTAGCTGCCTTTCCAGTATTCAGTCCTCTCAATAGTCTTGGCAATCTGGAGAGGTCCCATTTGGGAAAAAATAATAAAGAAAAGTGAAACAGAAGTTTAAATGGATTTGCTTATTTTCACAAACGAGAAACGAAGCCACCCCTGTTATGGGTAATGAAAGAATTGTCCCCAGGAGCAGCAGAAGAAGTTTCTGTGGCCCATGTAAGGTACAAGGTGGATGAAATTCTCATAATCTCAGCAGAGTTTTTAGCATTAGATGCAAATGTGTTTTCATGCTAAGTAACATTGAAAACTCCAAGTCACAAGAGCAGTGCATAAACTCTACGCAAACAAAGGCAGAGAGGTAACAAATGGCCCCGTCCAGAATAATCTTATGATCTAGGAAAGAGAAAAAACTAGAGAAGACAGTGCCAACAAGGAGGCAGTTGGGAATTCTTCCATATAACAAATGAAGCTACAAGCTAAGGCAGAGATCTGTGTGTAATAACATACCCTGCAAGTGGAATTAATGCAGAACGGAGGGGGATTACAGCGAAGTGCATATCAATGGCTGAGGCACGAAATGGCTGTACTCAGTATGTATGAGACCAAAGATGAACAGCAGTAATTCAGTAATGTCCACTTCACAAATACTATTTAGGTCTTAAGCATTCTTTTGGATATTGTCTCTCTGTTAGAGACTGAAGAAACGGAAGCACAGGTACTGAAGGGAAGGAGTGCCAGAGCAGGGTTAGGGCGAAGGAGCTCGTGAGGGCTGAAAGCAGATCCGCAGCCTGCATCCGATCTGTGTAAGCCCCGGCGTGGCAGACGGGCTGCCTTCAGCAGCGCTTCCTGAGTATAATAGAGTTATCGGCACGAGGGAAGTGCTTGGATAGGTCCCAGCTATTCCGTGCTGTGTAACAGCAGAAAACTGCTGCAGAGAAACCTCAGAGGGCCCTGCGAGATCTCAGCTTCAGCTGATCTTGGGCTGCGGAATTTGAGCACAGCGGCAGCAGCAGAAAGCCATCTCCTGTCCGCTTCCCGTTCCTGCACCAAGCTTAACCTGGCAGGATAGGCAAACCAGGGGCTGATCTATGGAAAGGCTCCTGACATGAATTTGATTTAGAGCTCGAAGATGAGTGTAATTCCAAAGTCATTATTGTCATCCTACAGACTCCGTGTTACACAAAGCTAAAGGAGTTAAATAATTGCAATGGGAATATCACATCTCACCCATGATCAATGGTCTTAAGTCTTGTAAATATTCCATTCTATGTGATGTCATTATACCTAACTATATTGCTAGCACACTGTAGATTCAGTGCACAACTTTAGAAAGACACATTTAAGGCTTGTCTCACAGAAAGGGAGAATTGACAGTGAAGTAATTATTTCATCTAAGATGTACTTAATTATGGAATGGATCACTGATAAATCATGAGGCATCTCCACTCAGAGCTCTGTGCAGAAGTTGTCGTGGGTGTGTATGTGAATGCAAAAGTCCCCTCTGAGAAATCTAAAAGGTAAGAAAGTTGGTCCAAAGGTTTGGCCTCCATTCCCACTGTGTTGTGTGGGAAACGATACAAACAAGAAGTAGCACACTAGCAAAGCATGCTTAATTGCCTTCCTGTTGGCTTTTAAAGTGTTAACAATACAACATGCAAAAAGAGAGGGGAACAACGGAAAGAAGGTTCGTGCTGCAGTGTGTTCTGGTTCACTCCTCCTTGCATCAAGTATTCTGTTCTCACGTAGTCAAGAGAATACAGAAAAGGCATCTGTAAAGTTTTCTTGTGTTTTGCCTACCTACATAAAAAAAACTAATAATGAGAGTGGCCCCAATTAAAACCCACTAAACTGCATGGTCTAATGAGTTCATGGTATTACCCAAGCTTCTTGACTGTAATCTCAAGATGTCCAGCAGGCATCCCTGAAGTGATCGATTCCGTCCTCCTTCCTACACAAGGCAGCTTGCTCAAGTGCTCTGATCCTGCTGAAGAAGACAGGTGATTGCCTTCAGTTAAATAATCCTTCTTCTCTTTCTAGATCCAGATCCTACACCCAGCCCTGTCCGTACCCACCACAGATTCACCAATCTTACAGCACTGAAAGAGGATGCATTATTAGAGGTTCTGTAAAAAGGGAAAATTCTGCCTCTGTGACAATTTGCTAACAGCACTGCTTAGTTTAGCACCACGTGAAATCCAGTGCAGATTTTAGGGTCTGTCATGAACCTGTGGGAGAGCAGCTTCTGAGCGAGCTGGAAAGACCATTAGCAAATGGAACAGTGATGTTAGAAGAGGTCACATCATTAATTATGCAAAGGAGCTCTCTTGTGAATAGCAGGACAGCAAGGAACAGAAGAAGAGCTCATCCCTCAGACAGCAAATACACAGGAGTGTGGGTTTTCCTCACTGCAGAGCTCTCTCTGCCTGCTTACTGCGTGCACTGGGGATCCCCTCCCTTCAGCCACCTCATGCTCAGAGGTGATCAGCGCACAGCGCTGGGTGGCAGAGCCATGGGCAGCAGCAGAGATGCTTTGGAGCTCAGCAGCAGAACATAATCCGGACTCGATGGGCCTGAGGGAAGGCCTGCTGGTCAGCAAGCAAAGCATGGCAAGGATGCAGCAAAATATGTGAAAGGATTACACATTAACGCTCCTGTTCCCTTTGTTTTCAGAATAAATACATAGCCCACTGCATAATGAAGTATAACAAACATTACACTGAGACCGTCAAAATCATTCAACAGCCTGAAAATGTTGCACATAAATGAGTCAAAGTGGAAACAGGATGCAAACAATGACACATGCTTTAATTAGTCATGCATTACACTTAAAGGGCTGTCCACGAGACTTGAAGAGCCCATGAGACTGAAGCCTCGGTGATAAAAAGTCCATATAAACAGGGGGCAAGGCAGACCAGCACAGGCCTGTTTGAAGGGAGAGCACTGAAGAGGTAAGATTGGGAAAACTGGCACAAGGGCCTCAAGGGCACAGGGAAGGACTTGATACTACTTTCAACAGGCTTTCTGTAAAACTGATTTAGAATGAGCTATGTAGGTTTTTATGGCAGGACTGTAGCCAGGACTTCCGAGAGCTCCGTGAAATAACAAAAACTGTGCAGCTTTGGAGTAAACATACAGTCAAAACTAAGTGTTATGATGGTACAGTTGTGGATGTACAGATACAGGAACCAGGCAGGGAAAAGGAAAGGGGGAAAGGAAAGGGGGAAAGGAAAGGGGGAAAGGAAAGAGGGAAAAGGAAGAAGGGGAAAGGAAGAAGTGAAAGGGAGAAAGGAGAAAGGAAAGAGAGAGAAGAAGCAAGGGAGAACAACTGAACTCCTACCAATTCAAATTAGGATGAGTGGAATTTGGCAGAAAGTAAGAGGCCTAATAGGTAGGAGAGAATATTAAAACCACAGATATATTATAAATTAGAACCTGGGGCAAACCTTAAGAATTAACCAGCTGCCCCTACAGACCTGTAGGGGGTGGAAGGAACCTCTGGGGGCTGCCAACCCAACCCCCTGCTAAAGCAGTTCCCTACAGCAAGGGAAGCATCCAGGTGGGTTTTGAATATCTCCAGAGGAGGAGACCCCACCAGCCCTCTGTGCAGGTTGTTCCTGGGCTCTGTCACCCTCAAAGTAAAGAAGTGTTTCCTCATGCTTGTATGAAACTTCCTATGTTCCAGTTTGTGCCCGTTGCCCTTCCTTGTCCTGTTCGAGCACAACTGAACAGAGCCTGGCCCCATCCACTGCACTTCAGATATTTATAAGCTGTGCTTCAGAACAGACAAACCCAGCACAGGCCCTCTAGATTCAATATTTTCTTCAAGGATGGTGTGCAAGGATGGTTCAGAAACTCCATCTTATTTGTCAATTTCTATGTAACTGATATTTCTTATCAAGCATTAATTTTCTTTCTTGAGGCAATAATGGAAAAAGAGTTCTCTTCCATCTCCTTCTGCCATATCCAGCCAGTGGTCCCTTCATCACATCCATTTGTCTCCAGTGTGGTGGCCAGGATATCGTGCAGAACAGTGCCAAACGATTTGTCTGAACTGTTCTGCTTCCTGCCCTGTAAGCATTACAGCTAGATGGGATTTGAGGCATTTCTTCAGTTCTACATTTTTTCATCTTCCAATTGTGATGAAGTCCATACCCATTCTACCACATAAAGTATCATAATGGATAGAAGACAGAAATAACCCTAGATTTCAGGTTCAGTATTCCCAAATGATCTCTGAATCAACGATTTCTAATCTCTCACATCTAGCTCCTTACTTGCAGACTCAGCAGCGTCTCACTGGGTCATATGCAGAAAGTTACCTTTAACCAACAAGTCACTTGAAGTGTTTTTGTGCCTGTCTCTTTTGTCCTAGCCACCAGCTCCTTGCTACATCACGTTTCATGTTAGTGCTGGGCAGCCACCTTGAACTCAAGCAATTTCTCAGTTGGTGAAGTATATCAACAGCATTTCCAACTTCTTCCAACTCTGTGCAGCGACAGCTTTGCCACTTTATCTTCTAACTCACCTGGTAAAGCTTACCCCTGGCAGCACAGCTGGGACTGTGCTCTGTGAGCCGCCCAGAGCTTTCCAGACACGGGGTAAGCTGGGGGGCAATGGGCATGCCTCTGTCACTGCCCTCCCACAAGTATCTGACCTCAGCAGCTCTGGTCCTACACAGTGCCTCTTCCCGAGGGCTTAGGAGTAAAACACACTTCCAGTCTGCTCTCCTGATTGTTTGCGAGCTGGTGCTGAAAGGGGAAGGAAGAAAGAGTAAAGCTCAAAAGGTAAATCAATTGTAAAACATCAAATGTGCATGGCCTGTTAGGCAACGACTGAAGGAAGGGGTGGAGGTAAAGGAGGGGTGCAGACAGCAGCGAGGCGGTCGTGTCTGCGCTCAGCGTCCTGCAGGTTCGTGGTGCTGTTCTTCAGTGGCCTCCTCACCTTCTTCTGATGTTCAGTGAGAGCTGCAGGCAGAGGGATCCCAGGGTGCTCAGACACCCTTAGGGCCAGGGGGTGGAGAGGGCAGAAGGGACTGCAGGAGAGCCCCCAAGGCGCTGTGCAGGAGGGAAGGGGGCAAGGATGCTGCTGCAGGTGGCGGGCTCTGAGCTGGGACCGCACAGCCAGGCACAGCTGCACAGCCCACAGCCTGGGCACGTGGGGCAGGCTCATCCAGCCAGGGCCTGTGGATGTGGTCTTTTCCTTAGCAAGCACACCCTGATCTTCCAGTTCTGGTGTGTCTCAGCCATATGCTTGATGTCTTTCTGATTCAGGATCTTTGCAATGACTGTGAAGGTTTCTCCAGAGGCCTGTGGAGCAGCAGAACAGTCCACATTCTGACTGCACCTTGTATCATACCCATCTGCTCATGCTTACATCTCACCTTTCTCCTTTCTTTAACCCAAACCTTTACTATACTGGCCAAGACAGTAAAAAATACCAAACACACAGAATGGTTTGACTTATACTGAAGAGAATGGTGAAGACTATCGAAAAACCTAGAAAGCTGATTACAAAAAGTAAGTCCCCTTGCATAACAGCCACCTCTCAGACTCAGCAGGGTGACGGAGGAGATCCTCCCCCTCTGCTCTGCCCTGGGGAGGCCACATTTAGAATACCATCCACTCACTGTGATGTGTGCCTACCACCCTCAGCTCATCTGCCACGTCCTGAGGCACCGGTGTTAATGAGCATTTGATGGGAAGGGCACACGTTGGGATGACCGTGCGCCTAAACACTGGTGAGCACCTGTGGGACCCAGAAATCCTTCCTCAATGTCACAGTGAGTGGATGATGTGCCACGGGACCAGCAGCGTCCTTTGGTTACCCTGTGCTCCAGGGCAATGGCTAAGAAGTCGCCCTCGTCTGAGGAGAGGAGAAGATGGCAAGGGGAAGGAGCTGGGCACCAAGGTGTGTGAGCAGAGCGGGGTGTTCCAGGGGACCCAGGCTGTGGGGCCTCCCGAATTCTGGAACTCCAAGTTGGTGGTAGACCCAGGTGCCTGGGATCTTCCCATCCCATTTCCAGCCCCAGTCCCCATACCTTCGTGGTGGAACCAGCTGTCTGGGATATCCCCATCGTATTTCCCGTCCTCAGTTCCCATAACAGGGGTGTCCAGGATCTACCCATCCATTCTCCAAACCCATGACCTCATAGTTGAGTTGTGAACTCAGGGATCCTGAGATTTCCCCATCCCGTGTCCACTCCGCCTTGTTTCCAAGACCAAGGAAGTGTCCCCAGTGCACTGGTGTCACCCCTCCAGGAAGCTGGGAGCTCTGTCCCCCTGCCCCTGCTGATGTCGGGGGGTGCATGGAGCAAAGGGGAGACAGCAAAGGATGGTGCTGCTCCTGGGGTGCACGTGGCCTTTGGTGGTGAAGTAAAGCCCATAAAGCGTTGACACAGGATGGGATGACATAGGGTTGGGGATGGGATGGGAATCACAGTTGTGCTGTCTGGAGATAGGGTTAGGATGAGGAGGGGATGGGGATAGGGAGCAAAGGACATAAGGAAAGAGGGCTGGAGAAGGGTGATGAAGGGAGAAAGGGATTGAAAAATGGTTGAAGTAGGGAGTGAGGGAAGGAGGAAGAAATATATGGATGGAAGAAGAGATGGAGAAGTGTGTGAAGAGGGTTGAAGGGATGGAGAATCGGATGAAGAAGGAGGGAAGGAGAAATGGATGAAGGAGAAATGGAGAGATGGTTGGAGGGCTGTGGAACCCTTCCAGAAGGACCACTAATCTAACCACTGCTTCTTCTCTTCCTCCAGCCCCGTCCTGCTCATCCAAACACCCACAGGAGCCGTGTGCCGCCATCCCAAACCTCAACATGACATAACAGAGAAAAGGGATTTCCCTTCTGATGGGAAAGTGCCCGAGGAATGTTTGCATCCCGCGCGTTGGTGTGTAACCGCTCCATGCCTGCATCCCACGTGCTTCAGAATGGGCAGCACAGCTTTGTGTTTCACTCAGCCACCTGTGGCAGAGCAGATCAGGCTTACTGGAGCCATGGGAAATCATCCCATCACTTTGTGCCTTACAAGGAGTCAAAAACCTTTTCTTGTTAGAGTCCGACTTCCAACCCTTACCACCTACAGTGAAGTAGATACCATTTTTTCTTGTATCCTTCAATTCCAAGTCCATCTTCTCCCAAAAGCACAAGAATTCAGAGGAAACCACCTACAGTTCAGCGAGCGATTTCAGTGTCTATTTCTGATCGTGGCCATGATTCAGTTCAGAGGTCACACTTAATTTACGGTGCCTGTTTTAATTCAGGCAAAGGCTGTAGTTGCAGCTGACTTCCCAAGACTGCAATACGTGGTGGTGACACAGCCTTGGGCTTCTGTGTTGGTGCTAATCCCATGTTTCCTTTCTCTGTCTTGCACGGCAGCTCGTGCTGGAAGTGGCCGGTATCGCACTATGAATGAAGGTAGGTGTAGGAGCAGCTGCTGATGGGAGGTAGGAAGTCCAGGCTAATGAACTCTGAGGCATCTCATGATATCATAGCAGTAATGATGTCAGAGATGTTGCAGGAGAACATCCCCCAGCAGGATGCCACAGAACCCCAGCAGGAAGCCACAAAACCTGCAGACAGATGAATGAGACACAGAGCATGTGTGGGAGCCCGGGAGGAAATGCAGCCCCAGTGTTTGAGCAGCGCCTGGCCATGGAGTGCTGCCACCCAAGACCAGAGCTACTCTGCCTTTGCCGAGCTGGCTTCCCGAGAAGGACATGTCTGTCCTCGTAAAAACCAGAGGGCTGGCTCATCCAAATGCTTGCTGATTGTTTGGAAGCTCAAATCCGTCAGGCCTCCAAGCTGGAGGCAGCCCGGAGGTGACTCCTGGGTCCAATCGTGCGGTGCCTGAGCGAGAGGGTGACCCGAGATGGCTGCACGAGAGTCACCTTAATTTCTCTGTTATCTTACTTCAAAAAACCCCTTTGCGGTGACCACAATGTGTTATCTAAGAATTTTGATCTAGGAGATGTGTCCGCTTCCTTTGTCAAACCACAGAAATGAAACGTAAAATGTAAAAGTGATGCGAACCTGTTCAGATTTCGCAATTGTTGCGGAAATGGGAGGAGTTGTCCCTCAGCTGGAGAGCAGAGCTGGTGCTCTGGTGAGCGCGTCGCACACAGAGACTGAGCTCTGAGCGTTCCTTGGAAGGGATCATCCTTTGAGAGCCCATCACAAGCACCGCTGTGGCGAGTGTGTGACCTGGGCACAACCTAGACTGACCAGGCCAAAGAGGTGAGCTGGGTTTGGTGCTGGGTGGTTGCTGGAAGGAGTCTCAGCAGAGAAGCTGAGAATCTGGGGAGGCTGGGGGGGAGTTCCCAGCTCAAATGAGGCCCTTCCAAATGGCTGTTTCCAGGGGAAATTGATTCTCTGTGAGATTCTGTCACACGTTTCGGTGAGGATGACGAACTGTCATTACTCTCCTGCGTAATGCTACAGTGCAATGGAAAGCACAGGGATAATAGTGGGGTGGCAAAGTCCTAGGCTGCAGCAAGTGAGGATAAGCCCAAGTGCAGCAGCAGCTGTGGACACAGAAAGAAATGAAAAAAGCTGCTGACCCGTGGAAGGCCTCAGGTAGGCAGGGATCTCCAGTCAGACACCCCTGCCTCCACTGCCAACCCTTCAATGAGGTCTGGGAAGGGTTTGCATGCACCTGAGGCCCTGCCTTCCCACCACGTGCTCAGTCACTGCTTCAAGCTGTGACTGAGCATTGCCACTACAGCCCTGCAAAATTGCTGCTGGGCCCCAGCCTTCATTTCAGACATTGCAAAGGAAGAAGAGCACAGACTTCATGGACTGCAGCATGTGCTTTATTGACCCACGGATCGCTGGCTGTGCCGTATCCAGCGTATCATCGAATCATATCATAGAATCATAGAATGGCTTGGGTTGGACCTCAAGGATCATCAAGCTCCAATCCCCCTGCCACAGGCAGGGCCGCCAACCTCCCTATCTAATGCTAGACCAGGCTGCCCACGTGTTACACAAAACCCCGCTGAAGTCATGGTGGAGAGCCAGGTGCTCAGCTGGGGACATGGACTGCCTGGTGACATCACAAGCACGGTGACATCACAAGCACTGTGCTTGGGGCCCACTTGCTGCCACCAGTGAGTGCCACAGCCGTGAGCGCTGCGCAGCAGTGTGGACACGCTGCGTCAGCCCTCGTCCCGGCTGGCAGCGATAGCGGTGGTGGCTGACGGGTGCTGCCTGCTCTCGCTGACGGTGTTGCTCGGCCATTGGGCTGGTGTGTGAGCTGGAAGGGAGAAGGACTGCAGCTGTGCCTGGGTAAGCCAGAACTGTAGGTCTCTCAAACATGGCAGTCGTGCCAGTGCATCCATTGCAGCTGCAGCAAGAGGAGAAGACGCAGGGAGTCTTTTTCATGTCAGGACACAAAATGTGTGCTGCGAGGTAGATAACTGTTGATGAGATGGGGGACAATACTTGCTGGGAGAAGTCGTGGCAGTTAGACACAAGCCGGATCTACAGTTGGCACAGTTCTTGCCACCAGCTGCTTCCGAGACATTGCCCTCCTCGAGAGTCTAAATTGCATAAAAAGAAAGCTGGGAAAATGCTTCTTCCTCATTACTCTTCCCTTGCTGATACTTTCTGTAGGGTTCCTGTCCGAGAGGACATTTTGCGGATCCAAGCAGTCCAGGAGTGCAGCCGGCTCCTTCCAAGAGCGGGGAATTCCTTTGGAGAGAACCCCATCTTGCTCTAAGAATTTCCCCATGTCTCAGCAAGGAGTCGACTGCTACTTCTATTTCTACTCTACCTGTGCTAAGGTATGGTTGGGTTTCTTTGGCCTGGATTTCCTTCCTTGTCCTCATTTTTAAGAGAGAGGGCTGGAGCAGGGGGAGACCTACTGGCGATGTGTTACCTTCATAACCAGTGGGATTCTGCGCTCGCTGCTAACAGCCTGGGCTAACAGCATGGACATGTTTCGGGCTCTACTCTTATTTTCCTGCATGGTTTCCTTTTGCTTGCAGGGACACAGATGTCCCTTCCGCCACTGTGAAGCGGCTCTGGGAACTGAACAAGTCTGCAAACAGTGGATGGAGGGTTGCTGTTTCAGGAGCAACTGCAAGTTCAGACACACGAAAATTGATGTGAGTGTTTGCCTAAAGATGTGCTCTCCAGCTTAGTCCACAAAACCACTTTACATTGCTGGAGGTGCGCTGAATGCACTTCTGCAGGCCTGATACATCTGCTGTGAGAAATTTCCCTGATTTCTGTTTCTAGAGGGGACTGGGAGGAGGGAGGGGGAAGAGAATTCAATGCCTTAGGTGTATCTTAGCGAGAGACGTGCAGAGTGGTTACAGCTTATGCAGATGTTGTGACTATGCTCCCAGATGTCTCCTTCAGTGATAAATGATGTTTCAGCACTGCCACAGTCCTATCTCTGCCATGACCTGGAGCGCCGCATCCCTTGGCAAACCTCGTCTGCCTGTTTCCATGACCCTTCCTTTCTTTCTCTCTTCAGAAGAAGCGCAGTGAGATTCCCTGCTACTGGGAGAATCAGCCAGGAGGCTGCCAGAAAGCGCACTGCGCTTTTCTGCACTTGGAGGAGCGCGGTGGGAACAGACCGACCTTACCACCAAGCAGCAGTGAGTTTCTGATGGCACGAAGCCTGAAAGACTTCATTTTGAATAGGACTTCTGAGCGGGCGCAGGATGGCACGTAACCATTCACTGGGGAGTGCAGGGAAGAGTCACGATAAGTGAAATATTAGTTTGTGTTTCGGCTGTCAGAGCAGGGGGGTTTTCTGGAGAGAGGTAAATGCAGTGCAGGTCTGTGTGGACTGCAGAAATGGTACAACATCTGAGCAGCGGAAAGGCAAATGTAAGAAACTGTGCTTGAAAATGTGAAGCTTGTGGCTGACTGTGCTGAAACCTTCCTCCAAAGAGATGCTCTTCAATTATGTCTTCTTTGCTTTCTGCCAGCAGCTGACGCAAGTGGCCTTCCTCTCAACAGCGGCCTTGCAGGAAGTCTGGGGAGCCAGACAGAGGCTGAGAAGGCACCAAAGAGAGGTACAGATGCTAAACTGGCCTCTGGGTTGGATGCACTGTCTTTCTGCTTCGATTTTCTGACTGTTCTTTCCCGGGACTGTTCTCTGCAGCTGACATCCCAACTTCCTCCCATGGCCTGGCTGGACGAAAACGCAAGCGGTCTGAGGAGGAGGAAACAGCAGAGGAATTGCCCTGCAAGAAAAGAGCCAAGACTGAGCACAAGGAGCTTGTTACAGTGCCTCAGAAAAGTAATGCTGTCACTTAGCACTGTTCTGTGTCAGAGTTTTCCTTGCCCTGGATTAGTACTGAGTGCAGCCATTGCGTTTCTTTGTTCCTTTTTATGCGTTGTTGGTAGACAGAGATGACTGTGTGGGAAACATTGCTGAGAACCCTGGACGTGGCAGTGTAATTCCGCTGGTGAAATGTGTTTAACTGCGTGGAAGGGTTGTGGGAATGATGAGAGGACGTGGCTTTCTCTTGAGGCACAGCAAGACTGTATCAGCAATCTCTTCCTTTTACTTTAGATGGACGCAAGGTGCCCGTGAGCCCTGCTGATTGGAAAACCACCTTTCCTGCAAAGCAGAGACGGAAGCGGAAAGCAGCGGAGATGCAACCATCTGCTGCTGAGGACACGGATGAGCCCCCAGCTAAAAAGCTACGTATGGTAAGAAGAGTGGCCAAAGCAGTAGTGGATATGGAAGGTTTCCATTGCTCTTGAGGAAAAGATACGTACAGAGCTCAGAGCTGGTTTGCTGAAAGCGTATCTCCAGTTAGAAATGGACTGATTGTTCTCTTCCTTGTTCTCCCAAGTGTGCAACTGCTCCCAGGAAGCCACGCAGACTCCGTGGCACAGGCCGAGGTCTCAAACTCAGAATCCCATTCCGCAAAAGAAGCAGACGAGACGCAGCAGCTGAGCTGCACAGAGGCGGGGAAAGCACTCGTCTCTGAAGACGATGACCTGGAGCAGTTACTGATGGACATCACAGGAGAAGAACTGGAAGGAGAAATTGATGTGGATGCTGAGAAGGATGTGGATGAGCTCATTCTGGAACTCTCTGAGATCGCTGACATTGTAACACCATAGTTTGACTGTATATTTTAAAGCAAACAAGAATAATTAAAACCAACCCTGTTCCTTTTCAACCCTGTTCCTTTCCTTTGTTATTCTGAGGGGACACCTTTTCTGAAACTTTGCCATGAGTCTTAAAGCAGAGTGGAAGTGGTAAACATCAGCGGTGACTGCATTCTGTTCTCCTGATTTCCCTGCTGGTCAGAGTTCAGGGGCCGTGCACCCACTGCCCAGCTCTGGGTGGCTGCCTTCAGCATCAAGGGCACAAAGCACTTCTGTGGGCACAGAAAGACGTCCACCCGCAAGGCTGAAACTGAAACTTCTTCCTTCCTCCCCCCTTGGCAAAACTCTGCGTTGGGCTCACATGGAAGATCTGGTGTCCTGATTCCTTGGACAATGCCTGTGTCAGCTGCAGCGCTGCCACCCCCACCTCCCACTTTCTCCCCCTTCTCTCCGGCCTCTCGCTGCTTGGTGCAATTCTTCTCCTGGAACAAAAGGTGGAGACCCAGTACAACCAGCACACTCCTTCCCTTGCCTAGTCCCTGCTTGCCCGTGGGTAGCAAGGGGCAGCGGCTTGGAGCGTTAGGGCAATCCCTTCTTGGACCTGACTGCTGCTTCTCATCCCATTGCCCAAGAACAGGCGTGGAGTCACTCATCTCCTGACAGCCCAGTGCATCTGCACCGGATCGTGGCCAAGGGGTAGCACGGAATTTGAGAGCGCAGCAAGTGCTGGCGTTTGTGCCGCCGGTGGTACCAGAAGATGTCACCATCCAAGGGAGCCGCTCTGTACAGGCACCTGGCAAAACCTGGGTCGGGACACCTCTCAGGGACGACCAAATCCTCGGGGCTGTCGATCAACGGAAGCCGGGGCAAAGTCCTCCCACTCGAGTCAGCCTCAGCTATCGTCTGTCGAGGAATGCCGGTGCATGGTGAATACCGGCTCTAAATTCAAGTCGTGAGCAGAGGCCAGCTCATTCTTCTTACATCCACCTCCCTATTTATGCCTTTTAATTATACGCACTTGTTGCACAAGGGTTTGTGTTACTTTACTTGATCCACACGTTTCTGTTTATCCGTTTGTGTCTGTATCTGTACATAGCTGTAGGGTATCCTGTTAGTGAGCGTGGATCTTGTCTTCTCTGAAGCTGTAATCAGGCCTCTGTTTCATTATCATGTATTTCATTAAATCACATTACTGAACTCCTCGCTGTTTAATGATTAAGTGCTGTTATAATATCAGACTTTGAGCTAAAAATTATCATTGTTATTAAATTATCAGTGGCTCCTACTTGGCTACTCAGTAGAACCCAGTGAAATGCATTGGTCATTTCCTATGATGCCAAACTGGTGGCGTCGGCAGGATGACAAACAGAGTCACCACACACTTATAAAAGTGTGATATCCTAACGAAGCGTCCATTCCCTGAGGATTTGGCTTATGATAGCTGGTGTAAGTGGGCAGAGGTAGGAGAGCAGTGAACTGATGCTGGGGGTTTGACTGAGGGTGGAAAAGATAAAGGTATAATCTGCAAAAGGTTGGAGTGTGCCTTCCTGCCAGGAGAGGGGAAAACCAAACTGTGGGTGCAGAAACACCAATTGCCTATGGT